>VZSV01000028.1:749482-783322 GCA_013398735.1 Nothocercus julius | reverse complement strand
TCCTTTTCTCTTTTCTTTTCTTTTCTTTTCTTTTCTTTTCTTTTCTTTTCTTTTCTTTTCTTTTCTTTTCTTTTCTTTTCTTTTCTTTTCTTTTCCTTTCTTTTCCTTTCTTTTCCTTTCTTTTCCTTTCTTTTCCTTTCTTTTCTTTTCTTTCCTTCCATTGGCTTTAATTTCAGTGAAAAGGTTAGTTAAGCAGTGAAAAATTTAGTTAAGATCTAAGTGTACAGATTAGTTAAAAATAATTGCCACTTATTAAATGCGTATTCATTAAGCGAAGAACTTAACACAGAAGAGCAGCTTCAGTGAGACTTAAATTCTTAAAAGTTGTACTTAAAGCTAGACTAGTTTTGTTTTGCTGAAAAGATCTGGACACAGAATGCTTTGTGCCATTTCCTGAATCAGTGGCTTATATATGCACCTAAATCTTATTTACCTCACCGAGAATCAGGCATATTGCATAAATGTGTGTCTATGCTCAAGTATCTCATCGGGGTTCTTCTCTGAACTAAAGCTGAAGAAGGCGTGGGAATGTTTTGACATTTTCAGAAAAAAAAAAAAGGTCACTTAAATAAAAAGGAATTCTCAAGCAATTTATCCTAGTTGATAATGTAGCCTAGGGTATATTAGGGCTATAAAAAGAAACATAGTAAGATGAATTTGGTCTGCAGTTAAGAACTTTGTCCCAGGGCACATTATATTTTACAGAGATACACTTCGGAAGGGGTCAAGAATATCCATTGCCATCCTTCTGTCTCATCCAGGGATAAAATGGATTTCTTTCCTAAGAGTCCTTCCTATTCTGTAGATATAGGAAAACTAATCCTTGTTATTTAAAAGCCTATTCTTTTCCAATGTTCCATGTTTGATCTAGGGAGGGATAGATTCCTACTGACTTCAGTAGTTACTAAATCATGTCTTAATATCATGATCCTAATGGGCAGTCAGTAATATAATTTCCTCATATTAGTGAGTCTAGGAGCACCCACACGGAACCACTACTAGTCTGTGGATATTACTTTAAACCAGGATAACCAAAACTTCCCACCAAAATAATGCTGCAAAGATCACTGACCAAGATATGAAAAGTTCTTGTTTTCTTGAAACACTGCTCTTAAAACATTATATATATGTGTGTGTGTTTGTATGTATATGTATATATATAGTTTCTTTAAGCTCTCTTTTTGTGTCACACAGTTGTATGCATCTTGGATGGATATAGGACATCTCAAGGAATAACAGGCAACAGTGTTTCAAGTCTTTTACAGGAAAGATCCTTATAGGAAATATGGATGAAGATATCTTTTAAAATGTTCTTAATGTTAGGTCCCTGTACGGACCTTTCTCAGGCTCTGATGGTACATACTCTGTAAAAGCTGCTATTGCAAAAGCAAAAGATAAAAACTATATATCTTCAGAAATGTCAGAAATGTCAATGTGAGAAAATTAACAAGATGGAAGTATGTAATCTCCCTGATTACATAACTTTATATATATATGTATATTCCCAGAGAAGGTGTCATTTATTGGCATGTATTGTGACTTATATGGCTTGGTTTGCTAAAAGGTAAGAGTTTAATAGGTTAAGAGTAATAACTAATAGTAGTTGATACTACTGAAAATACTTGTACATGTGTAAGCAAGGTACTTCTTTCTCCAGCTTGCAGTTGGGGCAAAACTTGCTCACAGGCAAATATAAAGTGAATCTGCTTGTTGTAGGTACAGGTGTCTGTTGATACAGATTACAGAGGAACAGTACTAAATTCAGTCCTCAGTACTCAGCGCACCTGACCCTTCAGGGGTTTCCACACATCTTGCACCACTGGCTATGGAAAGGCTTCCACTGTAGTAATGCTAATACTTAATATATGTGTTCATAAGTTTTAAAGCATTTCCCTCACTTAAAATTCCCTCAATGACTTCAAAGCGAGTGAATCATATCATGTCCATGTTGTTCTCCTTGAATAAGGATCATAGCTTTAAACCAGTGTGTTTCTGTTCTATATCATGCAGTTCAACTGAAATTTCTTTTCTAGGTAAACGCTTCAAAACATGTTTTATTACCCTCCTTTTAAAACATTTCCATTTTAAATGTCAACAAAAAGAAAACGTTTATTGCTATAATACATAATAGCATGTTGTTATTACTACTTTTTGTAAAGTATGGTTTAAAAACCCCAAGAACTGAAATATTGTTTGGTGATTACAGAGAGTTTAGATTATACAGTGTTTTAATCTAGAAATACTCATTTTATGCACAAAGAAAATAAAGTTCAGGAAACAGTAGGCAGCAAACTCTGTTATGTATATGTGTATTAATTGCAATTAAAAGCCTTTTCTGGAAGATGCTGAGCACACTCAACAAATTCACTCCAGTAACTGTTAGGAGATGGTTGGCAGCTTCTAGGATGGGGCCCAAATGATGCACCGGGAGGAGTATGTGATAACAATGACAATATTTCTATGATTCTTTTCTTACAGAGTCACTAAGAAAATATGTTTTTAATAGTCATTGGTAAGCACCAGCTCACAACACTGCGTGTGACTGCATCACTTGCACATTACATTTCCTGACACACTGCACGTACAATACACCTAGAGTTCTCAGCACAGGGAGAACTGACAGCTGTTACATAAAACACACTTACACATTACCACAGGGAAAATAATGTACTTTTAAGTAGCATTTTAGACAGTGAAGTTTCAATATTATTTCAGTGACTATAATTTTTATGAAAAAGTAGTCAGTGACATACTTCCTGAAATTTTAATACTGGCTTTCAGGTGTTAGCAATCTAAAGTGCTTTCATGTTTCATACATTTTTTAAAATTTTCAATTTATACAAAAAATTAGAATACTTATAAAATTACTCTATACACTTGTGAATGTACACTTTAGTCTATGCGTGTTTCCTCACCCAAGAAATTAGCATTGCCATCTCCAAAATCTCTCTTTTGAAACCAAGTCTGTGAGTTTGTTCCTTGAATATAAGCATCCAGAAAATAACAAATTCCAGGGATATCACTGGGAAAATTTGGTGGAAGTTCTTCTCTTGAGCGAGGTGTGAAAGCAAAACCTGGATAGTCCTTTAACAACCTGTAAGAAAAATGAATCATCTTGGTGAAATATGAATCAAACACTAATTGTTACTACAAGTGCAGATTTTCAATAATTCTTTAGATATTCTTTATAAAATGGGACAGAGCCTAATGTAATGTTTATATTCTATTTACTGAAAAGGTTAAAGAAAAGCTATTTATTTTGTAACTTTGGTAACCCAAAAATTTATGCACCAGTTCAGGCAAGAATATTGCCTTTTTTTTTCGTTTTCCCAATGCTTAAAATGCAGGTGCTATGTTTGTTGCAAGTATTTTCAAATATGATTTAGTATTGAAAGCTAGCTCAGATTATCACATGAACTTGGCACCAGAATTAATGCTTCAGCTAGTGAAATATTGAAAGGCTGCTTAACTAAACTATTCTGCTCTTCTTGCTAATTCTAACCATTTTGCTATTTCCCATAGAGCACCACTAAAGGCAGGCTTGGCACCCTGCAGAGCCACACAGCATGTGCTGCAGGTCATGTCAGAGGATTCTGTGCCAAATGGTCTGCCTGACACTGGCCACAGGGCAGTATCAGATACGTGGCCGTGGATATGAGCCAAGCAGGAACAGCTGCCTGCACAGGCTACTATACAGGCTGTACAGGGAGAGGTAGCAGAGCTCCCTTAAAAGGGAAATATTTCTGTCATTATTTCCTGTTACTTTACCTAGCCACCATTATCACTTCCTACCAGTGAAAGCTCTTTCTACCATTCATTCTGATAAAAACCTTGGCCACTCTGGAAGAAACCCTCGTCTATACCACCTCAGGGGCATAAAATGCAGATGTAGACTGATAGGTCAGACATAGACTGATGTTACCATCAGATTCCAAACAGTTTCTTGCTATTTCCCCCCACAGTCATAAAACCCTAGTCCTTAGCCACGAGCATATTACAAGATAATTTGTAAATACAATAAGCAGATAACGCAAAGAGCTCTGCATGGTGAATTCCCCATGGGAGAGCCTACTCACTGTCTGCATAGTCACCTGTCTGACCTGAGTAGATAAGCAGTACAGCCTACGTTCCTTATTATAGGATTAAACTGAATTGGGATCAGTATAAACTAAACACTAGTACAGTTGATTCATTGCAGCCTATTCATTCATCTTCCCCAAGCAAGGAAGAATGAGATGTCTAAAAAGAAGTTTAATAATCATTCATGTAAGTTGTTATTTTCAAGGGCACTCATATAAGTTTGACACCCAGTTCACACAGAAAGCCACATAGTACAAAGAGGAGGCAAGCATAAGAAGGAAGAAGAAGCAAGGCACAAAGACATATACAGTTTCAGGGTAAGAAGCAAAATTGTCCCAGATCTTCAATTTATTTTAAATGTAACATCTGAAAAACACATATCAGCTTTTCTGCTTCAGCCTTTTCCTTACTGCTGCTGGCTGGCTTAAATAACCATGGTATGATCATGAGCAGTCAGATAAAAAGAGGAAAAGGAAAATTAACAGTACTGTAGAGGCAGGGGAGGAATAACAGGATGATAATAAAAAACTATTACATTGGATATTGTGGATATTGGATTGGTAGATATTATACAGATATATATCGTAAAGCACCGTACCTGTAAGTGGTTGGGCTGACGTTTATTTTTCTGGGTATGCTGCAAGATTCAAACTTATTGGCAAGGGTTACATTGTTTCCAAAGAGGCAATAACGTGGCATTTTAACCCCAACAACTCCAGCAAAGACAGATCCAGAATGAAGGCCAATACGCATCTTTAAATAAAAGACAGAAGACAGCATTATTAAGTAAAATAAATAAACTGTTTAAGTCAGTTGATTTAAAGATTCTTCCTCTATTAAAAAAAAATCCGAGGTGCTAACACAAATTCTGTTAGTAATCTCCTTAAAATAACTGTGTTTTCTGGTCATTGCTGCTCTAGTCTTACTTTGTACTCATAGGGAATCATCCTTCATCTGACATAATTACAATAAAGTTGGTCTCTATGGCAGTAAAGTGATCTAGAAACATCAGCAGGAGTCATTACAACACTTGGATGCTTTTCTGAAAGAAATTATACAGTACAATGTTAGGCTGGTGACAGGGTTAATGAGTAATACTTGCTTTGTTCTTAACGTCAGAAGATTAAGTCTTAGGGAACAGCAAAGCAAGTATATGTATGAAGTTCCAGTTGAACTCTATTGACAGTGGCCCACCTAGAGAAGATCCCAAACCCAGGGTACAGAATTTAGATAATTAGTCACATTTATGTATCAAGTGAAACATACTGATACCTGTTTTTGCAACCAGTACTCAGATATGTGAGTTTTTGCCTAGCTGTTGATGCTTTCTATTTTCCTTTTTTTAAAAAAAATTATTCTTTTCTTATGTGCAGTATGCATACATAGACATGGTTTCTTCAGAACAGAGTTTTTCAGAACTCTGACAATACAGTGGCATTGTTTGCTACTCTCTGTGCTAATCCAGAGATTTCCATATCTCTTTGAAGAATTTGTACTTTCTATTTTTGAGTAAGAAAAGCAGAAAAACTTTTCCCACTTCACTTTTCCCAAAAGCAAAACCCACCCACACAGCGAAGACAACAGATGGCCAAAATATGTACAATGATATAGGAGTCTGACTTAAAGCAAGCAGTTTGCAGCCAGGCATCTTTCTTAGAAAATTCATATATAAAATGACAGTAGACTGTGTGACAGGTCTGTTATTTTGCAAAACCACCAGTGCTTTCATGAAGCGATTAAAAATAGAGAAAGATTCAGTTTTCTGAAGAAAAGAAGCTTCTCCTAGGTGCTTATACAATAGAAATCATTTCCCATAATTTTTAAATTACTTTTAAAATGCAGTAGCACTAATTCAAAATTACAGAAACAGAATTTGTGCAGAAATTATAAACATGTTATAACATTGTCAAGATGTTTACAGATTTTGTGAAATGCAGAATGTCATTTATTTATACTACAGTAGTGCTGTCTCCATGATAGATACAGAGCATGAAATCCTCTAAATAACCATGTTCTTGGTTACTGGTATGAGATACACTTTTGTTCTTTAATCAAAAATCAAAGAAGCCTGATGCTTTTTAAAGGAACGAACAGGAAAATGATAAAAGTGAGCAAATGAAAGACATGATGATATGAGGCACCTGTATACTAAATGTAATTACGACCCCGTTCCAAGACCTTTGAACTTATTAGTACACCCACATACACACAGGTCTCTCTCTCTTTTTTTTTTTTTTTTAAATGAGAAGTAAACCTAGGTGTAAAATTCAGCATATACTTCTGTCTTCATTGAAAGGAGGTCATAATACAACTACTGCTGAATCTAACTGTAGCCTTCTTGGTGTTAAGGCTATCATTTTATGTCAGTGGTGTAAGCACCTGATTATAAAACAAGAACAGCAGCAGAATACTTTCACAATGTATGCATTACTGCAATCAGACCCTGACTTTTTATATCTGTTTTCAAGCTGAACACTTTGGTGTTCTCATTGGTTCAAATTTTGAGAGAGGATTAGTCTCCTAATCGGAACACCGTAACATACTCCATGCCACTGGCAAATTTACTACTGAGACAACAGCAGCAGCACATCAGTGTGCAGCTATTGATTTCACTGCATTTAAGTCTTTTAGATTGATTTTCAAATCTCTTTCTTTCCTCTTCAAAAAACTCTCATTCATAGAAGTAAAGTCAGCCTCTGAAAACCCCTAAACTAACCAAGCAAACAAAAATATCCACTTTTATCATGAAATCATATAAAAATACAATAAAGTATATGACCTTGATAGGCTCTCCATGGGGAGACATCACCTCATCTGACAGCTCCATCATCTTCAGGGCCATCAATGCTATTTGAACAGCATGCGTTTCACTTTCTTTGTGTAAACCTCCTGCCACACAGTAGGCATCTCCAATAGTCTCCACCTAAACAGGCATATTTGTTCCTTAGTGTTACATTGTTTGACATATATCAGAATAGTCTGTGGCTTTAGTAGGAATTAAATCTTTATATAGACTGAGTGCTGTAGGGTTATCATGCTAAAGCATGTAGGTCCTAGGCAAATCCTGCAGTATCATTCAAAAAGAAAAAATGCACAGTGCTGAATATCACACTAAAATTCTTGTCCTTGCTAATCTGCTGTTAGGTGCCAGTACCTACTTTAATCATCTGTTTACTGCAGAATCACTGTAATTGTACAAAAGTTTTGACCAATGAACTCTTAACTCTAGAACTTTTGATAGTTTTCTTATTTGGCTGCATGCGATCTTTTGATATTTTGCTTTGTTTTCTAACTGATCTTATTATAATGAACATTTATGGCAAAATAAATTTGAGGTTTCTACTATCTTCTGTGCCATTTCTCTATTTCTCTTCCAGCCCTAAAACCCCAGAGAAATGCAATAAATTCTGTACCTTATAGACATCTAGCTCTCCACACTGGTAATCAAAGCGAGTATAAAGCTCATTAAGCATGGTGATAACCTGCATAGGTGAACACTGGGAGCAGATGGCAGTGAATCCAACAATGTCAGAGAAAAGCATTGTGACATTATTAAATTTCTTGGCTTGCACAACTTGTCCCTGCCACAGCTGCTGAGCAACCTCTCCAGGAAAAATAGAGAACAGAAGATCTACAGTCTTCTTCTTTTCCTCTTCGAGGGCTTGATGGGCCTGCTCAAGGGTTGCTTTTAGCTTTCCCAACCTCTTCTTCAGTCCATCTTGAGCTCTAGCTTGCTCTCCTATCAGAACAACATCTCTCAGGGCATTGTGAATGGGAATATCTGAGAGGTACAGTCCACGCCCTGTAAAATCTTCTAATCTATCCACACAAGGAGATCCCAAGAACAAGATTGCACTGGATTCAAAAATATAGATCATTTGGCCTTTAAGATCCATAACCTGAAACAGTTAAAGAAACAAGAATTCATGCACAACGTTCATAATGCTGGCAATGGTTTAGAAACAATTTAGAGGAAGTACGTTGTGTTGAAGCATAGGAGAATCAGATTGATCCATAGTCATTACATTTTCCTTTAATCACTTAAAAAGAAAATACATGGTGTTAAGTCATAGCACTGTTAAAGCTATCAAATAAGTTAAATTTGTTTCACTTTAGATTTTACTTGAGCCTTCTGGTGCAAAAATTAAACCACAAAGCTAAGCATCTCATTATACTTGGGTATCAGTAAGTATCAGTTTAAATGTAGGAAGAAAAGGCATAAATACTAGAAATAAATATATAATTTTAATTATCTAAAAAGGCAAAAATATTTGTATGAGGTGCTCTTTTCTATATTCAGTCGTGTAATATGCAAAGTGCTGTAGAGCACTGCTTAACTTTGCTGTGAAAGACCATTTTTTTGAAGGCAGTCTCTGTTGCTTGCTAATAGACTTTTGCATATATAGCTACCTGCAAAAACAGGCTCTGCTATCCTTATAATCATTAAACTGTTGCCTAACAAAGAAGTGGATCTTAGAGAAAGTCGCTAATCAGTGCTACATTTTTTCCCATTTCATTAATAACCTTGGGTAAGCTTTATTACTTTTCTTCATTAAAGTTCTTGCAGTGTTATTTGTGAACTAGTGGTTCATCCTGGAGTGCCTCATATATTTGATTTGGAATTCAGCTTGGGTTAGTGATAAATAAAAGCAGTTGTTGAATACTGAATGCGCTATATTGTCCCAGATCATTTGCTGCAGACTCAGAGTCCACACAAGTAATGAACAATCCCCCCCAGCTCAAACTATGTGGGATTTTTGGTGATAACATGAGTGAAGATAACAAGATATCAAAGATGCCAAGATACCAGAGGCTGAATGAGCACAGGATGAATGAGCACTACTCTTCCCTCAAATCCTTGAGCTGTTGTTTCTAGATGAGTGAGAGGCACTTTGGTAAAGCTTTCCCTACTACTAGCTCAGTGCTGGAGACATTTTTATCATCAAGAGTATGGTGCATCTTTGGCTTTATGTCAGTTTGTTGACTTCATCTCAATATTTAAGCTATTTTTTTTTAATAAAATCAAGTTAACAGTCACATTTTACTGGAGCAAAGAATAATTTTGACTGAATATTACCTTCAGAATCTGAATTACATTTAATTAGATTTAAAAACTTCTGATTAGTGTAAACCCTAGTCTTAGAGTGTATTTGTAACAAATCATTATCTTTTAATTGCATGATCTATTGAAAGGTAGACAACATGAAATTCACTATTACATTATTTTGTGGGTATTTATTTTAACAGTATCTTGCATGTCCCAAAACAAGAGAACCAGTTACTCACAGAAGTCATGGTTATGGAAAGTTGCTTACCATAGATGATTTTGTTTCAGTGTTTTCCCATCTTCTCACTCGTATAGTAAATTGCATATTTAGCATTGTCATAATTCCACTAAAAGTGCAGCTTATTTTGGGGGCAAGAATTTCAAAATACTCTTCAAAATTAGGCTTTGCCTGCAGTTCTCGCCTAGTCAAAAGTCTTCTTATCCCATTTCCAATTTGTAGAACAGACATATCCTTGTCAAACATAAAGTGAAATGGGAAAGTCTTACAGAACATAGAGGCAGGAATAACAAGGGAGGACTCAGGTTTACATGGAGATAAGGAAGGTTTTGCATTTTTAACCTGAATAGAGTACAGCAAATAAGGCTGATTAACAAACTCAGTGCAGTCATTATGGAAACAAGGAGGCATGAGCATCACCTCTACTTCAGTTTCATACAAAATATGAGCTGCTGCTTTAATAATGCCAGATAGGATAAGACTTGTGATTTTCTTAGGAAAGAAGTAATATACATTTAGGTAGTCTTGGTCTTTCTCCAGGCATAATATAGAGGCTTCTTCGAGTCTGTCTTTTTTTCCTGCCTCTTGGCTATGGCCACTCTGCTTCAGCAGAGTAGTAAAACTGTTCAAGAAGTCCTTAAGGGTTCCTCCAATAACCCCTAATATGTGTTCATCCTCTTCATAGCATATTTTGAATAGCTCTTCACCAAGAGATTCCCTCAGACTGTCCACGGGTATACCTGCATGGAACCACATTTCAGTCATAATTGGGCAGATGGTACTGGAACTCAGACTTTCCCCCACTTTTTCCATCCCAGACCAAATCAAATTAGAAATATCCTTCCCTGGGAGACCTCTTATTTAGGAGGCCAGCTGTGACCACAGGCACCACATGGTGCCTGGAAAACAGGGAGACTCAACATTTTAGTTTGGAAAGATCCAAGTCTGGAAAGATGTAAACTAGGCCAATCTCAGCTATAACTGAAAGTATATTTTGATATAACATTTAACCTAGGACACAAAGCTTGCTATTATGAAATAAAATAAGGATAAAAAGTAGAATAAAACAAGGATTACAAGTAGGAGTAAAATAAGTTTTTCAGTTCAGTGTTTTTGCACACATGCAGATATAACTACTATGTCTCATGCAGTGAATTAAATAGCCCTAGGAACATTTTCAGGGCACTGAGGCCAATAGGCACAAAAAACTACATCTTTGCTAGTAAACTCTTTTAAACAGGATAGCTGCATGCAATCTGACTATTGAGAATGTCTCAGCTCTCCAAACACGTCCTAGGAATCATTTGGAAAAGTGCTATCTGGCAAAGGCCAAATGTGTGCCAGAACCAGTTTAACAGCTTAAGAGTACAGAAGATCATGTTTCAGTTCCAGCAGATGTTAATTTAGAAGTATAGACGAAGTTAAGGGGTTCCATCTCATAAATTAATGCAATTTTCTTCCCACAGATTAAAGTTGGCATTTCTCCAGCAGATGTAATGGATCAAACAATTTTTTTGTCAGTATGAATCTGTAACTTATTACTGAATGTGTATTACATCTTATTCTAGATTTTGGATCTTAAAGGTATGCTTATGAATCTGTGACAGCCCAGGCTTGAAAAACTTGGCTCTTCAACTCAGATATTGATCCTGGCCTGAACTGCAGAGATCACAGATTAACCTTCATGATGCCAGCTACCACTGCCGCCATCACATGAAGGAAGTTATTTGTTAGAAACAAGATTAGCATTTTTCTACTATTAAGGAAGCTTATATTACCTGCTGCATTAGCATGATCACTGATTATTTTTTCAAAATCTTCTCTATCTCCAGTGCTTCTGTAAAGATCAGAAAATAAATAAAACTCCCTGAAAATTCAGACAAACATTATAGTGAAACTAGTATGTAAGAGAAGTTACCTATCCTCTCTTTACTGTGTCAAGACCAAGTTCTGCTGATAAAATTGGCATTTTTTTATTAATACAAAACAGGGTAATGGTAAGATATTAGATTACCCTGTGCATTTGTGATAAATTTCACCAATAATACCAATAACAACTCTACTTCCAAATTACCCATTCATTGAGAGTAACCCAGATTCCTGTGATACAAAGACTGTAGGCCTCTGAACTCTCTGAGGTCAGTGAACATCAACTTGGATGTCAGACCCAAGGAGATGTAGCCTAGATCAACCTACATATAAGCGATAAACCTTTGATGCATGTTTTCTGAATAGTTCCACTCAAAATATCTTCTATATGTATATGCAAAAGCAATACATGTTTAGTTGTTTGCATTACCACCTCATCTGGAATAGCATACTGATTTTCAAGCTAATACTCCATGAAGCAATACAGAATTAAATCAGCTGCATTTAAACGGCTTTTCCAAGTATCTTAAAATAATGGGGGTATATTCATAATGTTTTTTTACTTACTATTAGGGGGCCAGCAGACTGTTGTGAAATAAAACAACTATATCCACCTTTTCCTCCCATGTCTGAAAAGTCTCTACATTCCTCCAAAACATTTCCTATTCCAGATGAGGAATGTAATTTCTGCATGCACAAATATGGCTAAATTTAAAAGAGATTCAAGAAGTCCTGTTTCCCACTCAGTACCCCAGTCTTTAACAAACTCTCTCCAAAACATTTTTGCTGTGAGGTTTAGTTGCAAACCCACGGTACATACTTACCTGCTTTCTTTTATTCTGTGTTTTGCTAATGTTCTCTGAAGTGCAATATTTAGCCTTTCAAACTGGGAAGAAAAGAGGGGTATGTTAATTAAAACGTCATTGCTGAAAATCTAATCACAAGAGTAGCATTTTTTATGCAGAAAAGAATTAATTTGCTTTTATTTAGGGCTAACATTTTTTCCACATGGTAAAAGTGTTGAAAAGATGCACCATTTCTGTATTTGTGGTTTGGTTTATGATGATGTCTTCAGCTCCACTATAGTGGAGCTTCAGTACCACTTCAATACCATTATAAATAAACCCTCATAGCTGATGTGCCATTCTGTTTGTGCATTTTTAATATAGTGATGTGCTGATGTGCTTTACCTTTTCAGACGACAACAAATACTGCTGCTAAACCACGAGTATAATCACCACAACTTTATAGTATCACAAAGCACGAAACAAAAGAAAACAAAAAACAAACAAACAAAAAAAACTTGCAAATAACTACCATTAGAAATGTGAATGCCCAGTGTAAAAAGAATACATTTTGAGTTTAAAATATATTCACCTAAAAAATGAGTCATATTCTGAATTATACCCACAGCAACACATAATAAAAGGTGGCTTTCTTAACTACTAACTTTTCTTGGAGTATTCATGGTAAAAATATTTTTAGGGCAATTTTAGAAGGTGTCAGGGTAGAAACTGGTAAAGTTAAGAAAAAGAGTTTCCAAAGTAGCTATAAAAGATCAAGAGAGCATTCTGTACTTCAGATCACCTCCTTTTCTGTTTTCAAGACTAAAACATTTCAAGACAATTTTTGAACCTTTTGTTTTATATTTGCATTAAACAAAAGAGTTTGGGTTACATGCTCTGCAAACCCAGATGGCATCCAGATGAAAATCTAGTCACAGTACCTAACCTTTGCAAAAGTATTCAGTAATAGAAGATCATAGAGCATCATGAAGATACAGTACAATTTACCTCAATTCTATGCTTTCATATCCTTTCTGCAATTCCTAATTAATATAGATGTTATGCTTTCCAAACATGCACATTTCAAATAGCTTGGGGGCAGTGAGCATTTGAATGCCTCTGAGCATTCAAAACCCAAACTTTCCACCCAGACACGGTAATACTGCCATGTTAGAATTTGTCTGTGAGAGTTTCTTTGGTCTGGCTTTTCTCTGGTTCTCATTCCTAGAGGAAATTACCCATCTATACTACATCTTTTGCCTGTTGTGTATCTAAAATGAAAGGTCTCACACCAGAAGAAAATATATGAAAGAAAGGAAAAACCCAAAACAAGCAAATGAAGCAATCACATGTACAACATTTTATCTTAAATTTGGTCAAAAGTTATTCTGGGTTGCACTATGCCCTGTGCTTCCACGCACAACTCATTGACATCATGAGGAGTTCAGGAATCAGTTGGGGTCACACTATGGTTCCATGTTTGGGAGATGCCATTCGGGAAGGTGATGCTTGTCTCTCTGGGTAAGGAGAGCACCACAAACTATCTAGGCAATGGGAAGCATGCTTTTGTATGAAAGAAACCTTTCTATGAGGGAGGAGGATTCAGTCAAGATGCTTAGGTCTTGATCCCAGGGCAGCCTGGGAACAAGCTGCTATACCTGGATAAAGCTGCAAAGCATTTGACTTTAATAACGACAAATAGCTTGAACTTGAACTACAGCAGCTCCTGGGTTACATGACCCTAATATTTTGGACTTTATCCATCTTTCATGTTGGATGGATCAGGTTTCTATAATAAGCAGTTGCATACATTATTACTCTTTAAAGAAAAGATATCAATTATTTAGCAAAAGAAGCCCCATCAAAAACCATATATTAAAAATAAAGTTAGATGAAATAGAAGGTTACAGAGAAGAACTTACTTAAAATGGAAATCATCACACCATAAAAAGGGGTGGTTTACCGGTTCATTTCTCAGTCAAAAGCCTTTTCCTTTACATTTACAAATTGAAAGATCAGTTTTAAGGGATAAACGTCTTTTATGTAAATGCAGCAGACACAGGTAAAATATAGTCAATCAGAAACATAATGTAGCGTTATAGGAAAAGCACAAGAGGGGGAAGAAATACAAAAACATATCTGCAAATGGATTTAATAATGTTCCACCAATTTTAGCAAGATAGGCTGAATGTCCTTAGTACAAGTAACAGAATTACATCTAACTATGTGATTATAGAGCAGTGCCCATTCGCTGAGCTGTCCCAGTATGTGCTAGAGCTTTCCTTCACAGTTCCCCCAGAACCTGAAATAAGCCCCAAGTATTGAATATTTTAAATGCTTTTTAAATGCTTCTTTACCAAGTTCTTTTGACAAAGGCAAAGAGTAGGATTTGTCTCTAGTCAAGCAAGCCAGTGTGCACGCACTGTGCCTGTTCTTAGTGCAGTTGAGCAGGGACATAAGAATCCCTTTGTGAAACTGCTGTAGGCCTTTTTCATTTTATTTAGAAGGTACTTATTATTTCAGTGTTTCAGTATTACTATTGCATTTCCTATTTGCACAGTTCTTCTGTTCAGTTTGTTCAAGGTGGAGAGTAAGAAATGCCTCGTGCTGTGGGGAAACTAGAACCCAGGGGTCAAGCTCTGTAAACCTTACTCATTTACATCTGTTGGCTTCACTAAACCTCTCTCAAGATGGAAGTTCTGTTACTTTTAGTTGAACTATTTGCCTGAATAAATGTTTTGTATTTTACTTGCATTGACAGGCAATTAAGGTTTTAAAAATAATATATCAGAAGTCTGTATCACAGCAGATGAAAACAGCTATTTTTTTGATAAGGGCTAATTTTCTTAGTAGTATGGGTTCAGTTAGGTGAATAGTGAATATAAGTTAAATAATTAGGTAACGTAGTGGTGTTTCTCTCACTGTATGTATACTTCAAATAAAAACTGCTATGGAAATAAATATTTCTAAAGAATGAAGATGATCAGAGGAAGATTGCAAATATAGCATAAAAATACAGGGAAACATAATGGTTGAGACAGTACAAGAGTGAGCACAACTGTGGCAAAATTGTTTCCAGAAAGGACGGGAAAGGATAAAATGAGCGTTTAATCTATGGAGAGCTGCATAAGAACACAAACTTTGAAGCCAAGACAACTTTGGAAAGGCTTACATTTAAAGGCTTGTATAAATGTCTTTGAAATATTTATATTGAAATGCTAGTAAAATATCATTAAGAGTATCTATTTACCTCAGGAAAGATTAACTTGCAAATGCTTTCCGTTAATGTGTGCAGATACACTCTACTTCTGCTCGTTTTCCTTTGTGGAAGGTTTCCATGAGCATCCTGTTCCTGGACTTCTTGGCAGATGGGCTGAGCTGCTTTGGAGCTGTTTTCCGTGCAGTCCTTCTCATGTTCATCCGTAATGTGACTTTGAGTCAATAAGGAGAAAGGACATTCCCCTGTGATCTTCAAGTCCTTCAGTTTTGTACAGAACATACTGTACAAAGTCTGTCTTTCGAGATTAAGAGGACTTGGCTTTGCGCTAAGTATTTCTCTTCTCTTTACTAACAAGAGCAGAAGGAACCAGAATAGAAGATAAGGCAACTGTTCAAGATTGGTGGCGGTTATAAATCACAGGAACAAATGTGTGCCCCTACAAAACAAGAGAAAAGAAAAAACAATAAAGGATGGGGAAAGAAAATGTTTACTCTTTTAAATTCCAGTGATGTGCCAGTTTTACCAGGCCTGCTTTAAAATAATGGCTCTTCTAGGGCCCCACTCTGGAGAACACTTAGATTCATATAACATTCTAAGCATTTTAATCATTATTGACTTCAGCAATTCAAGTAATTAAAGATGTGTGCATCGTTAAGTGCTTGGTGGCTCAATTGGGGCTCTAGCAATTTTAGGCAGAGGAGTCATTTTATCTGCTTATGTCTTTGATCACATTGATGGATGAGATTTCTGAAAGAGTAAAGAGCAGGCAATTCTAGGCAGAAAACATTTTAATTCTTCATAAGCACCTATTAAAACCACTTGATATGGCACACTGAAATTGGTTTGTTATGGACACTTAGATCTCCAATTACTTGATGGCCCTATAGCGTCTATTATAGAGACATGTCTGATTAAAGTCGGTACTTGCACTTCTGGAACAGCAGACCATCCAAGAGCACGGGTAGCTCCCCTCACAAAAGCTACTGACTGGTGACAGCTAATACCATGGGAATTTGACCACAAAGTTCGTGCCGTTCCTTGGGAATACCATGGGATTTTATGCTTTACAGATGATAGCTTTCAGACAGCACACTGAAATCACAGTTGAACTTTGCATTTTAGTAATTGCTCCCTGATTGTTACATTTATTGCAGTAAGACTTAATCTGAAAAGGCCCTTTGCTTGAAGATTTTCTTTTCTACTGACTATCTCACTGAATCAGAGCCCCTTATCTTAGATAATACTCTAACCAGGTAATCCTTGAGAGCCCTTGGTGAGCCTGCAGCTGAAATGCTACATGGGTCTCTCTGGAGATCCAGTACGAGTATTTCTTTCAGAGGCAGTACGTGGCTTTAACCTGCCTGTGCACCTCACCACTTATTCCTGCCCCTGGAACATCCAGCAGGTTTCTAGGGTCACACAGCCCTGGACCAGGGTTCAAAATAACCACTGATGGACTACCCAGTACTGTTTCTCAGGCACAGCAGCACAGGGCTGCAGAGCTGTCACACGTTCAGCTGGACCTACTGCTGAGAAACATGTTTGGCAGAAAAGGCCCTTGTAAAATATGCCATAATACTGATATTGTCAAGCCAGCTTCTAGGAGACAGCTATGAAAAATGTTAGTGTATTATTTGAAGAATGAATAGACACAATGCTAAAGACAATGGGAGTGAAGAATATTTAACTAATATTCTGTATTTCTGATTTCCATTTTATACAGAAATTACTCATTTGTTTCTATTGCATGGTTATCAGTAATGCCTTATTTTTTCTGCTCCATAAATATAGTAAGATAATAAGATATTTAAAGTATCTCCCAGTGCATGAAATACATTTGCATGTGCGTCTATTAATAAGTTACTTGCCTGTGAAAAATGAAAGGCTGAATTAACAGTGGTTAAATTAGATACTAGCAAATATTTAGTGCATTTGCGTAAGAACAAAGATAGTGACTAACGTTCAGCAGTAACCACTAGGTTCTTATCCTGCGAGTGGGACTATTTCTTTGTTTTGAGAAGACAGCAATCTTGAATTATTTCGGGATTTACTCCCACACTAACATATTGTATTTTAATTAAATTATATTTGATGTGGTAGGAAGAATGTCATGCAAGTAAAATCATCTCAGTGAAGACAAAGATGACAGCATTATACACCTGAGAAGCCTGGAGCCTCCAGAAGCTGCCAGGCTGGAAGGAAACATTTCAGAGGGTGGCCATGGGACAGAACTTCTTTGGCTTAAGTGGCATGAAGGTCCATGAGGCAGCAGACCTGCCAGACACGCAGCTGCTGCGGCTGCAGCTTGGCGTTGGGGTGTAGTCAGCTACTCTCCAGGGCTACAGGGGTCTTAGCCTCCTCTGCCCGTGGTGGGGACTGGAATCTGTGCACTTGCTCTGAATGGGACTGTGGGCTTCTGCTAGTTGCTGCTTGAAAAATGAGAAACATGAGGAAACTTGCCAAATGTTTCTGTGCCTACATTCACTGCAACCATGTCTGTCTGGCTGTGCAGCTGTTCAGAGGGACATCAGAAGTGGGACAATGTGAATCTGCTTAAGTTCAGCACAGGGAAATGGGAAGTTTTGCACCTGGGGAAGAGTAGCCCCCCACACCAGCACAGGCTGGCCCACCTATTCTGTGCTTCTGTGGTTCATGCTGGAGGACCAGCAAGGTGTAATGCGAATTCTCTGTCTGCCATATTAATGGCTGACGTATTTATATTTAGAAGCAAATTGAAAATTAAAATTAAATAATCTGCTCCAACATCAAGCTACAAGTAAGCAGTGTCTGGCTGAATCCAGCATGGCACTGTTCCACACCGAAAAACTGAGACAGATGACCTACATAGTATAGTCATGGCACTATAGTAAATTACTTAACAGTGCTCTAAATGCCTTGTGCAAACATTTCACCATATACTTACATCTATACTTGTCTCCTAGCCAAACTGCTTTCCTATATGCTTATTTGTGTTAGTTGCTTCTGAATATTTTCCTCTACTAAAATATTTCCTTGGTAATAGCATGAAATATAACAGTGAATCAATCATACAGTAAAACTGCCTGATATTAAAACATCCATTTATAAGATATAAGCAATACTGCTAACAGTAGCTAAAGTTGTTTTGTAACCTTAACTCATAAAATGGGACAAAAAGTGGAAACAGTATTTTTTTTTTCTTGTTACAAGATGAGTCCGTTGCTCAGCATGGGACGGAATCTGATACTATGCTGTATTGTCACTTTTTTATTTTGAACTGTACCCAAATACCACATCATTAAGTAAACGGCTGCATGATGAGAAACAATTTAAAAAGGAGTTTTTTGAATTTGTTTTGCAGCAATGGTAAAATATTGCTGACTGAATCTACCTTTCTGCAGTACCAGAGAGACGGCAATGCCTGCAGGAGCCCCACCTGCTCTGTGGCAGCTGTTGCTTCAGTAGAGCAATTGCTGACTTCTCTCTTGCCTTTATATACGACGGAGGCTTCACATTCCCACTGAGCTCTAGCCTCCGTGGTGTCCAGAAAGCACTGTCCCCCCACCAATGGGCCAGCAGGCCACTGTGCAGAGCTAGGCAGGATCTCTTTCCGCATGAGCAAAAACACCCTCAGCCAACTCCTCCTAGCCATCAGGGGACGAATCACCCTATTTCACTGCAGCTTTGGCACTTGTGCCTGCCAACAAGCAGACTCAGGAGAGTAACTAAATCCTGTCATTGTGTGTTATTAACCTGAAATGCAGTGTCTGCTCTTTCCTTTCTCTGCTTCAAGTTTAGCACCAGAATCAAAGCCTCAGTGGGAGTATTTTGTCCATTCCCAAGGAACTTAAGGAGGCATAGAAATAGAGAAAAATTGCTCAAATCCACATCAGAATATAAGTTCATTCTTTAAGAAGTCACAGTAAGCACTTGCCAGTGTTGGTAAGTCCTGTGAAAGTACTGTGAAAGTAAGGAAGTTAACTTTCTTTAGCTGCTTCATTGTTAACTTAAACACATTGAGAGTGCCCACTCTTTCAAAACATTAATTTGTTTGGCTGTTGGTGCTTTAGAGAGTACAAGATGTAAATGACTGGAGGAGGTAGTCAAATCTGTTTGCAAATTTCTAAGTGCTAGTGCATCACATCAAATAGTAAATTGGCAATTGTTGACTTAGGTAGAGGCCATTTTGGAGAAGATGCTTCCCTGAGTACATAGAAGTGAGATGTTTTCCTCCATCTTCGCAGGAGGAGATTAACCTATCCATGCAATCTGCCCCTTGCCAGTAATTTTGTCCTGCCTTTAACAGGGCAAATGTATTCATTAAACTATCTCTGAATGACACAGTGATTATCCAGGAATAATTTAAGAAATGTATCATGGCAGCACCACATGCATTAGGTAAATGGCACAATAGGAACTGGGTTTCTAATTCTGCAGCACAGCACAGATGTAATTAACGTATCTATCAGACCAAATTACAGAATACAACTCTGTAAGAGGAAAGTTGCAAAATCAAGAACTTGAGCTCTAGGAATTCCTAAACATAGATGACCATTCATTCACAGTTCACTAGTTTATTACTGCTCTTGTGTATGTATTACCACACAGGCTTTATTTTCATGATAGACAGGGTTTTATTTTTGTTTTTGCAGCAAGACGATAGGCTCCTTTACTGTGCAGCCTTTTGCTATCTGCAAAGCAAAGACAGCAACTCATAACAAAGTTGTTACACTCTCTATCCATCAGGTGAGCTGAAACACACTATTTGACAGTGGATTTCCCCACAATTTACTGACACAAACGGCTATAGATTCAGCAATCTCAGGTTCAACTCTAGCTCCATAAAAGTATGTATTTTGTCAGGCATTAACTCTTCTGCTTATTTCTCCAAACATAAAAACCTTCCTTCTGAGAAATTGTCCCTAGTTCTGATCTGTGTCTATCCCAAACCCTTTTAGAGCACTCTTACTATTTTTTCTTAGAAAGCACTAACTGCCATTCTATGCTGTGCAAGCCCAGTTCTAGTGACTTCTAGTGACCTTACTGCCAAATTTAGCACTTTTGGGGTTATTTCTAAGTGAAATATACTCAAAACTTTTCTATAAATCACAGGACACTTTTGTCAGGAAGGAAATACTACTAAGGCAGCATAGTAGCACTTACTGAACTCTCTAGTGGGATTGTAGCCATTACGAAGCTAAGCAAAAGGTAGTAACACAAACTATGTATGTTAATACAGCTCATAGTAATCAGTTAGTGTTACAGTGCAAGTGCAAGCATTTTATTCAAGTCAAATGTTGTATCTTTTCTCAATGACAGTCCTATATGACTGCTTAACGCAAGCTAAAAGTTCAGACATTTTTTACAGGAAAGACTTTTTCCCTATCTCGTGTGGAACTTCTCTGCTTTTCTTTTTTTTTTTATTTTATAAAATGTATTTTAAGAAATGCAGAGACAACACAATTGAGATTTTTTTTCTCTGCTACATCTGTAATGGTTTGTAGTCTGTGTTTCTGCTACCAAGCCAGAGGATTAAGAAAGTAAACACACAGGTCTTCTGAGAAGAAAATAAGTTATCTCCTCTTTCCCCTGTAGAATCATCTCCTAGTCCCTACTGCAGTCAGCAGAAATTAAATTTTATGGAATATATAAGTAAACATTGAAATTGGTAATGGATCTCATCTTAAGATGACATACCTTTCTTCTGCTTGCATATATTATGTTAACATTTGTGTAAGAACACCAAGCTCTATAGCTTGATTCCAGAACCTGTCTTGGAGACGGACAAAAACCCTAGTGTCGAAGTATCACAGTATCCAACTGTATCCTGTGTGAGTTTCACTGCAGCCACATCTCTGGATTCCATCAGAGGCACAGGCAAACTCAAGTTTCTGCACCAATGTCTTGGCCTGTGGCTAAAGGAAGGGCTGATTCTCAAATCTTCCTTATAAAATATGTATTTGTCATCCTAAGCCTCACACGTACTTTCGTCGGGTAAATATTTTTTCCTATGCTAGGATGCAGTAATAGGGCGGCATGCTGAGAGGGGAGCGTGGGAAAAATGCTCTCTTCCTGTGAGTCAAAGCGGAGCTGTGTGAATGGCCCATGGCACGCGCAGTACGCAGGCTCCCAGCACCCCATCCTCTGCCTCCCTGCTCCTGCTCGCAGCGGGGCACAGCAGCCTTTGGCTGGGCCACATCCTCTCCCCTCATCCCTGCCAAGCGGGGATGCTCTGCACAGCTAAGCGGCTTACGCTGGAAAAGGCCCTGGAAACTCCAGCCTCCTCCCACCACGGCAGCAATTCGAGTTGCTATTGCTAAGGCTGAGCTAAAGATACCTCCGGAACACTACAGCCATCCCCTTGTGCAAAACTTGCTGTTTCAGTTGCTTTTTTGTATGCAGAGTGTTCATGGCAGCTAGCAGGAAGTAAATGAAAAGATCAGTGTTTTGTCCTTAGTCAATGAAATGTACATTAGAATCCACAGAAGGAGAAACACTGTGGTTTTAAAATATGAAGCAGTTGTCAACACGTTCACTTACTGATTCTTTCACAACACCTACTTATAGCTGATTCTCTCAGACTGACCAGCACTAGTAACTTTACTCATTGGAGCAGACCTATAATTTTGAGTGTTTGCAAACAGATTTTATTATCTCATAGATTGAAAATGTTTTTATAGGAACAAGGAAATTAACAGATTGAAAATGTTTTTATAGGAACAAGGAAAGTAAAAATTTATTGCAATTATTCTGCTCTAATAAAATTGAAAACTACTAACTTCTTATCGCATTTTTCATTCAACTAGTCTACATTACATCTTTTATAATAAATGAAACAATAAGCTGTTTAAAAAATCCAAATTTCTAAAGCATAAAGTAACTTTTCCTTTGAGACATTTTCTGGGTTATCTGTGAAGCATCTGCCAGATGTAAAGACTATTGTACAGCTTTTCAAAGATGCTTATGCTACATGTACTTATACATGCATATATTCATTTAATTGAAGTTGAATGTGTATAATTGTTTACACAACTGACACACAGGTTTACACAAATAGCACATATTGTTTTCCCAAAGATACCAGAGCATTGTAGAGCAATATAAAACATTGACTGTAGTTTCTGATGACAGTACATATGGTTAAATGTTTCCTTTGTCATTGGTATTGTTGTCATAGCTTTAAATTACAATGAACAGCAAGTTTTGGAAATAACGGAGGACTAAAAGTTTCCCTCAACTCTGCACAACCTCTGGGAATTGTTTGAAAATTTTGTTCATAGAAAGCAGAGTGTTTCATTAGATTTCCACCGGAGAATTTTCTGACTTGGTATTTGTCACCTGCCACTTCTTTATATAGTGTCTGCAGTACAATTCTCACATTGGTAATCACTGACAACTGCCTTTCATATTTATTCATAGTTAAGCACTTAGGCCAATCTCCGTTGAAATTAATAGCAGCTTTCCGGATATAGCAGAATTTGGACTAGACCCTACCAGTTCTGCCACTGTTGTCATAGAAATACTGGTTTTTGAAGCAAAATGCACCTTGACTTCTTACATTCTGGGTTTTTGCATGTAGGTGTGTAGATGAGATGGTAGATGAAGAATTGAATTAGAATTAAATTCAGTTAGAAATGGAGATTTTAGAAAAGTTATATGCAAGGTTACACAGAAAACTAAGAAGAGGAATTTTTAAGTAGAGAAGATGGTTTATTTTGCGTCAGCAAGGACATGGCCTTGTAATTTTTCTGACGAGGAAAAAAAAAGCAACAGATTGAAGAGGGGATTCAGCCAATATAAATGGTTGAAGATGTGTTTCCATAGCCATCATGCAAATACTCATAGTGCTTGGTGTAGAACCCAGGGAAAAGAGCCGCTCTGAAGGACAGATACGTTCTCTTCCATGGTATCTTCACTGTCAGACCAGCATCAGCAATCCTGCCTTTTGATTAAATGGTTATATATGGTTTCTGCTACATGGCATGGTGAAAATAATTTAAATTGCTGGTTCCATCATTTTCACAGTAGATTGGTGCCTTCATTTTTTTATTTCACTGATTGTCCTGTTACTTTTCACACAACAGCAGCTATAGTTCTTCTGAGCCCAACATTTTTCAGAATCTGCTGATTTTAGAAAGGATTTGACTACCCATCTCATTTGTAAAGCACTGATCTAAAAGCTATTGCCACATCTTGTGAGCCTGAAACCTCTTGAGAATACAGTCCAGTACTGATGTCATTGTTGAGCTGTATCACTTAGTTGATTTTTAATACTCTTCTGGAAAATGGAGGGAATAATGATTAAATCAGAGAAAGCTGGATAAGTCTGTTAATTTATAATGCATTTAAATTCACTTTAATAATGAAGCAAAGTAGAGTTGAGGTGTTTCACAAAATACTGGCATGCTTAATGTCTTACACATGTGGTATTAGGGGAGTATGGTTAATTAGTCACAGTAAATATGCATTTAGCAACTAACATTAACCTTCAGTGAATGTATACCACTTCTGTAAAAACTGAAAATTAAATAATTTGAGAGTTAAATCTTGGCATCCTGTGGAAAGCTGAACTTCTCTGATGTTTGTTATTGTCTCCAGTGCAATTGCTGCAGTTGTCACAGCTGCTGATCTTTCAGATCTTTCCATTCCATATATTCTGCTTTTCTCTTAATCTTATGAAAGAAATCAAATGTCACAGTGTGTTTCTCAGATGACTTCTGTCCAGGAAAAATCAGCACATGCAAATGACAGCAGCAGGCAGAAGGCACACAAGACTAACCCAGGGCTAATTGCTGTGTTCACCCCTTGTATACACAGAGTTTCCCCTTGGCATCCACAGGAGTTTGGTATAGAGACTGAGGTGAAAACATGGTTCTGAGGAACAAATGTGCTGAAAATACACAGAGGTGGCAATGCAGCTCTGACACTTGTATTTAAAAACAAAAGGAACAAAGGGAGAGACAACAGCAGAAACCTACCTAAATCAGGCCTAGCAACCGAATCACAGAAGGATGAGGCACATGAAGATATGTGACATACATACTCCTTTCTCAAACTTCCAGATGTCCTGAACAACCGACAAAAGACACACCCTAATTCTAAATCTGAAAGACATTCTCAAATGCTAGAAGCTCCCGTCAGTGCTGCCTTTCTGGCTACAAAAACAGACTTACTTACAAAGATTTAGCAGGTTCCAAATGTGCTATACCATTTCAATTGTGTTATTTGTTGAATTACAGCTTGTTGTAGCAATATCAAATTTGACTATTTAATCTGCAGAAATAATTTGGAATAGTAATGTCACCCAGCCTTTTCAAAACTTTAATTTCTCTTTAAAATCTGTTAGTGACATTGTCAGGTATAGACTGGCAAAGAAACATAGCTTAGTGTAGCTTGAGAAGCTTTACAGAGTTCCTTTGTGGCAGGCAATTCTGTGCTGTCCTGAGCAAGTATGCTGCCCTAAGCTGGAGATGGAGCAGAGAATCTCTGATAGGGATATACCAAACAGTTAGGCTTTTAAATTCAGGTTTTAATTATGGAGATAAATGTAATGTAATTTAAGCATAACGTTTCCCTTGCTACTTTTCCCACAAGCATTTGTGACTTTCTGGGCAAGGTTCTGAGGGTTTTCTCCCATTGGTAAAATGCAGATAATTCTTGCATAGCTCAGAAAGGTGGTTTCACGAAAGGCACTGGATTTTCCAAAAGGCTAGAATCATGTAACTAGCTCTTAGCAAGTTTGCCAATGTCTTTCTATGATACAGAACCTCAACTTTGTATATATAGCATAAACCACAAGGTAAGATTCCTAGAGCTATTCAGTACAGAAGTACCTAGAATGGTCCATAGTTCTTGATGTCACATACAGTGATGTTGACACCTCTGTAAATTTAAGAAAGTCTGAAAGTTCACAACTCTGCTCCATTTCTCAGATAGCATAGCTATTCTCCTTTCTCTGGAGCTGGATATTTCATGTGTTATTTTCTAGTATTTTATTTTAAACTACACTGATTTGCAAGCTAAAGGCAAGGTCTTCATTGTTACTTATTTAAGATTCATAGATTTACATTTTATTCTTTAAAGATATGTTACTTAGTTTTTCCATAAGGAACCTCTTTCCTCTCTCTATCAGGCTTTCTTGGATAACATTTAGTACTGCACGTGCCTCAGAGATCCCAGGATGGAAGCACATGGTTTCCTTCAAGATTCTGATTTCCACCCCATCAAGGCAGCATGAGCCTGCTCTACCATCAGCAATCACCTCCCTGCACCACAGAAGGTAGGAGGCTCTAAGAGCACTTGCTTCTTTGTTAAGATTTGGTAACTTAGGTGTTAGTGCTGGCAAGTTTGGGGTTTTGGTTCCAAAGCAAAACATGCAAAGAACAAAGCTTGAGATCTAGATCTGTTTTTTCCACACTGAACACCTGTTTTTTGATTATACTGAGGAACTACGATAATTTTAATAATCTTACTGCCCTAGAGAATCAAATAATAAGCTCATGTCTATTTGAAGCTTTGTTATTAAAGACCAAAGTTGTTCAGGGAGCTGTCACTGACTTTCTTAGGTACTTAGGCCAGGTCATGACTGGTAAGCACCAGACGAAGGCAGAAACATTTTTTAAATAACCCATACCAGGATGTCACAGACTTTCAGTGTTGCTTTATTGACTCATACTGGTGCTCTAAATAGTAGTAGCTCCAAGACAGCAGGAAAAACAGCTCAGTTGTTTCTGAGGGTGCAGGGCAGGGAGACTGGACTGTGGGAGAAAACTCTAAAAATGAACCAAAATCAAATCCTGGCACTAGCAAGTCCATACCTACTCAGAAGAACATCTCACATCAGTTTTGAATATCACTTGAATATTATCTGGAGAAGAAATGCTCCTTGGTTTGAAATTTTAAAGGTAATTTTATTGTGTTTTCAAGACATATATGAAATGTCACAACACAACAAAAAGGCTGATAGATGATGTGTATAACTGGGGTGGAGAGAAGGGATCAGAGGCATAGCCTAAGCTTGAGTTTTACTAGAGGATAAAATGAGATAAGGATAATGAGAAGCAGTACCTCTTTCACGAACAATTTCCCATCTAAACTCCAGATACCAAGATGAAGACAACATCTTTTTTTAAGCTTTTTATTACATAGGGGCATCTGGAAGCACCACGGATCTTTTGAAGGATACGCAGTCAGCAGGTTGATAAATGGGGCAGAAGGGAAGTTTGCTACAGCATGTTTAGTCTTCCTGTACATGGGGTCAGGAACCTTTGACATTTTTGCTTGTAGCTTAGGTGATGCTGAATATTCAAAATATTTGTTTCAAATGTGTGTACATGGCAATTTCTAATGAGACAAAAGCTCTAATTTTCCAAGGTCCCTGTGACAACAAAGAAATGAATTTCTCACAGTATTAGAAGTTTCTTTACAGGATGTTCATATTGTAAACCTTTGTTCTGAGTTTTCAACTCTGTTTATAACAGACAACTAAATTGCACATTGCCCATAATATATCAAACCGACAACACGATTGCATTCCTAAAGTAATGCACTGCCTTTGCTGGAAGCCAAATTACCAAACCAAAGTTTAGCATTAAAGATCTAAATGCAAATATTAATATTTAATTTAAAATTATAAGTGTTTTCCATGGTTGTAGAATAACAGTTGGGGGAGGGGGGAATGAGGAACTGTTATATAAATGCCTGCATAAGAACTCTATTTCTTCCGTATTTCAGCCAGCATTAGATTGACCAACCATTTTCTATATAATACATTATAGCAACTGCAATAAAACTCCAGCTGTATCTTTTATTAAATGGTATCAACACCACAAGGAGCTTTTCTGACACTGCCACTTTCAAATTTTATCTCCTTTTTCCTCTATTCCAATTTATTGTTAACCAAAATCTGCGCCCAGCTGGAGCAAGGATGGATGCTCTGTTACAGCTTTTGCTACACAGAAAAAAATAATCCTTTATCTCTCCCTCTGCTTCTTCTTGGTCTTTACTGATTCAAGTCCTATTTGAAAAGATTCTTTTATCTTTAATTCCCCTCTTATTTTGTTTAAATCTATTTCTGTATCACTTAGGACTGCAAATCATTTTCAGAGAGAGTCTGGAGATAAGATATAATGAAACCATATTTCATATACTATATTAACAGTAAAAAACATGTGCATATTTTCTAGTGCCAGTGTCTGCTCTTCTGAGAGAATAATATTTACTCTGTCAAAATGCCCACCATTATCTCAAGCATAAGACACTTGCACATTTCCAACTTTGACTAAGCCGTGTCTCCCTCGTTTCTAAAATTTACCATGGTTAGGGTCAATCAGTTATCCTACAGATAGTCAGCTAACACGCTGCATCTCTCACTGACCTGAAGCATGTGACATGCAAAGTGCAGGCAGCTAAGCTGATGCTCATTTTCAGGTCAGCTGAAGCTTTTCAGTGTCTAACGACAAAGACAGTTTCTCCCCATGAGCCTTACTAAAAAAATATTTTGCAAGCCATGCCTAACTCATGACTGAAAGATTGATGTTTTTTTCATTTCCTGCACACAAGTGAATGTTTTTGGCTGGGAAAGGAACTACTGAATTACTTCTTAGCAATCATGTAGGCCACCATTCAATCAGTGAGATTGCTACTTGGTCAACATATAAAAATTCTTTTGGAGTCTTTGCTTAAAATGAAATATTCTTGTTTAACCTTCTGTCTGGTGTAATTTATGCTTCTTGGACAGGTTGCTCAACTGAGAAACTGTGCTAAGATTATCTTGAATTTTGCTGGAGCTAGTGTTTTTTCACTATTGCCATTGCTAGGTGGATTATTTGTTTGTTTAAACCTCTTCGAAGGCCAAAACTATTGTCAGAGGCCATACAAAAATATATATTAAAGTACAGTGTTTGACCTGAAGGACTTAGCATCTGAATAGCTAAGACAGAAAAATGGGATATGAGAGGAAATGCCACTCTGACTCTTTTAGAAGTGGGGAAGCAAGGCACGCTGGAGATCACAGAGGAAAGACTACAGCAGAGCTAAAATGCAGGCCAGATCTCTTGAATAGACTTGCACAAGTTTTTTGGCCAGTAATTTATTAGATCTGAATGATTTACAAAATCAAGTCAAATCTTACTAATCTTTGTAGCCAGAGTTTAAATATAAGTGTTGGAACAAATCACTTGCACAGATCTACAAGTGAAAAGTAAATAATTTTTTGCATTCTTGCAGGGAACCTCAGCCTTTGGCTTTGTGCCTAACTTTCACCAGCGTTAACTACATTCTCTCATTCTCTCTTCATTGCACCAAAGCCCTGTATTTTCATTTAAGATCAAAGCATTTCCTCCTGGTTGGTTTTATTAATACCATATAACCCGTTTGGGAAGCCTTATCTTTAATGGCATGAATTAAAGTATTTTATTTAATGTAAGATTAATTGTAATTATTCCTGTTGTGTTTTCCTGAAAACCACAAGGAGAAAATAGGTTACACATTAACCAAAAGCCTTACTAAGTTTCTTAAGCCACAAAACTATTCTTCCCTTCATATCACTCTTTGGAAATGTTAAAATTCTACTCCTAAATATACTTCTGTGGACTTAGGCTGTTTTTACCAAAATTTGAACAATGTTTCATTCCACCAATTTTTTTTCCTCAACTTGGGGCAAGCAGATTCATCTTTCCAATGGAAAAAAAAAAAAAAAAAAAAAAAGGAAATAAAGGAAATTAAAAGTTAGATTGATATGTGCCTTCTCCAAATCTCCAAAGACATGGAAATTTGGCCATTTTTAGCAGTACTGTTTAAAACTGGAACTGCAAAGAGTATTTTGGGTGCCTGCAGTGAGGACTCGGGAGCTACATAGCTACAGTGTAAGCAGGTCCCCTCCCTATGAATGAGAAGGCAGCAGCTGGGAAGCTGGTCTTGAATTTTCAAATCATAAAAATAATAATGGGCAATTGAAAACCCCCATTATTCCTTTTTTCTAGGCAGCAAGCTGGAAGGTTTGCTGAGGTGTTGTGCAGTTGGAGGCAGCCGTTTGCTAATGCTCTGTGGTGTGTGAAGGGTTTCTGCGTTTGCTGAAGAGGGAAACGGGCTCTCCCTGAACAGCTTTTGTCAGTTCCCATTTGCATCAAGTGCCAAGTGAAACGCAAGGTTAAAATGAAATAAAACACGCGTTTACCTTGGTCAGCATTAGAACAGCAGTTGTCTCTATACAACACATTACTGCCTAACACAACATACAGAAACCTGTACCTGAGATCTCAAAAACCATCATGCTAGCATAATTGGGGAGTTTAGCAGCTACCATGGTGCATGGTATCCCAGAAACCATAAATTTTACTACCCCCTGCAGTCTGTGACATTATGGCATTACACTGGAATTACTAGACCCACCACGAAGATTCCCACAAAGCATATTTCCCCAGAGTCAGATGTTTTTGTTCTGAATATCTTTAGAATGTGCTTAATGAAGAGATTCCCATCATAAGCATATATTTATTTCAATTTCCATTTGAGGGGAAAATAATTGAAGGATTTTGGAATGGTGCCTTATAGCAAGTAATTTTTACGCACGCTAAAACAGCTGGATGACTTGCATGGCTTATTCTCTGTTTCTCAGTAGCGCAAGTAGCTGTCTGAGGGCCAGATTCCACAGGGCTCGATAAAATCTTTGGGCCTGCCTCCGTCCCCCTCCACGACGATGGCAACACCCTGCCTTCTAGATTACAACCCACACAATTAAAGCACTGCATGGCTGACCTATTTTCTATATGGACTGAGCTGAGACAATCAATGGGCATAGCTACATATAAAAGCTCAAGGTATGGGCAGTCCCAAGACAGAGTGCAGACAGTTGTGAGCCCCAGAGCCCCTTGCTGGGATGCAGCTTCCCAGGTATTTCCCAGGGATTTCTCCTCTTACTCTAGGACAGCGAAGTGGCTACGGCACACATGGGGCGCAGCACCGCCTCTCCAGCACAGCCAGGCAAGTATATGGGCATGGGAAGTACATCCAAGGGATGCACAAGAGAAGCACTCCCTCAGAAATAGTAGCTAAGGTCAGAACCTTCTTCTCACATTTATATCCTCAAGGCCTGCTTGATGCCTACAAGAAATGTGCCCACTGGCACGCTGACTTGTGTGAGGGGCTGCCTTGCTTGAATACTTCTGTTAGCAGGACACCATTCATTTTGGGACAGCTACTTCTAGGGTGAATACACAGTTAAAAAAATTAATCCACAAGGTAGCTTTAAGACAATTGAGCCATTATAAAGAGTAAGAGCAGCCAAATCAAGAATGATGGTTAGCACATCATAGCCAAGTTCAAGGAGGAGGGGGATTGCCCAGAAGTAGCAGTGAGACTCTGAGCTGTAGAAGGGGGCAGGGGAACATTAGTCAGAAGACTCTGCAGTTAAATGTGAAAGCAGTAATATTCTTAGCAGGGACACTGATTCCACTTAACAAAACTACTATGTTATCAGAAATGCGAATGAAAACAGTGCAAGTGAACAACACCACAAAAAAGTGTGCCCTGATAGGGTAAGGTTCTGCCAAAGGCTGAAGGCCTGTAGAAGCTCTAAAACTGAAGTCTGAGGAAATGAAGAGGACTTGGAGAGGTCTCTCTGAGGTTAAGGAAAACTAATTTCTAGAGAACATCTTTGCTCCAACTTGGGTCAACTGAGAGCAGTAGCATGTGCACTCCTTGGCAAAATACTACAAAGGGAGTAGGTATCCGCTCACACAGAGCACTGTTCCAAGAGTGGCATCACCTGAATAGGGGGACCAAAGGACTGGAAAAACAGCAAGGTACCAGATCAATAGAAATCAATGCCTGTTTTACAAGCAGAAGGCTCCATCAGGGGCATTAATGTGGTCTTTTCAATTGTTTCATTGCAAGTGACTCAGTAAACAAAACCCTAATCAAGAAGCTGCTGTCTGTCTAGCAAATTTGCTGTCTTTATTACAACAAAATTACAGGCTTAAGCCCTAGCCCAAGAAGTACATACACATGCACTTAAAACCTATCGGATTTTTAAGATTAAATTCTGTCTTGAATATTGTTGCTTCCTTGGATGAAGGTGTAACCTCCAAACATTGATTTAAAGATATCCTACTTATGCAGTGATAAATTTGATCCTCTACCACAGATCGATCTGTGTCATTGAAGACTTACTGAATATATGTCATACAGCTACATCTCAAATATTCAAAACATACCAGAAGTAATCGTCAAAGCAATGCCACAGGATCTGAGATCTGGCTTACTTTAAAATTTAAGTGCTAAGAATCTTAATGAAATGCTAAGATTCTTGAATAAATGCAGTAAATTTTAATAAATCTGTAGACAGTAAAGACAGTAAAAGAGAAGATAGTACAAAATGCTCAAGGAATTCCAGCAAAGAAACTCTAAGGGCAACTGTGAACAGCTCAGTTTTCATTTACTACCAAAAGCAAATCTGCAATGTGCCACTTCATGATTTCGAAATATCACTATAGTAAAATTCCCTAAATCATATCCTATAGTTTCCAATAACTACTTAAAAACACTTAGTTTTACCCCTACTGAAATATTCTTGCATAAACAAATTTGTATACAAAATGCAATTTGCTGTGTATCTACACAGCAGATAAAAAAATAGTGCCACACACTTTGTGTGTTTCCTTTTAAATTAAGAGATAATTTGCAAAATCTTTTGATCTTAACAACTGCTCTTAGTTAAAGTAAAAATAATCATGTTTGCTATAGACAATCCTGTGATGAGACTGCTTGTTTTGCTTCCTTGCCTTATTTTTGTGTTTTGGATAGATGGCAAATGTCTTCATAATGGCTATGGCTATATACCTACTATTGCATGACATAATGAGGTTTGGATTGTGTTGCTGATGCTTTGGGTATTATATTTATTATGAACTCTCTCTGATGTTTTGATTTCACTATGGGATCTGTTTTGAAACAGGCTGGCACAGAGTGGTTAAAAACATATTATTTAAAAAACATTAATCAGAATTAGACTTCAAGACTTTTTTTTCCCTTAGGTATTTACTTTTTATTGACTTTGTGTTCTCATTTTTAAAGGTGTTTTTCATCAAAAACTTAATTGCATAATTTAAGTGAATATATAGGCAGCAACTGAACCAGTGGTAGAAGGGACGGTGAGCCATTTTCTTGATTGTTAGAACAGGGTAAAAAGCACTTTCGAGCAAACTTCCTCACTTTCTCCTGTGACGTTCGCTTCATGATTCTGCACTGTCATGACTCATAGTAGCTGTAGGCTACAAAACAAATACAAACAAGAGATCTCAAAATGTGATTTCCTTCTTTTCTCCTTTCTTACTTCTGGTGGCTCAGCAAGATTTCAGGAGCTGCTTTTCCCTGGTGAGAATGGGGAGTCCAGCAATTGCCATTACACTATTGCTCAGGCTTTGTTCTTGCTCTTCGCCATGGGAGCTGCAGAACCTCCTGCCTTCTGCAAGGCCCTGGAGCTGCACTCTCCAAGGAGGAAACTTCCTCGCAATATGGAGAGCTCCCCATGACTGCAGTTACAGCCTGTTTGCACATACTCCTTGGTTGCTTAAATGCCTCAAATTTTCTCATGGCTAATTATTAAAACAATTCCGTCACTGGAAGCCATTTCCAGGCTGGGCTGTCACCACCTTTTGCCCCCAATTCTAGAAATGCAGTTTAAAAAAGACCTATTTATGTAATTTAAAGTGCATGTCTCTCTGCTTCTTCATCCTGTGATTTGGAAACAAAATTTTGTTCTATCCTAACTACAAGAAAAGGGAGTGGCTCCACTGGGAGTTTTACTTTAGGAAAAACTGTAGGTCAGACCATTTCCAAATGAGTAAAAACACTTAGTTCTACTATGGAAAGATAATTAACACCCACAATTGTTTTGTTACAAAGTAAGCATTCTTAGAGGGAAAAAAAAATAGTCGCCCATTAAATGCTCTGAAGTCTGGAGACTTCAGAATGGAAAGTGTGAGAACATAAAGATTTCTTTTCTTTCTACTGGAACTGAAGCTCTCGGGATTTTTCCCGCGCCTCCTTGGGGCAGCCCGGGCTCAGCAGAGAGGAACCTGCAGCCCCGCGAGCGGCCGCAGAGGCAACGCAGCATCGCGGAGCAGCTCCCTGCCCTGCCCTGCGCTGCGATACCCACTTCTGCTCCTGCTGCATCTCGGCTTTCTCTTCTGCGAGTTCATCCTTTGTGCTCACAAAGCCACCCCGCTACATGCACCACCTCGGAAAACACAGCCATTTTAGGAGCAGAAATATATCCCCTGGATAGAGTACGGGAGCTATGAGAAAGTCCATCTTTACGGCAGAGAGGAAAGCTGCTCGAGTGTCTCAGATGTATAGAGGGAGAGGATCTCTGCCGGGCCGCTGGGCCTGCGCTAGCAGCGCTTCCCCAACTCGCGCTCTGCACTCCGGACAGAAACCGCAGACGGGGTCTGCAGGAATTGCAGAAAATCGCGAAGCGCGTGAAGGCGAGCGCCGAAGCGCGGCGGCACGCGCGGCGGTGCCGCCCTCCCGGCACGGCCGGCACGGGGCAGGCGGCGCGGAGGGAAGCTGCCGCCGGGCACGGACACGAGCAAGAACCGCCCGCCTTTGCGCTCATTCCGCG
>VZSV01000028.1:695148-749076 GCA_013398735.1 Nothocercus julius | reverse complement strand
CGCCTGCGGCAGCAGCGCCCGGGTTTGCTCGGGGCGCGGGTTGTGGGCACCGTGCGGCGCAGACGTGCTTGCCCCGGCCTCGCGGGCCCTTGCTGCAGCTATGCGGCAACACAGGCTGAAGGGAAACAAGGTGAAACCCCTCCAAAGAAGCACCGAAAACAAGAATGCTTCAAGTGACTTCTGGAGGTGGAAGCACCAAGTTAAGATCAATTCAGGGCACAAATACATACAATCATTTTGATCGAGATGCACAGGACTGACATAAGACTCCTAACTCTTGAATATTACCAGCAAAATTGAAGGAGGAGAACCCCAGTAGTTTCAAATCAAAAGTACCGTAGCATCATCACAGGTACTGTCGTCTATTCACAATGAGAAGAGGTTAGGAGACCAGGAGTCAGAAACAGTTCTTTTGTCGGGCTGGGACAGCTGACACCAACCTTGTAGAGAGATTAGCTGGAAATCATCTGGAAACCTGCAATATTTCTCCAGGAAATAGAGCAATTGTCAGCTGGAGGCTGTGTCTGGAGGAGCACCCTAGCTCTGTGATGAGAATAGGTGTCTTATAGCATATCTTGTAGCTTGCCACTGCAGCTTACCAGCCTCGTGCTGGGTGGCAGAGGTGAGATCTGCCAAAACAAGTGGTCTCCATGTGACTCTGAAAGGAGCAGCTTTACACAGGGGAGGAATCAAAGCTCAAGGTGTGAATGATCTGTTGCCTCCTCAACTGCCAGAGTGGAAAAACGATTTAATAAGTATGTCTACTTCATACTGTGCTTCTTTCCCTGCAAGGTGTAAAGTCATAAGCCAGAAAAAAGCAGCTTGTGAATTCCTTCCACTGCAAGGTGGTTAGTATGATGAAAATAATCTGCCAAAGCCCAATTGTTGCCATGTCTGAAAAGTTCTTGATGGGCAATGTGAAGCTTAGTTAAATGTTAAATAGTCTGGGGCATGGTGTACCTCACATAATGGCTGTATTGATGGACAGCTTACTGATACAGACCTTCGCTTCCAGAAATGAAGATTGGTCTCAAGGCAAGGTGTAGTCTTGCTAATGTTTGTCCTTATGTGCCAACTACCCTGGTGCTTGCTGTTCAGCTTCCACTTTCTGACTGCAGGGAGCCAGCTCTTTTCCAGAAGTTACAGGATTGTCTTTGCCACCTGGACGCCTCCAGGCAACTGGTATAAATATGCATAAATTAATTCCAGTATCAACCTGTGGAACCAAAAAGGAGTGAGACCCTGTGCTGCTGAGAGAAGGCCTATTCCAGCATGCACTGTGCAAATCTAGAGATGATGATGGCTGCAATGTAAACCCACTGTGCCCAGTCCAACAAATTAATGCCAGACAACAGCCACAGAGGGGAATTCAGACATTTGGTAAGTAGCTGGATCACTAGTACCTAAAAGTAGATGAAGTGACACTATCACAGCAATAGTTATGTATGCACTAGTGCTGGCACATGAATTTGTACCAAATAAAAGACTAAGAAAAGCCTAATGTGCAAGATCTTTTCAGTAAGGATCTGAAAGAAGAAAATAATATTTCAAATGATATCTTTGGAAATTTTAATCTAAGGCAGTATTCATTTTACTTCACTGTAGCCATTGAAAAGTTAGTTCTCTAAACAAAATTAGGTAGGTTACATTTCTTTTGTAGGATCTTACAAATACTAAAAAATACCATGGTTCCATAGTGAAACAGTTACGGTACACTTTAAAATGGCTGTATTTTCTTCAGTTTCTTCTTTAAATTAAAGGTCTCTTTTTGACCAGTAGACGTGTCTACTAGTTTAGGTGCAATTATGTTATTTATCATCAAATACAAGAACATCATCATTCAGAGCATAATTAGTAATCCCAAGCTGCCATTCACCAGCACCTCCTGTATTTAGTTGGAGCTCTCTGAACCAGATGCCATCAAAGAAGCACCTCTGAAATTTGTCACCTCTCCTGTGGTAGCTGAATTCTTTCTCTGTCACTGAGTGAAGGCCCCGGATGCTGCAGCCCCAAGCTGCAGAGCTGGGCACTTGCTCCAGGCCTCTGCGCTCCAGGCACCACGAGCACTGCCAGACAGCGACACTGGCAGATTGCAGGTCGCTGAATTGCTGGGGTTGGAAGGGACCTCTGGAGATCACCTGGGCCAGCCCCCTGCCAGTCAGATTTGCTTTCTCAGAATTCTTGTTTTCAGTCAGAAAATAGGTGTAATACTTACTTTTACATTATCAATTATTAATACTGCTTTTTAAATCAGGAAGCAGCAAGCAACAGTTGGCCAGAGGACAAGTTTCATTCACTTTTGGAGTCATATTTAGGAAGCTCTCTGCTTAAAATACAAGTTCCAGCTTGGGTAATTGCAAACTCCATGCATCCTCCTCTAACTTAAATTGTTATGGCATCCTTCCTGTCCTGAGTGAGTTGTTATGAAATGCTTGTCATACATTCTGCTAAACATTGGCTATGTGTCTGCCGTGTGATCCACAGCTATTTCCAGCTCCCAGGCCCAGGTGCATGCCCTGATGACCCTGAACTTCATTTTGGATGAGCTCCGCCTCTCTCACGCCTGGCTTTCCATTCAAGGGAAGCCTCAGCAGGCAGGGAGCTGCATTGTGCTCCCACAGGGAGGACAGTACTCAGGGAATTAGGACTGTAAAGAGCAACCCCATTGGTACATTAATGCTGCAGTGGTTACAGTCTTTTTCATGTCTTGTTTTCTGGTTCACAGCATAATCCCTGTAGGTGCAGTTAGTTATTCAAGCCTAGAAAAAGTTTTGGTATCTCTTTAGGTGAAACTTGATATATAAAAGTTGATTCAATACATCTACTCAATGCATTTTTTATAGCCAAGGAACAACCCTGGTGGAAATAAAAACATTAGATACTGATGAAAAACATACTTAGGCAATGCAGCTATTCCAAATAGATTTCTCCATCTTTTAACAGCCTTTCACTGATATTGTAACTAAGTTATTATACAGAAAAAAAATTATTTCTTCATGATCAGTATTGAGAAACCTATATAATGTATAACCCACTACTTCAATGTGACCCTTCCTACAGTCCATGAATATCAGCCTAAACAATCCAAATCTTAAGTATATTGCTGCAAGATGAAAAAATTGTGTGCAGATTGTCACTCACATCTGAGGTGCTCATTTCATCTGGTGTCTCAGCATTACAGCAAATCAGATCAAGGATTATTCAAGTGCACAACAGGAGTTCTCATTCAATATTTCAGTCTCCGATCTTCTAAATTAAATATTCTCATAATTACACACCATTACAGAATTTACTCGTTCACTCTTTGTTGAGGAGAGTCTGTTTGCATTATGTCAAGTGCAGTGGGTTCTAGTCATTTCTTATGTTTGGACGCTATGAGAGTACAAATGTATGCCAAGAAGATCCCACTTCCTAGATACATAATCTCTCAATTTCCTACCGATCCAATCACTCATGAAAACATTCTTGAGCAATGCTATGAAGCTTCTCTTTTGGATGCTGTTTTGCGAACACCTGTATCCACTCTCAGTTTTGTGGGAAATTAGCATGAATAGATAAAGGGACTTTATTCCACAAACTCTCCTATGGCAAAAGAAAGTGGGATGCAATACTAAATCATTGTCATTTAGAAAGCAAGAACTTTGGTTGCAATAGAATTAGGTTGACCACAGTTCTGCAAACACTTGTTCGTACAGATGAATCCTTGCTCTAGTTACCAACCATGACTGACTATATTGCAAACAAATAGGGTTTCTTATGTCAGGGTTTGCTCTTGGATTCCTTAATCATTTAAGTTTGATCTGTCCTGTCTCGATTCACATAACATTAAAGTGAATGGACTATGTAGAAAGGAAATTATCACCAGGAGAACCCTGGTCACTGAGTGCTGGACGTGTCTGAATAGTCTTGATGTGCTTGTGCCAAAAAGAACATACTGGTCTTCACTTTCTAATTCATCAGAAAAATCCTGCAAAGATCCAAGTTAAATTGTGTGGTTGAATTTTAGTAAATGTGAATACATATTGAGCTAGAGTGATCTCAGTGACCTCAGTGTATGTAGTCAGAGAAATCGTGAACCAGTAATGGGGACCTAGCTCAAAACTTATATGGAGAAAAAGAAAATCAAAATTCAGTCTTTTTCATTTTGCATCCTGACAATAGTGCAGGCTATTGTCAGGCAACTTTCTTTTTTTTTGTTATAGCTTCTTTATTCTCATTTTCATTTTGTGGTAAGGTATAATACATTTATTGTATGGAGGTAATGGAAACTGAGTGGCTAACAGCAAGCTGACAAAGGAACTGCCATGTGCAGCACAGGAGCAGAGCACTTCCTATAGAATGATTACAGGAAAAAAAAAATCCACTCTTTATGATCAGTGCATCACGTCAGCTGAGCAATAATCCTGTACATACCATTATATGCCTCTGACAGGCACATCCCAGTCAGCTCAAGACTGCCTGCAGATGAAAGCATATCATCATCTGTGTATCTTCTGAATTTCATATACAGTAAGCACGTTAAGCTTTGTCTTTCTATAATATAAAAAGTTTTTTCATACGTATAGACATATATATATATAAATGTATTTTTCCTCAAAGACTTTCTAAAGTCATTTTTATATTGTCCCATATTTCTGCAAGAAGTGCCTTTTTGTTTTTATCAGGCATGAACCTTTACCTTACAGCTGCATTCATCACAAAGAATTAGCTCTTTGCAATACACATTGTCCTGTAATGAGCTTGATACTCCTTTTGTGCTGCAGACCTTCTTGTTCACCTGTTAGAATAAATCTAAATAGATTTTTAGTATAGAATCAGTACAAAGAAACACACCCTCAATTTTGAATAATTAAATATGGCAATAAGAAGACAAAAAAAGGAAATCTGAAATTGAGTTCATATAATGACTAGAGCCAGAATAATGAGGAGAAAAGAGAAGCAAGTTCTGAAAAGCCAGAAGAGGTAGTACTCTTGATAACAGGTAGAAATACAGGTGAACAAAGACACTGAATAGCAAAAAGAGAGCAGTGTCACTTGAGTGGTTTCATTCTTCTGCTTCTGGATTTCACCTTGCATATACATTAACTATTCTATAAAACTCCCCACTGCTAAGTTACAACAAATGCAATTGCACTTACTACGAGGAAAAATACATCCCTATACCGCCTAGGCTGGTACTCTTCAAATTGCTACTCACAAAGATATTGGGGAGAGATTCCAAAAAGAAGAAAATAGAAGGCATGGATTGAAAGACGAAAAAGCTTTTTTTGATCCCCTGCTCATCGTCCTTAAGGAGTGTTTTACTGACCTGTGCTGCATTGTTTTCCCTACTCTGTCTATAGGTGAGACTCACAGAGGAAAGCAGGGATCGATCTGAGCTGTATGAGTATGGAGATATATCTCCATGTCTCACTTTCATCAGGCTCAGGCATTATTTCTGATTTCCTTGTCTGACCTTGGATTTTAATGGCAGAGTATTTCATCATTTGCAGAGACTAAACAATTCTGTAGTTTTATTATCTCCAAAATGTGCAGCATTGAGATGAAAACTGCAGCATAGTGATAGATATGCTCTACGGTTGACAAGGCTTAAAGCACAGAAAGGTCAGTGTACTGTTTATTCAAAGGCTGGAGAAATTTTATAGGCTATGTTCTTGCTATTCAAGAGCACAGAAATCTTAGCTGAATGTATTCAAGACAAGTTTCTTCAGGTGAAAGATCTTTTTTAGAACAGTCAACAGTTTACAACAGAAATATTTAGACCACGGACAACATTCTTTGGGAAAAATATCGCCACGGTGGATTGGAGAGTACACTGGTGCACTAGAGTGACGTAATCTATAAAGACAGCACTCTTCACACAGTGAAGGCATCTCCACAGTATCCAGGAGAAGAAAATAAAATAGTGAAGTGTTACACCTAACAATGATTTAGCTTAACATTATCAAGAAAATTAAGGTAACCAAGGACAAAACAAGTAGCTCGTTACCATATTACGAAGTAATATTTTTAGTCCTGGATAGGTTGCTATACCGTCTGAATTTTATACTGCAATCTCTAGATCTTAAGTAATGTTGAAACGCTTTTACTGAAAAGCATGGAATGTACAGAGGTCTGTTTCTAATCAAATCAAGCAGACACATAGTTGGGCAAATTAACTCCATAAAGCTTCAGTAGTGTTATTTTGATATTATTAATCTTTATGATAACTAGCCTCAAAAATGCTTTTTGATATCGCTAATTTTTACAATAACTGGCTTGCATGGAAGAGGTCCTGAAAAGTGCATTAGAGCAATTTCGCATGGCTGGTCCATACATCCCTCAAACTGAGGCAAGAAAACCTTTCACCCAGTAAGCTAAAAGTTTTGCTCTGGTGTGGTGGGTTTCGGTGCCTGGGTAGGTAGAGGAGGCTGGAGAGCAAGCTGACCTGCCCACAGGGGTAGGAAATGAACCCCCTGCTCAGCTCTCACAGGCAGAGTCACCAGGGACTGAGTTAGACTGCAAGCCATGGATTTCTCAATTAGCAAGATACTATATAAATAGCGTTGTAGCTTAATTAGTGCCATTTGTAGGTGGCATGTGAAAGCTTCTCTCTTTCTAAATGCTTTCCTAGCCTCAGAGTGTATTTAATTATATTTAGGAATAATTATCTCAGGAAAAAGAAAACAAACAGAAGCAAAAGCAAAAGCAAAAAAAAAAAAAAAAAGATATAGATATTTTTATGATCTAGGTCTGTTCTGCTCTGCTTAGGTTTGTGCTCTGGGTGTCTCTGCCTGAGCAGGGGGTTGGACTAGATGATCTCTAGAGGTCCCTTCCAACTTCAGCCATTTTGTGATTCTGTGTGATTCGGTGTGATTTCTTGGTCCAAAGACTTATTAAATAGCCTTCCCAGCATATATGCAAATACATAAACATGTTTCAGAACCAGGGAGAAAATGCTCAAAAAGAATGCTTACCTGCCCTCCCTTTTTAAAAAAAGCATTTAATTTTGCAAGCTCTGGAAAGAAGAAATCACTTCTGACATTGTGGAGGTGGTGATTCCTCTCTTTCAACAGCTGCATGTAAGAGTGGCAGCTTTATGTTGTCATGCAAGACATGAACACTAGGCAGCCATTTCATTTTTATTTTTCATTTTTCATTGTTTTGATGTGTAATAAAACTTCAGGTATAATTGAAACATAACAGTTCAATTTTGTTTATATCTGTGAGTGCAAAAGTCCTGAATACAATTTTCCTAAAATACCCATTTCTGCATTTTCTAAAAAATTATTATACTGGTAAGAGGGAGCTGGTGAAAGCGTGGAAGAAGTGCTATGCATAGAACTGGACGCTAACATTTCCAAATAGGAATGCAATTGATTTACGAATCTGCCATTTGTTACTCCTCCTGATTCATCCTCAGTCTCAGGCAAATAATTCTTCAATGAGAGGAATTTTTTTGCAGCACAGAGCAATGTGAGTTTTCCTGGTTCAAACAGGGTTGAACTAGGTAACCCTGCAAGTCAGTCTACTAGGTAGCACTTACTAACGCATGGCAGAAGCATGTCTAGAATCAGATAATCTCTTAAGTGGTATATTTCTTAAGTAGTATATTTATAGTAGTAGTATATATATATATTTACATATACAGATATTTATAGTAGTAGCATATATATATTTTCTTAAGTAGTATATTTAAGTAGTATATCTCTTAAGTCAGTATATTTCTTACCCTCTCCTACCCACAAGGCAAAAAGCCCGGCAACATCTGCTCTCCCCCTACATCTGGTAAATGCTTACAGTAGTTGGTTATGATCCTTCAATCACCTGCACAAACAGGTGGTCCAGTTTTTGATCAAGTTGGTAGTGAATAGATTATTTGTAACTGTTCAGAAAAGTTCATGTGGAAAAAATAATCTTCCCTTTTTCAGGAATTAGCTGAAAGATAGAACTTTTTTTTTTTTTTTTTTTCCTGGGAGGAAAAAATACCGTTACCGTTTACCATAATCTTTTTTTTCTCCTTGTAGCCACAATCAAAACTGAGATGCTATTGCCTAACTTAGTTTCTTTTATTCTTAATGTTAGCACTGAGTTTATAGTAATGAAGAGATCTCATGACAAGACAGTTTATGTACATGAGACATTCCTCTAAGCAGGGGTGAAGTTTCATCGATGTGCTTTAACTCTACTCCAGTTATAATACATCACCTCAGTGCATAACCTGCTGCTGTCCCCCAGATGGTTTTGTCATTGGTGCTGCAAAAGAGCCTTTTTTTTTTTTTTAATCTTTCTCTAACAGTGCTAGTTTGCAGTTGGTGGTGTCATGTTGTAGAAATCCATAAATGTGAAACTTCAGAAATAGATCTCTAGACTAGACTACAGTGTGTAGTTTTGCTGTCTGCCTCTCTCCGAGGGTAAGGAGCTGTAAAGCAACAGCTGAAATTGCTAAGTGACTTTCCAGCAGGAATCTGAAAGCATCCAATTTCCTGCCTTGACTCCAGCATGACATGGACCTATTCATGCATCCAGTAATACCAGGGGCTATTCACAGATGAGCATATTTAAAATAACACTTTCACAGGGGGTGAATTTGAGATAAAGAAGCAAAAGATGTTTGATGCCTTGAAAAATCACAGAAGAATATATGCAATTTAAAAGCTGTGTTCCTAATTTTAGATGTTAATATTGGAGGAGGGTAAAATCCAACAATGACTGTTCGTAATTATCTTATGATTTATGATCTTATGTGAGTGCTTGAGACACTGCAGAGAACCAGTCATTACCCCTTGATAATGAACTGAACTGGCTGGGACAGTCTTCTAATCAAAGCAGAAAAGATTTATTTGTTTTAAACAGCATCATTCTGCAAAAGGCTGATGGGGGAAAAAGATGCGAATCTCCCACCTATTTTTTGTCTATATATTTCCATTAATCAGTCAGTTATCTTTTTAACGTACGAGTTACTTCATTATCAGGGGCATTTTGTCAACACTTTGAGTGGTAGAATCCAGTGTTCACAGATTAATGCAACCGAAACAAACTGGGGGCCATACTCAGTATGGACTGTCTGTGACTGTGGAGGATAGGATATGTGCATGGAAGGGGTACCTTCAATAATAGTTATCTAAATAATGTACAGATATGCAGCAAAATACAAGATACTATTGTATTTTCTGTTTTACTTCCTGCTGTGCTTATGGAATCAGTTAGAAAAGGTGGACACTGAATAACAATTAAATTTATATTATGGCATTCCTTGCTACTTGCTTGATTATTTGTTCCTTTAGATTCAGGAAAGACTAAGTGAGAATTATAAGCTCAACAACAAAACCAAAAAGAACCCTAGCCCCAAAGAAATTCCCTGGTCTGCCTGTTTCTCGTTTTGGAAAACGTCAAGATAGCCCTGAACACAGGGAGGGAAAAGAGGGCCGCAAAGTATTTTTAAATAATCAAACCATATTTAGGGGAGACTAAGTGAATGACAAATGAAGAAAACGACAAGTTCTCACAAGTAAAGAGTTAAAAAAAAATCATCCCTGTCATGGCAGAATTACTCCATACAATGCACTTTTCAATGTCATCCTATGCTATTTTAAATATTAAGTAAGGTTGTCATCACCTTTTTGTGATGATTGCTAACTGATCTGTCAGAAACTGGTATTCAGACTAAATGTCATATTTCTATCTATGCTTTATTTTTTGTGTGTGTATGTAATATTTGCATATTAAATCAACCAAGCAGTTCTATTCATGCCCTGAATCAAACCCAGCAAAAATGTTTTAATGTCTTGATAAAAGCACAGGCAGAACTTGAGCTAGTTCACTGTAGCCAATGGAAGGAGGACAAAAATAAATGCAAGTAAACCTATCAAAATATAAAATTAAATATATAAAACATGACATATATAATTATACAAATAGTATTCTTGGAGCAAGTTTTCAGACAAGAAGGGGACAAAATTAATTGAGATTTTCAAGATGTAGCATCTTTTGCTGGGAATCATCAATGTGAAACCACAGAAAAATGTATTTCAGGCAGATGAAGTCAGCAACCCCAAAGTGCACCAGCTCACTCTGTTTACATGCAACTTCAGTGCCTCTTGCCCCAAAATCTGTCACCTGAATTTTGGAATGATGAATTAGTTTATTAACTTGGTTTTGGCTCCTTGAATATATTTTTCTATGTTCAATTGTAATAGATTCTATGGTTGAGAATGAATTATTTTTTTCTTAGTTAAAAGGAGATAAATCCAGTAGAAAAGTACATTAAAAAATGTAATTATGCGCTTCTGTGGGAAACATATTGCTTTGTGAGATAGACAATTTAATATACTAATTGAACTGAAGCACTGATGGGTCCTATTTGAAAGCTTATTGTGCAATTTTAAAAGGGACTCTATTGAAAGAGAGATAAAGGCTTTTAGTCATCAGGAAAAAAATGTGTTTTTTTTTCTTTATCATCTTGGGTGCCAGCAATTTTTTGTACCTGTCATATTCCCATCTGTATTTTGGAGAGCGTGGCACAAAATATCCAGCTTAGCACAGTGAGACAGGCTCGTTCATGAATGTTCACGAGACACCTTGAGATGAACACAGCACATGCCGGTGAGGAACGCTCTGGAATATGTGTCTCTTTAACTTCTTTAAGTGATATTTCGGAGCGTCACGCGCTTCTGTGACTTTTGGCCTCAAACATCTATCTACTGACATTGCTACAAATGCAACATTCACAACTGTTGAGCTTAAAGTAGTGTTTGAAGAGAATGCCAGTATAGAAGATCAACACATGACTCTTGCATAATAAGTCCAAATTGTGGCTTTCAATGAAGCTCCTAAAGAAATAAAAGAGCTAACTGTTGCGATCATCAAGTCTATTGGTAGTATTGCTGGTCCCATACATTAAAAAGAAGGGTTTAAAATTCAAATATTTATTATATTAGCTTAATAAGAAAAATATTTTAACTAGCATTCAAAAATTTATTAAATTATTCTGTCTGACTTCTGTTTTTCAATTGGAAAGTGAGATTTTGGTGTAACCTTTGACTCTAGAATCAGAGGCTAAAAGAAAATTAAAAAATATCAAAACACTGTGGAAATTTAACAGTAAATTTTGATTAGAGAGCATGGCATGTGTACCTGCTGATTGCTGAAATGCCAGGAACTTCATCAGTGTTGCCTATAAAAGATAAATATATTTCACAGAAATTATTGACTACATAATCTTTGGGCCATTGCTTCTATTTGTGCAATTAAGAGAAATTCTTGACCTGCAGAATCCTTATTATCAAGCATAAACCAGAAAAAAAAGTATGAATGGCAGAGCTTTGGCGGAATTTACAAGGTCATAAATTTACTAGAAACTGCAGAAATAAATATTAAACAGAACTGACAGAAAACAGACTGTTTGAAAGGCAAGGAAAATGAAATAATTCTGAATGTTTTCGTTCTGCTCTTTGACCACCTTTCTATGAAATATCAGCAGAATAACCACATACAAAATTTCACAGAAAGAAGGAAGCAAACCTAAGTTAAAAAAAGACACAGTGTTTAAAGGAGTTTATACTTTCTGCTGCTTCTTGTACTTAATCATGCACAGAGACCTTTCGAAAGGCTTTTGAGAAATGGCTGCTCAGTACAGTATTCTGATCAGTGAACATCAGGTTCATTGGAAAAGCTCCAGCTTTAGGCTCCTGAGGTAGTAGCACGTAAGCAAGCTATTTTTTAAACATGATTAGGGAAATATGCTCAATATTGTCATAAACATGTAGAAAATGTAACCATTTGCACACCCGGGGCAAATTCCATCATTTGGCAACGCAGCGGCTTGGACCGATGCTATTACCCAGCTGCCTCATCCATGACTGATCTTTTCTGCTCCTGCCCTCCCGTGCCCCAGACCTCCCCGGGCTTCCACCCGCCAGAGGGAAAGTCACCAGATGCTCTGCATTACTGACCTGCCGTATGGTGTCTCCTTTCAGACACGACTTACCCAGTAAATTGCACAAGCTGCTCCTCCAACTTACATCTGTGCAGACCTCTTCCTTCCCATCTGCAGCTGCTTCAGGTACCTGTGGTAATTGTTTCCACCGCAGATCAGCTTTAGGAAAACATTCTGTGCATTTCCACTTGTCTTGCAATGGAGCAAGGGGCTAGAAGAGACGAGTAGTTCACATCATCAGTTCAGCTTAGTATCTGCGAAGTACCAGCCAGCGCTACAGAGCCCCAGGGTTCCTAAGCTATAGTCTGTGAAATCTGATCTTCCCATTCAATGGGAAGTCTAACTTTGATGTGGAAGAAAGTAGTCCTTACTGTGCTGGGGATGATTAGAGTAATCCTTGCTGAAGATTGTGCCAAAAGTAAACTAGTTATGTAGGAGACAGTGAAGATTCCTGCCAAGCTGTTTCTTTCTGTACCTGTGTTATTTGGATGGAAGAGTATGGCCCTTCTCCACTGCCTCCCTTAGAGGAGCAGGGTACGTGGCAGCACGATGCTTGCTCCACAACACAGCATACTGGATCTCAAGGCCAAGTGAACTACTTATTTCCATACTACTTCTCTCCTAGAAGCTGGTGCACTGTGCTAGTCTGGTAGACACGGAATTGGAGCAGTGTGTGTGTTTCTTCTATAGATGAGAATGAAAATGCACACCGTAACATTCATAATGAATGACCTGTGTTTTTTCATGTAAATGAATATTTCACAGAATTGAATGGGGTTTGCAAGCATTGACGCAATGTCCCTAAATGATATCAGAACAATGAGTTTATTTATTTTCTTGAAGGAAAAAATTGCACAGCAGCTGTCCATAATGGAGATAAACCCTTGGATTTATGATATACAGTAGTAATAACTTGAACCGTATTTGGAGTACTTGTGCTCATATTGCTTGATACTTTATTATACAGCTAATATACATGAAGTGCTTTGGTATTCTTGATGGGGTATTTGGTATTCTTGATGGGGTGGGGTATTTAGAGCTCTGGCACAGGCTGAGTCATGTCACAACTAAGCACTAACCTTGTTTTATCTATCTTAGGTCATAAAAAATTATAAAACTCCACTCAGAATTGTTCGCACTGCTTTCCCACCACTTCTCATAACAGGGAGGATATCTGAACACTATTCATGAGTCAACATACACTGTACTGCTGTAATTATCTCATTAGAGCTCATCTGTAGTCACTGCATCATACTCCGAGAGGCAAATACTCTTAAGAAAGTACACCATTTAGTTTCACTCATGATATACTGCTTTGGTCTCACTAAACATTTTTATAATTATTTTTCTTGTGAATTTTTGCTAAGAAAAAGACCCAGCACAACAAAAGTTTGTCCGTTTCTGCAGTCTTGGGTTTTTATGAACTTTGCATCTAGGCAATTATATTTCATACTTGGAATGACAGAGACTGTCTGATGCCATTCATTTATATTGTCTTCTCTCAAGCAGCCATTCCAGGCATTGCAGGCACACTAAATACAGTTTATATAATATATCACTTCTTACTATTTTTGGAAAAAAAAAGTGTTTGATATGAAGAGCCATAGCTTATGGTCTGGTTCCACCACTCACCACTCATCAGCACTATATCCAAAAGAGACTGGCATAAGAAACTGCAGTGCAATCCTCTTTTCACAGAACTGAGATAATAGGTTCAAGGCCAGCCATGGCAAACGTGGAAATTTACACACAAACATGGAAATTTAGCATCTGATCACTATTTTATGACTGAATGTCATTCTTCACAGACTTCAGTAGTGCCACTCCTGAGATAGGTTGATGGTGTGTATGAAAGAAGATTCATTTGTTCACTTGCCTTAAAAATCTTAGCTGTTGAAATGAGAAATATTAACTGTTGGGGCACAATATTGGTGTGCCTGCTGTTACACACCAGAGTAACTTGTAGCACCCTCCAAGTCAGGCAGCCAGGTTTGCAGGGATGGGGCTCAGAGGTCTCTCAGAGGCCATGGCTCTCAGAGGCCGTCTCCTTTTTCCTGAAAGGCAAGGAATGCTCTCAGAGCCACCATGCTGGAGCCCCTCTACCTCATTGTAGTCTAGTCTGGAGAGTGAACAGCCAACCAGAAACAGGATATGAGTTTTCTGCATAGTTACATTACTGACAGCAATTAAAGCTGAAGACAAAAAGAGGCTTGATTGTATTTTTCCTGTATCTGTGGTTATAAATACCCAGATATGATCACCACAGATCTTTTATGATATGCTTTTCTTAAAAATATTATTTCTTAAGCTATAGCTTGATGCTGTAGTTCATTCCCTTCCTTTTATAGTTGGGTTTTTCAATTTTGTTACTAATTTAATTGCAGCAGAGCAGTGTTTTCACAATTGTTTAGGCAATACTAACAAAAGCTCTTGACTATTGCTAAAAAAGAAAGTAGCTGCCTGTCTTATGTGGCAAGCTTTAGTACACGGCCTTTTTCTCTAAGGCCCAGCAAGTGTCTAATTGCATAGCAAATCATTAGCATTTCACTTTTAGAAGGTTCATTTGTGTTGATTCAATAGCTCTTTATAGCCTTTTGCCTTAGATATTGCTTAAGAAAAAAAGCTGCTGCAAATGCTAGAGAAATCATCCTTCTCAAAGCAAATTTAAAAATGAATCTTTTTGTATATTTGATATGTTCCACTTATGCAAACTTGTGCAGTCAACTGAATTTGTGCAATCAAAATTTCATTGTATGCATTTTGTCTATACCGATTTATTATTTAATTAATTAATCTGTATTTTGATGATTGTAACAATATTGATGAGTGTAGAAATATTAGCCTGTAATTTCTGTCAATCTCATTGGGCCTTGAAGGCATGGACCTCTTCCTGCTCGCCTTTATCTGTCCTTCCCTATTCACAAATCCCAGCACAACTTCCTGTGAGCATTTCAGCTGCCTGTGCAGATACAGCTAAGTGGCCTGGTGGCCAGTGAGTTGTTTGGCCCTCAGGTGCCCGTGCTGTGCCGCAGAGCATTTAGCAGCTTATGTGGAGGGTCTGTCTCGTGCCATATTGTTGTCCCACCATGAAATGCGGCCTGACAACAAAGGAGTGTCCCCATAATGTTGCCTGATGCAGAGCTACAAGGGATATACTTGTAACACCCACTGTGTCAAGGTCATGCGAAGTGCCAAAGAATGGCACTTCTGTCAGGCATTCATAATTTACAGAAACCGAATGACTCACATTGCACTTAAAACGCATAGTGCTTATCTCCTTGTCCATCAGCAAGACAGGTTATATTCAATGGTAGGATAAAACTCTTTATTGAAAATCTGCAGTAATACAGGCTTTTTACATCTCTGAAATACAAAATATAGCATAGTGTGTGTTTTCTGAAGCCGAAGAGGCATCCATGGAGGATGCCCAACCTGCTAGCATTTTCACGCTGAGTAAGAAAGGCCAACTTTATGGTCAGAACTGAGAGAAAGAAACTGGTCTGCTGTGAAGAGAGTTGCAGTGGAGATTGTGCTGTCTCCATCTGTGGAGGTTTTCAAGACCTCACTGACCAAATCCCCTAGCAGCCCGGACTGAGCTCATACCTGACCCTGTTTTGAATAGGAAATTGGACTAGAGAGTTCCTGAGTTCCCTTGCAGTCTGAATTATCCTACAATTCTGTGAAAGATTAAGGAGGAGGTAGATCCTAATCCAGCTTCATGGTCTAACAAATGCACTAGTGATTTATTGATAGTGAGTTTATGTTCTGAATCATGGAGAGGGCATACTTGCATCAAGAAATTCTTCTTAGCACTGAGCTGCACTGCAGTACTCAGCCGTCCTGTGATCCGCTTGCATTTATTGTTCTGATTGTCCATTTTTCACAGCTATCGACAGCTGAATGCATGAGCAGGAGTGAGCACACAGTGCGAGCGTGAGAGGGAAAGGATGTTTTGGTCAGGTCACTGGACTGGCTACAGAGCAGTAAGTAAGAGAGGGCTTTTTTGGTTAATAATGCATGTGGCAGCCATTGCATGGATGGACATTCACCTGCTGAACCTTCAGAACGCTTTCCCCACACTTAGCAATCTCTCAACGATCAGGGAGTGAGTTATTGTGGCCAAATTGCTGTCATTAGCCCCTTTCAAATACCATGAGCAGTTGATCATTTGTGTCCTGAGCTCTGCCATTCGGCTAGCACGCCCTCACCATGCACTGCGAGAGAGGCTTCCTTGCTGCCAAGCTGGCTCGCAGTCTGACAGGCAACACATTCATTTCTAGCCTGTGAACCCCTCCGTCAGAGAAGCATCCCCACCACGTGCTGACAACAGTCTGGGTTGAGACCTGGCCTTCGCCATCTCCTTACAGTCGGGCTGCCTTCCTTCCATTGGAAATGGAAGTTGCAGCATGCTCCATGGCAGCCCTGCCCTGCATGCTTGGGGACCAGGTGCACTTCAGGCTGCTTCTATCCGTATTTCCTAGGAGCCCAGATAGGTGAAAAAGGATGATTTCCCTAACCACTTCTTTATATGGCCACACCAGACAGGCTGCAATATTTTCCTCATAAAAAGCTTGGTATTCTGTGTTTTAATTTCCAAGAGGCCTCTGTAACATTTCCCATGTAAACAAGGGCCAAGTAATTATATCAGGGCCTGCCTTAATAAATAAGCCTGCCTTAATAAATAAATAAATAAGCCACACAATATATAAATGTAGAAGATTTCATCCATCAGGCACTGAGCAAAACTCAATTTCTTCACCTATTTTGTAAGGAGAGGGGACAACCTGCCTGCACCAGGTGCTAGTACAACTCAATCAGTGTGAGTGACTCTCAGCACCACTTGATGAACTTTGTGTTTGAGGCTGCTGGTTTCTGTTAGGCAGAAAGTTACAGTCAGCAAGAGCTTCCTCGTTTGCTGTCCTTGGATAGGCTCAAGGTCCTAACCTAGCCCTGCTGAAGCTGATGTTAATGAGACCAAGGCTGAACTACTGCAAGCTAGCTAGGTTTAGATAGCACAGGTTAAAAAAATGTTTGTTTTTTTTTTAAAAAAAAACAAGGAAACAGGAAGTTGAGATAACTGTAATTTTTATGGATTCAGGAATATACACTTCCCCTCTACTTGATTGCTCAGTCAAAAGTGATTAGTTCAATGTTTATTTTGCATAATCCCACCAACTTTAACAAGCAGATTTGGAATTAGCACAGGTGCTACAAGATCCATCAATTCTAACTGCCCCTGTGTGGTGGACTCCACATGACTGTTACCAGCATCAAATCAGACTGGGCAGTTCCAACACGCGCACCAGATTTCTCTCCTTCCTGAGAGGTGAAGGGAGCTCTGAGCAACTAATCACCACCCTGAGACATATCCAACCCTGGCAGCAGAGAAAGCCAAAAGCTTCTTCAGCCAAATCCTTGTCATTGTCAGCTAGCTGCCTTCACACAGCTTATCTTATATATCGCTGTGTCACTCAAATGAAGTAACAGTAAGTTGCATAAGCTTTCCTTAAGCTGTGAAACCAGAAGAAAAAAAGGATTTGATCATCCTTTTGCAAGAGCCCTGTCTAGAAGGAAGGTTATAAAAAGGATGCCAGTCATTCCTCTTGTTTCCAAAACAGGCTGTCCACAAATGTCAAATGAACCCAGTGAACCCCAAGCAGAACTGCAGAACGTTAGTCCAAGCTGAGGAACGTGCTGGCTTGACTGGCAGCACTATTCTGCACTCCCCCTTTTTGTACTTCCCTCTTTCTCCTTTCCTTGGAGAAGGAAATAAATCAGAGGGAGGAATGTAAAAAAAGTATCACATGAAAATGTACAACATTTAAATCCCAGTGTCAGAAGTGCTATATTCTGGTATTTGGTATTTGATAGAAAACATTTATAAAAGATAGCTTGCATTACTAAGGGAGAGGGAAAAGAAGGACAAAAGATATAAGATACTGTATTAGTATCTGTGTCTGTTAAGTCTCCTGTAAAGCTTCAGGGAGTTGGAACTAAAAAAGGAGGCCTTTTTTTACCTTCTTTCAGAAACAATGGAAACATCTTTTGCCAACCTGGTAATGAAATAATAAAATGAAAGCAGAAGATTAAGAAAAAAATACCACTTCCCTGACTTCTGTGATCCGTTTATGGTTATCTAATTTTTAGTATAAAGGAGAGGGAGAGTAGTGGAGAGGTATTATGTAATAGAAATATTCTTGCTCAACATTGTTCCTTTTTTTTTTTTTCCTGCAATAACATACATATTACTAGGAAAAAAAGACTAAAACCGTAGTTCAGATTTTGTTATGTGTGCCAGTGGTACTGAAATAAAGCTTACACTTTATTCTTCTTACATCCTCTTCAAACAAATCTTTATTAATTCTCTGTTTAAAATAGAACACATTTTGTGTCCTCATAATGGGCCATATCCTGCTATCAATATTTTAACAGATCCCCCATGGACTGTAATGTGGAGTCTGCTAAAAAATTGATGGCACTGTTATGTCCAACTGCAAGTGTATTTATAATTAAATTATTTTTGTTTTTATTCATTCAACTTTCTGTTCATGAAAAGCACAAGTGCACGCATTTAATTAGTTGTGAACACTTTGTGTTTTGTTCATATTGGTAATGTTCGCTTCAGTTTTAAAATCTGTCGTGCATGTTCATGCCCTCCTGTTATGGATTAACACACAGAAGATGAGCAGCTTAGTATAGATTTGGAAGATGTTGCAAAAGCCATTCGCCATAATTTAGGAAGTGATTGTTGTAATGAAGTGTTTTATTTGTACCAGTAGAGCCTTGTTGAATAAAGCTGTGTATTAGGAAGAAAGGAAGAATAGAAACTGCAGAACTGTGCGTCTATAGTTAATACTGAAATACAGGATTTTTTTAAAGAAACCTATCATCTCACTTTGGCCTGCAGGCTTTTGTCTGGGTTTGCTTAGGGAAAACCAGTTTCTGAAATTTTGGCAAATTACTATGAAATCTCCACTCAAGAGCTGTCTGCTTTGGAAAAAAAAAATCCCATGCCATTTAAAATTAAGCATACAGCTGAACTGTGAAAATATATGGAAGAGTTTTTTTAATAGGAGCATCTTTCTGATGTAGGGGAAAGAGAAGGGTTTGTTTGTGTGTTTTACTACATTGGAGGAAACCCTTTAGCTATTTAGCTGTTTAGTTTTATTGACAAGATGAGCTAAATTTTTATCATTAATTATTTGCTACCAGGGAGTGGTGGAATTAATTTCTTGCTAGCTGTATGCACTGTTTTCCCTTTTTTCTCTCTGTTGTTTTTTCAATTTCTCTTGGTTTATTTTTGTCTTTATCTTTCCCTCTCTTTGATGCTCTATATTCTGTTTGAGCCCAATGTTTGAACGCTTCAAACTCTTTTAATGCACTCACTTTGAGAAAATATCTGAAAGATAAGGAGTGACTGGGTTATTATCCATGCTTGTTAATGCACAGGATAACCAAAACCTCTGTGAACATATTCTTTGATTTTTTACATGATTTCTACTAAATATAATGAAGCCCTTCTAGCCCTTCACATTTCAGAAATACACATATAAAGCTGTTTTTAAAAGGAGGCTTTTCACGTGTCTAGAACAATATATCATTTTACCAGGCATGTGTACCCAGATACCCATTTTTTTATANACTAGATTATTCTGTATCTCTCTGCTTGTTCAGCCTATAGAAGAAAGCAGGATAAGGCAAATAGGGAAACTGGAGGAGAACAGACAGGATATGTTGCTTTGCCCTCCTGCAGCCTTTTAGAGAAGACAGGAAGGATTAGGCCTGGCTCTCTGAAAGCTGAGTCCCTCTCGCGTAGATGTCACAGGGAGTGTGGGTCTCTGGGCATCTGGATCCTGAACAGAAAATCTCTTCTTGCTGGCAGAGATTCTAACACAAATGGAAAATGGCAGGTCACGAATGACAGTTTTAGTAATATAAATGGAAACCGGTGAGGTCACAGCTTAGTCTCCTCACTGTATTAAAGCTGGGCTTTTGTATCTGTTCTTGGATGCAGCAGGAAGCGCCCTGTCCTTTTGCACGCTGCACTGCCCGCCGGTGCTAGTTGAGAAGCTGTGACCTGGAGGATCTGCTGCAGTGCGGACATGCGGATTCAGCAGTGATCGTCTGTACCGTGACGCGCTGTATGTACAAGGATCTGTTGGGCAAGTGATCTGCAGAGCTATTTACTCCCCAGATCAGATCCTATCTCTGTATGGCAACCAGCTTATTAATTCATAAGATAACTGGAGCAAAACAGAATTTTCTTATCATCAGTAAATCAAAATAAGCATGCAAGTCTAGGGACTGTTTTCCTTGCTTTGTACAGTACTAGAGGACCAGTGTAGTGAAAGCCAGGTGCTTGATGAACTCTTCAGTGTATCTAACCAAGGAAGATGCACAGGAATTTAAAAACAGCTTTCTTAATTATTGATTGATTTATATAACAAGTAAATATACATACGTGTGTGTATGAAAATTATTCTATTTATAAACAGAAAATCAGTTGATCAGTTTATCCCAGGTCAGAAGTGAAGTCTCTGCCAAATGTCTCTTTGAGGAAGCTGTAAAGAAAGCTGCTGCTCTTTACAATTACACTAGCAAAGACATCAGCTGCTGGAAATGGGCAGGAGGAAGAAGGAATAATCCTTCTCTGCTGCTTTCACGGGTGCTGCATGTGGAGTACTGCAGTGTGGGTGGTGCACTCTTGCCATGTATTTTTGGACCACCAGGATGACACACACATCTCAGTTACGAAAATATTTGCAGCCAGGTCTTTTTCTGGAGTTTCTATCTTTACATTCCTCTTTCAGTCTGTTAGTTGGTTAAAAAGCCACAGTATGAGAAAACCTTTTGGAAAAATAGCCACATATCATTTCAAGTAATGTGTTATACAAGCAGACCTAAATTTTCACAATACGATGCACGTGAACATGCCCACTCTGGTTTGCTTTTAGTTACTTTTAACAGATCTGCTTTCAGCCTATGCTGGTATGTCTTGCCAGTAAGAAATAGTACAATAATAATCAGAGTATGCAGGATTATTTATGGTTATTACAGGCTTGAACTTAACATTGCCCCCTTTTGTACTTACAGCTTAAAAATGATCCTATCTGATATTTATGCTTCAACATAAATAAATATTAAATAAGTAAATCAGCAAGCCTAATTACAACTTTCAAAGCCCAGACAGTTGTGTCCATATGCTGTTAAGATGCAGGCTTTGTGCTGCACATGGCAATTTTGTGCTAAAATATAAAAATACATGGAGCATGGTCTTTAATATTATTTGCGAACCTTATGAATTTTACATTGAATTCCTTACTTTAATAACGGTACTACTTTCCTTCATCCTTTGGCTACACTATGATAAGCTTATTTCAGTATCGTGTTAATGAACCTAGATGATAATGACAAGTTGAGTTCCAAACACCTGCCCTAGATGACAACAAATAAACATAGCTTCTGTGGAATAAAACTAAACCCACTCTTATCTATCCAAACCCTATGACTGTACCAGCAAATCTGTGGAAAAACGATTATCAAATAATTTAGTGAGCACTCAGCATAACATCCGTAGCTAACGGTTCACATTTACCCTTGGCTGGAGTGCAGTGAAGCCAAAGGAACCGGTTTTGCTTCTTAACCTGGCCCTCTATCCCAAACAAGCCCAGGTAGACAACCTACACTCTTCTGATGCCTTATGCAGAGGAGGCGTGCAGAGGTAGAGGGGGGCACAAATAAAACCCTTCAAGTTTCCGGCATTTGCAGCCCCACCTATGGTAAAGGTCCTGAGATAGACTTTGTCAGTTTTAAACAAAAGTTTATGTTCCACGTGTGGGTAAAGTAGAAAATTTTCTAATTGTCTTGATTGGTTATAGGACAACTAAGACCGTTTTACTGATCACATAGCATTAGCTTATTGCTAGCAGCATGCACTTTCCCTTTTAGTGCACCTCTGCAGGAAATACTGGGGATTTCGGTGGGAAAAAAAGAATCTTTGTAAGAATCTGATGCAGATTTTATACATCAATCATGTCTTAAAAAATGAATCCATCTAATCAAAGCCTTGCATTCTCTTTGTCATCTGTTACTCAAAGCTTAGCATTAAAGCAATGCAGCAGAACCACCTTTGTACTGAACTCAGTGGGATGTAAAATGACAGTATAGCAAGAGAACAGCATTTCTCCATGTAGAGGCAGACTATCAAAGATGTCAAGATTAATTAGAAAATGGGCTATTACAGGAACTGTCTGCACTGGGGAAACAGATAGCAAGCAGGCTTCAAAACATAAGTAACATGCTATTTTTTTTACAGCACTAAGCGCTAGCTATAAGTTCATTTCTGTGCCATGAGCCAGAAACTGTGCCATCTGGTAGGGAAAGGAGGCTCTACACTTTCTACTCACAGTGCGTAGAGCTGGCTCTGCCGAAAGGATGTCTATAAAGCACCTTGCAGCACAATGTAGAGTTGCCTGAGTTATTTTGAAAGTTGGAGCTTGAATACTGGAAGTAATAAAACCATATTAGTACAGAAGTCTGCTTGGATTAGAATATCCTGCTTTTTATCATAGGATTTATGCATTAAAGTGCCAATCGGACTAGCTTCAGTGGAAATGTTGCTATGTTGTTTGTGGTATCCCCTCTAGTGCCAGTGTGATGCTAGTAAAATAGATGGGATATCCAAAGTCAGACTGTGTAGACACAGTTAATACAAATCATTACCTTGAACCCACACTACTCCAGTTAGGTAAGAGTCAAGTTATCCCTGTGCTAGTCATCTCAAGAAGCTTTGGCTGGCCAACAGCCCAGGTCAGGAATGTTGAAGAGAGATTGCTAAGGCAGTATCTCACTGCTATGCTTTGATTCTTACCCTTGTGGGCACCACTGATATTGCCAAGGAAGATACTGAGCATATCCAGAGTGCCTGCAGGGCCTTGCATGCCCAGTGCTGTTCTCTCTCCAATCAATGAAGGAGTGGACATGTCTCATGCCAGTGAAGAAGGCCTGAGTAGGAGTGGACATGTCTTGTGGATCATCATTTATCTGTATCTGTACCTGTCTGGCAGGTGTCAAAAGCAGGACTTTGGCTTTTATATTGATGATCCAACTCAAGTGCCTATACATAGACCCATGCTGCATGGGAAGCAACAGGAGGAGTTAGAAGATCATGCGCGTTTGCAGATCTGTATCACTGGAGCCACAAGCTCACATGACTGGAGTGCTGAAGTGGAGGGATACAGAGCCCTTAGGAAGCCTAGCTGGGGGACAAGGAAAGGTGGTTGTACTGTGCCTGGAAAAGCAGCTCATATGCACAGAGCTCTGCAATGGGAAGTGCAAAGGGAGAGATGACAGAGATGAGCGTTTATGGGTCAGGATGAGAGAGGATGCCAAGGTGTGTGTCTTGTGGTGAGTATCTGCTAGGAACTGTCCGAATGGCAAAGGCCTTCTTCAAGCAACAGGAGGATGCCTGACGGTTGCTGGTTCTCATGGAGGACATCAACCACTTCACCTGCTGCAAGGGCAAATAGTAAGGTGCAAGCTGTCTAGATTTAAGGTGTATGATTGATGTGCAGCTGGTACATGAAATGACTAGGGGAGGCTTAACTTCATTAAAGATCTGAGTGGTGGGATAGAAAGCTCTCTCAGGAAGTTAACAGCACTAAGCAAGGGGAAACATTAGAGATACTGCCCAGTTTTCATCAGCCATTGCTCAAACGGCAGCTTTACCTTCTCTTTAGTTATTATTTTTGGCATGATCACACCAGTGAACCTAAATTATGGAGTTAATAAGATGTGATCATCTACATGAATTTACACTGTCTGATACACAAAACATCTGAATGCTTGCTGCAGTGTTTCAACTCCATAGACTGACTTTCTGCTATCAGAATATAAAAATGAATTAGTGAGTGCCCTAGGAGTATAATTAATTCCTATCTAGCTGGAAATAGCTGTGCAGGTCAAGAATGTTTAGGATTTGTCTCAGTTGGAAAAAAAAATTATGCAAGGTTTAATGTGGTTAGATGATTTGTGGTCTAAGGCTGACTTGATTTGAACAAGTATTGTCTAAACAGAAAGAGCGGTGATTCATTTTGTTTGCAATACAAAGGCCTTTGGTACAAAACATTTATCCACCAACTGGTTTGAAAGGCTTCTTTCTGTTTTTTAGTTGTCATGGAGCCAAATTCTGCTTTCAGATCGAAGCATGTGGTTACTCTGCACTCACCAGATATGAAGTCATTGGAACCTGTATGTAAACATGTAATGGTACAATTTGGCCTGAACTTCGTGCTGCTGTCCAACCTGTTTCAGCAAATTATTAAATAATATGAATGCAGTGATTTATTCTACAGGCTGTTTGACACATTCTGTGCAGCTGACTAGTGCTGAACATGAAACAGTAATGACCGACTGACCTCACAGTATGATCAGTAATCAATTTTGCTAAGCTGAAAGGCCCTTGGGGCTAAGTCTTCCAAAGTGCATAGCATTATGATTTCAGTTCTACAGGGTTGTTTGATGTGTACTTGATATTAAGTGTCTCAGTCCGCTCCTGGAATGGATGAGGCAACTCTCCTATTCACACAGGCTTCTCTGAGTGCAGCACATCTCTTCCCCAAGGAATGGCTTCCTGCTTTAGGTGCTCATGAACAAGCATCCACATGGATGACACTCTAGTAAACTACAATATTACTCTTTATCAGAACAACTGACAGCAGTTTGGGAAATATGGATTGCAATACTTGTCAGGATTTTATATTACTATTTGCTGAATAAATTAAAGAGGTCATAAGCACAATTGGTATTCATGCACATGCAAAATAAATTGTCTGCATTGTAGTTTCATGCAGCAGTAATCAAGTCAGAGTGCATTTCCTGTGGGTTAATAACTAGCTGATAGTCTAAGCCCATTCACAGTTATAATGAGAAAGATGAAGTGTGATTTTAATGGTGCGGCAGCTACAATGCTGTGAACATGTGATATCCAGAGCAGTGCTAGAAAATAGAAGCTGGGTAGAAGTAGTTTTTTTGTTTCAGTGCTCTCTCAAAGCTGAACGGGGAAGGCTGCTGCTCAGGTCCAGCTCAAGACAAAGGGGAGCTTCTATTCTGGAATGCAGTGAAGCACTTGCCATGTTCTGGAGTTTGCCCGGAGCCAAGTTGTCTTTCTCCTCTTTTTGTCAGGAGATGAACAGCATCACACCCAGGCAAACCACTTTGACTAAGTAACATCAGACCTTGCACTGTGTCGTAGTATTTGCTGCTTTTATTGCAGACTTTAAATGTAAACCACAGAATCACTTTCCATCAGAACAGTTTATTTTATAAACCCGCCCTGGCTTCATGTACGATGACCTTCAAGTAACTACGCAAAGGCTGCTTTTTTCCTTGCGTGTTTCCAACCAACGGTGATTTAGAACCTATTACTGGTTTATTTTGAAATCTCTTCCATGCAGCTGATGACAAATGCATGCTTTCAGTTGCTGTTGTTCAGGGAGCGTCTCTGCCCTCTTTCACCAGGGCTTGTTAGATGTCCTGCAGTGCCACTTAGGTTGCTGCCCTTACTCTTCCTTTAAGCATGGCTAGCAGATAGGCCATGCAGACTTGCTGAGGATATACTACATTATAACACATTTTCAGATTTCAGATTTGAAGATCATAGTGATGAATTAGCCTATTAACTATCAAAAAGATTACCAGCTGATAACTGGCAAATCACAGATCTTTACTGCTGATTCCACTGTTCATTAAGGAAATGCTTGGTCTCTCTCTGTTATCTCAAAGTACTCGTTGGGAAAGAAAAGTTCCAATTGAAATTCAGGCCAAGTAAAACAGAAGGGAAAAATGATACTTTCTCTGAACTGAAAAACTGGGTTGAAAGATTGCATAGATGGTGGGGACTCCAAAGGGTTAATCTTTTGAAATCCTTCTTACTGTTTGGCAAATGTCTAAAAATAGCAGTGAACTTAGGGCTTCAAATGATGGGATTTGTACTTCTGCACTTCTACAGTGTAGGAAATTTGACACTGATTACAAGAAAGAACTTTTCCGTACTATGGCTTGCTTTTTCAAAAGACCAAAAAAACACCCAAGAAAGAAACTTGCGACAGATTTTAGGACATTTTAATATCCCCAAAGGTGTTCCTAGCTACTATTAATGGATACTGATGATAGGGCTTGAGAAAACTCATGGAGGGTCTCTCAGTTTAGATGCAATGCACACACCAAGGGATCTGAGACAATATTTAATAGATCTGTAGAAAAATTGCTAGAGAAAGTATTAAAAAATTGCAACAGAAACAGTGCAGTACAGTAGTTATGATATGACATATTGAATGATGTATACTTGAAACATTTTTGGTGTGATCTACAGCTTTTAATTTGTTTACCTAGTTGCAAAGCCTGCCTAGCAGGCTTTAGGGATATAAAAATGAAAAATAATTATAATAACAAATTGCCTGATAATGTTACTGATGGACACATCGCATAAGCCCTAAGAAATAGCACTGCTATGATTGAAGTGATCTATATAAAGTAATCTAGAGGCAAATCTATGATTTAGATCTATGATTTGTTTTTATAGTAAAAGTAAACAAGTAAATATAGGTGAGCAGGTGATTCAGAATTTACTGCTATGCATTTAGGGTCGTGAGGTTATTGCCTGCACTGGAGGCTTCTTAAGAGGACCTAGAGAGCACAACATGGAAATCATGCACAGAAAGACTGCTTTTTATGGCTGTTTTCAGTTTTCATCAAATTTATATCTTGGAAGGCAATCTCTTTATGTTGTTCTCTACTGAACTGTGTCTTTCCTCGATAAGCCGCATGCAGTTTACTTGTGGTCTGAACATCAGAGTGCGGAGGAGAGTCAACACGGCTGCCTCTGAACCATGCGAGGAGATGAGGCTTTAACGTGTGTACCCCTTGACTGCTCAAAGGGCCGCGACTGAGTTAGGGTTAACATACCAACCTAACTACTGATCAAATGTGGCCATGGCAGCAAGTAACTCAGTATAGGCTGGCAAATGGAGTAAATACCTAGGAGGCCAATATATGCTCAGTTTGTGTTGCCATGACTGCGAGCACTGATGTTTTCTTAAACTGGTGCCATTACTTTAGTCCTTTGTTACTGTCTGCAATGGAATGAGCTGCAAATAATAACGAAAAGTAAATTTTGTTCCACATGCTGCTTATACTCTGGTTCATGAGAAGTTAGGAAAGGATAAATTACCTAAAAAAATCACCAGCAAGGAACAAAAATGCCAGAGGCAGTTTCTACTCTTGCTTAAACTGTACCGTTGATTTATTCAAGATTCTCATACATTCTGTCTTGGGTGAAACTGGCTTTTTCACTTGCAGCTATTCAAACATGGCAAGATTATATATAAGAGAAGTAAAATATATATGAGGAGTAAAATTGAACCCACATAAAAGTAGACATAATTTGACAAGATGCTGGGTAAACTTTATTAGTCCTTTTGACAGACCAAGCAAAAATCTCCAGAAGCTTTCTTAAGACATTGTTTAATGCAGTATTTTTTTTAAAAAAAAAAAAAGAATTTACAGTACTTGATGGAGTAATCCATTGGAAAATGACATGAAGCTTTGCTGGCAAAATGGGAAAATATAAAAATGTACAATTGATGGTAAAAATGTGGAAGAGAACTGCCTTTTAGGCACCTGACATTTCTAAAGTGTCAGGTTTTAACCACTCGTGCAGAGATCTGGAAAGAAACTATGAAAAGAAATATAAAATTTTATTATTTCTATAGGACAGCTGTCATCTGCCTGCATAGATTGTACAGTGTTGGTTAATCTATCCCAAAAGCATGAGATCTGGCTAAGAGAGCAACAGTCTATTACCAGAGCACAAAAATGAGGGGCATACGGTAAGTGTTTTGCCTTTCTGCAAGCACTGAAAATGAGGCATTCCTCCTACAGCAGCAGTGCTCTGCAACAAAAGAATAGATTATTACTTGAATAATCCATAATTAGAAGAATAAATTTTATCTCTTTTTTAATAATATTTTTCTAACAATTCAATTAAAATCAAAAGTAAAAAGATATAAACTTCTCAAGGTAAAAAAACCTCAAAGGTCCTTCTGGAGCTCCTCTAGAATATGTCTGATTTGCTGTTTTGGTGACTGTCCATCTCTTAATTAATGTATGAAGCCTCAATAATAGTAAGGATTATTTCATTCCATAAATTCTGGGGTGGGGGGGTTGTGCTTTTGCAGGGAGAATACCAATCAGGATACATTTAAGAGCTGAGAATAAAACAAGAAACAACCATGAAATCAATCTGCTGAGCCATTCGGACATATCCAAAGATACCATGTCGCCAGACACGCCTAAGCCTCGATGTGACACTTGAGGGAATCAGATATTTATGTAACTGTTTTCAAACTTCATGGAAAATCCAGTGAAAAGTTTTCTGAAATTTTGTCCTGATTCTTGCAGAGGTTTGGATCTCCAAACCATGCTCCTATTTCCTAGGCTATTGTCTTTCAGTAGAAACCAACTCAAATCAGCCAAAACTAAAATCCAGTCAAGTGTTTCCACAAGTCTGTTGATATGCAAATTAGGCAATGAAGTGTTTTTTTTTTTTTTTTTTTTTTTTTTTACCAAAATAGGAAAAGATGAATAATATTGTTAATAGAAAGCAGATTTTTCCTTTGGCAAAATATGGCTCAGAAATGCAACTCTATTTATTTGGCTCTTGAACCCTTTAAAACCTTTATGTGATATCTACTTAGCTTCAGCCAAGGTTTACCACAGTAGCTGTGCTGTTGGCCTGCCACAAGCATTTCCTATCCAACTGACCATTTCTAAAGACTCTATATTACATTAAAAATTATGTAAATGAAGCAGCTTAACAAGACCCAGATTTAGCTAGCTAATTTCCACGCAGATCTCTGTCTAATGGTTCCTACTGTCTAGTTCTAGGATTTCATGGTGACATATATGTAAATTAACCTAGCTTTATATTAGGAGGTGAACGTACCAGCTTAATTGTTCATAAATCAGAAATGTTATGCATGGAGTAAAATTCATTCTCTTTATATAAAAAGTTCAATCCTGTGATTCAGAGCAGCATATAAGGAAAATATTTATAATCTATTTGAATGGTACTGCGTCATTAACAGGACTTGGTAAAAAAAAAAAAAAGATTCTTTTTTTAAACAGTGCGGTGCATCGCTAGTTTATAGCTGCATTTTCTGATACAGCTGCCAGTATTTATAATATCATAATACTTGCTTTACCATGAAAGGAACTTGAAAAGCCAGGCCAATATATAACATAGAATGTACTCTAATAGCAACTAAATAATTATGTGCTATGACAAATACATTTCTTCTGCTCATTTCACCTCTAAGTCTAGTGTTAAATTGTGAATTTCCTCGCCTAGCAATAGCATAAAGCATTTCAAGACAATCAGCATCAGCAAAAAATTGAACTCAGAGAGGCAGTTTTCTTTCTGATTTTGACAGGGTCGTACAGAGTATATATTACTTCAAAACTTGTCTTCAGAAAGTTCCAAATGTCATCTAGGGAATTTAAAATAACTGTAGTTGAATCAAAGAAGTGCTTTGATGGCAGCTATTATGACAAGTTATTTAAGTGAAAAAGTTCCTGGTGAGAACAGAGGAAAGGTTCTCACGATAATTAGATATAATAATAGAAGTAGTTGGCAGAGCAACACAGCTTTTTAATTTCTCTACAGTTATTTTTGAATGCAACTGCCTCCCCCAAACAGATAATAGACAAATCTGATAAGCAACCAGTATTTCTCTTCAGAGGCAAAGATATGAAAATGGTTACTGTGTGTCTGCAGCTTGGGAGATTGCCCCACTCCTAGAGCCGTGTTTAAACCACAGCGCGAGGCACTGGGGCAGCAATAGTTAAGACTAAATCCAGCCCCCCCATAAAGACTCTCAACTGTTTCATGTAAGACTGACACTGTCTGCTCCTATGTAAATAGGCTTCCTGCAAACAGGGATCAAGTATCAGACTTAGTGTGGGTTTCCACTTATTAATCAAATAATATTTGAAAATATGAATCCCAGGAGTATTTGGTAGTTAAAATGTAATGTTTTCAGTCTATCAGTCTATCAAAACTGTTAGTCAGAGAGAGCAGATTGGCTTTTAATGTATAAATTAATCGACTGCAGCTCCATTCAAAAAGCAAAACAAAGCAAAAAAAAAAAAAAAAAAAACCCACAAAAACCAATCCTGGAGGACTCCAGCAGTTGGCAAAGAGTGCATGTACTCACTTAGGCAACAAGTAACAGCTCCCTGGGAGAAAGGAGAGGCAGGCAGGAAGTTAAAACAGCCAAGAACATTTAATATTACCAGCCTGTGTGGAAGCAAACAGTGCAGGTTTAACCCATACTAACATCTTTTTTTTTCCTTTAGTTCAGGCAAGATACATGGTTTTTATTTTCAGAGAATGAAGTTGAGGTTAACTCTGCAAAGAAACTTAGTGCAATAGACTTGGGAGCTCTGGGGAGCTGGAGCTGACTGCACTCGCCGCGGCATACAACAGCCTGCCCCCCTTCCACTGGCCATTGGTGGGCATGACCAGAGCTGCAGCGATAATGTTTCCGAATGTCAAGCCTTGGAAGAGCAGTACTGAGACGATACCTAGAACTGCTTCCTTTGCCAGTGTAAAATTCTTCATGAAGCTCACAGGGCAAGGCATGCACGGTGACATTAATGATCACGCTATTTGTGTAGCAGTAACATTCCTCTGTCAGAAAACCAGAGGATTGCACTGGGTAGAAAAATGTGAAGGGTATATATTGTCCTGTCTCTATATAAGAACATGTGACAGTGCGTGCCAGAATTTCTCAGTTTTCATGTATTGTTTTGACATCACTAACAAGAAGTGGGTGTCTTACGCAATTGTATGACAAACAACAGATGATGTTGCATGGTCACTGTGGAAACTGCTCCTTGTAGAAAAAGAGGGATATATTTGTGCTTGCACTAGGAAGAAAGAACAGTGACTTTTTTAAAGTGTCGCCATTGGTATTTTGATGCTAGGTTGCCAGAGTTACAAGTGGAAGAAATAGGTGGGATTCTATTTCCTTTTTCAAGGTGTGACCACCTCTAGTGTTGGCTGGTGTTTTTTAATTCTTGCCTCTCTGGGTGAGTCTTTGCGATTGCTCTCAGTCCCATGCAGCCGAAGCCCTGGTGTGTGGAGGCTGCACCTTCCCTGTGGGGTGCCCGTGGGTGCTGAGCTGGGGGGCTCCTGGAAGGAAGGCAGTGGTGCCAAGGGCTTGTGCTGCTGAGGATGTGCAGCTTCCACTGAGCAGCACAGCTGCCCAGCACCTCATAGGGGTGTGGGCTCACTTAGAGACACACTGAGATGCACTTAGAGACGGACTGAGACGCACTGAGACGTGTCAGTGCACAGATCTCTGCAATTCTTTTTGGTGCTTGTGCACTGCAGGAGGAAACACATCCTTATTTAAGTGTTGGGGCTTCTCTTACGGTGCACAGGAATCACTGGGTGCTCTTCAGAAGTGAAAGCTGAGAGCCTTAACCTGACCACCTGCGTGCTCGCTGACCTAAGTGTCTTAAGTTTCTAAAATTTTATCTTTTTTCATGTTACTTGCTATTAGAGTTGCTCTAAGCAGCTGTAGCAACTCTGATCTTTCACAGCATCCTCAGAAATTGATCCTGTGTGACAGAGGGCATCACAAGATTTCAGGCAAGTACTAGCAAGATAGAAGAGGACTTTTATAGTTGTTGATTCTCTGCAAATATCTGTCATTCAAAAAAAAAAAGCAGTTTGATATTGTAATTTTTTTTTTCATATTGGGGTGATCATTTGACAACTGCATGGTGACCATTAATTAAACATTTAATTTGTCTGTTTGCAAGAAATTAGCCTTTAAGAATTTGTGAGGGAAAGACAGAAAAGAGATGCCCTAGGTCGTTTTAACCCATTTTAATTAATGGTGTGGAGAGCTAGAGGAAATAAAGATACTGAGAGGACTTTAACTTGACAAATTATGCTCCTGCTGCTACCCTGGATCTTAAGTGTAGCTCTGAAAATGACTTTCCATTAAAATTTTGTGTTCTACTCAGTAAATATTCAATGTGTGCCATCATACAGGAGCAGCTCACCATAAATTTCCCTATATACTATGCTTCCCATGGGCTATGAGACTGAATAGCCTTAGCATTGATAATCATTTTAAGCATATCTCCACTACCTCATTCTTGCTTAAGTTTCATCTTGCCAAGGGCAGGGTCAGGGGGGAAGTGTGTTGGAATATATCTGTTAACAAAGATCTGAAGCAAGTCCAGCACAGACCAGGCACTGTGTATTTTTAGTAAGCACCACATGACACCTAGGAGTTGGATAATAAAACCCAGGGATGGGGAAGTAAGTCTGAAGTGGAACATAGGCACATAAATTCTATTTAAATCCCCAAGTAGTATTTTCAGACAGCTTGCTCCGTGCCTCAAACCCAATTGCATGTTGCTTTTGACGTTAAAATCCTTGCAGACACAGCCATGTGCCTAGAAATAGAACAGATCTATCCTAGTTTTCAGCCCTGTCCCCAGTCACTACTTCTATGTCACGTGTGGCAGATGAAAACCCTCTTATAGCCAAGTGGATAGACCAGAAATTAGGCGAGCTGGTGTCAGACCTTCCTGACCATCAAACTCAAACGTCTGCTTTGCATGAGAGCGCTACTCCCGCCAGCGACGCGCTGTGCTATTCCAGGCTGGGATGCCTCCTGCCCCCAGCTGAACTGGTCTGCTGTGGCAGAAACTCCCTTGAACGAGAGAGCCCCAGGGCGAGCACTGCTTCATGTTAAGGGGACAACAAGCTGCTCTGAGAGCAGGAGCCAGTCACTTAGATTAGCCTTGACACTAGTCATGCTTTCAGGTATGTGAACTTTTTGTTCCTGGACCTTGGGCGTTTCAGCTCAGGTCCTGATAAGCATGAGCTTTTTAAAAAAAAGAAAAATCTTGAAATATATCAAGCCTGAATGGTCCCAATGCAAAACTAATGTTAACATCTCTTGCAGCAAGTATCTACTGAAAACAAAGTACTGGGTAATTATATACTAAAGATTTTAACACAATGGCATTTCAGATTTGGTATGCACTGTGCATGGAAATTGCATGCAGATTCCATTCTACTGTAAAGATTTCAAAAATTGCTTTTTTGCAAGTTGCACTTTTTTTCATAGAACGAAAAAAAATGTTTTATAACTGTTACTTCTATACAGAAAATCACTTTCTTGTAAGAGGTGATTGGGCAATCCTGGATCCCAGATTTTCCAATACTATTTGAAAGTGTCTTTGGAACATGAAATTTTGGCTTAGGTGAGGTTGCAACATTTGAAAGACCACAAAATGACATTTCCCAAATAACTCTGTCATTAGCAATAATTCAGATGTAATTCCTCATGTTAAAATTACTGATAGAGGATATGGTGGTGGAGGAGAAGGAAACCATTTGGTGTATATTCATGCTTCTGTATTATGACTGTAGAATAGAGAGGATTAATCAACTGTAGCTCTGTCACGTTCCATCTGTAAACTCTGCCTTTGCTTGTGGACATATTGATTCACTCTGAGTCATTCCTTCTCAGTCAGAGTTGCCAACAGCAATAATTACCCTGAAAACAAACAGAGCTGTGATCAAGGTTTCCACATTTGTTTTATTCAGTGGTTTCTAAGACGAGCAATCAGATACGAGGGGATGTACTAGGCCAGAATGTTTTGACTCTGATTCTTGTTGAGGGGATCTAGAGATACGAGCATTTCTTAACACATCTGATCCTTGCTGATACTCTCCCAAAGGAGCCTAGAGCTGTAACAGAACCAGGTGCTGGAACTAAGGGTATTGTAAGCAACATGGATTCATAATTCATCTTATCTCAATCAACTTATGAGTCTGAAAATGAGTTAAGGGTTTATTTTTTGCCTGACACAACTCTGACTGGAGAACTGCCCCTTGATTGTGCTACTCCAATGATTAGGAACCTCCTGATTTCCATCCTGCAGTTATTTCCTGCAAAAAGTTTTTTTTTTTTTTTTTTAAATATTCCCCTGAAATTAACATCATTCTCAAATAGCCTGAGTAGTTCTTTTTTTCCCTGGTATAAAGTAAAACACTTCAGGTGGTATGTCTATAAAGAGCAACTCAGCTTTTGTTTTGCGAAGTTAAAAGAACTGAGACATTCTCTGCTTCTCTAGACAGTTTGGTGGGGTGGGAATGGGTCCTCCCAGTCCCTAGTTGCATGCATGGTTTAATTAAAACTCACTCAGCCTCAAATAGAGGACAGAACTGGACAACATTGATAGAAGATCATTCCGTTTTCCAGTGAGTTTTGTCATAGTACATTCAGAAGTTGGGTCATGCCAGTTGTCAGTTGTCTCTGTATATATCTGTTCTTTCATAAGCTTGCTCTCATACCTGTCACATGCCAAACTCTCTAATTATCTAGCCACCCACAAATTGCTGTGCTCAGATTCCTCAGGAAATTGAGGCACAAATGGAACATTATTCCAAGCTCCACCGTGTGCTTAGGGACATTTCACATCTGCTGTCATATAACATCAGAGACTCTTTTATTCCACTACAGGTAAAAAAGTTTTAGGTTTGCAGGAGAAATGTTCCTTTGGTTCAAACCATGGGACTCATTTTGCTGAATTTTTGTCTGAATCTGTTAATTCAGCCTGCAACCTGCTTGAAAGATCTTTTGATATTCCTGTTGCTTGTAGAAAGACTTCAGACTTTGTCTAAGGCCATTACTCTCTTTCTTTCATTACTTATAATCTTATCATTCAGATTCAGAGGTTAATTTTCTCTAGACAGAACAAATCTGGAAAGAAAGTACAAATACTGGAGAGTGTGGGTGAAAAATGGCTTTCAGAAATGGCAACATTTTGCTGTCTTTGGGTGATGAATGTTCTAAAACATGCATCAATGAGAAATTTGCACTTTACTGCTGCAATGTCTGGAAGAAGGCAAGGCTGTATTTTCTTTCTCTTCCATGTAAGTAAAAATAGATATATATTACAGCTGTCAACAGAAAAAAGTATGACTGTGACCACTAAGAGAGAACATCATATCTATAAGATATTCTCCTTATCAACAGTAGATCCACTTCATGGAAAAATCTTAATGGATTTGGGGCAACAAAGCTAATACCTGTCATCAGATCTAAAGATTAGCTTCAAATTTGCTCCAGTTTCTGTTGAATTCAGTGCTTATAGATGCTATGCAGGCACAACATGTGCACACCTATGTAAATTTTTTTTTTTTTTTACTTAAATTGAGTTCAGTCTATACTTCCTTTACAAAAGTAATCGCATGGTACTGCTGCCAAACTTGAACAGAATATTGGCATTTTAACAAGTTAAATATTCATCATTAGGAAATTCAGTGAAGAATGCAAGCTGTTCTCTTTGACAGAATGGAAGATATTCAGTGCCTGTCAAAAGCAAAGAATGTGAAAGTCTTGGTTCTTGAAAATAAAACAAGCTTGGAAATTTGGGCAGAGACATGTGAAAAGGTGCAATTACTTGACTTTTATGCTAAGCACATAAATGCCTGTGCACCTCTGTGCCTATGTTTCATATACATTTTTCTTACAGTTCAGGGTAGATGCAGGAATCAAGAAGAAAGCTGTAAAACACAGACTGGCAGAGAAAATATTGGCTAGTGAAACCTATGAAAAGGCCGAAACTTATATGGCTAAAGCATTGATTTTTCCATTTCTGTTTTCTTATTGGAGTGTTGCAGAGTTAGGCTATGAGATGAAAAGCTGAAAAATCCAGAAAATAATGGTGCTGTATAATACTAGAGCATTAGAATAGGTTGCCCAAGAGGTTGTGGAGTCTCCATCCTTGGAGATACACAAAACTCCATGTGACGGCCTGCTCTAGCTAACCCCACTTGAGCAGGGGAGTTGGACTAGTCACGCTCCAGAGGTCCCTTCCAACCCCAACTGTTCTTCAGTTCTATAAAATGAACTAATATTCAGGAAGAGAGCAAAATACAGGGGTGAATGGAGGTAATGTTGCTGATATAAAGTACTGATATAAAAATAATCCTATTAATTCTAACTGCAAAATAGAACAAAGCCTTTTTACAGAAACATTGAGTCAGTGCAGGAAGTTCAGAGAGAAAAGGAAAGGGACTATTTGCAACACATGTGAAGGCTAATATTGCAAGTGGTCATAGATTTTTCTGTTGCTAGAGAGGAGCCTGAGCTGTGGAGTTACTACTGTGGTCACTAAGATAAATACATGATTAAGAATCTATTGACAGTCCATATGTGACAGTTAGAATCCAACATATAACAGCTTAGGACATTATTTGTAAAGGTACAATCGTCTGGACCCAAGTCACTAAATCCAATTAGTAAAAGTTGATGAAAGCAAATTGATGAAAGTAATATGTTTGCACATGGAGTAAATAGTGTAGTATATACAGTCTTAGTATGCATACTATATAAAAATATTTATTTTATCTTTGCTAAATATGAAATCATATTTCATATTGCTTCTGTTTTTTTATTATGACACTTAAGAGAGATTAGGGATATTAGATAAACTTGGCTCACAGGAGTTACACTAGCTCAGACGTCAGGATGTCCCACTCTCTGCAACCAAATACCTCTTGATGCGCTTAGCTATAGATTGCTGTAAACAGCCTGACTCTTTGTGTGGCCAATGAGTATTCTCAAAGTTTGGGAAAAAATGCTAGCATCTCTGATGTATAAAAAATGCACCTCTTTAATAAAAAGGCAAATAAACACAATCTCACACTGGAAAAGCATGAAAGACAATGATACAAGATTAAAATAATTGGGTTTCCTAAGCCTTACTGGCACACAAGGCACAGGCAGACCTTTGACTTCATGGAATAAACTTTGGATCAATGCTGTTTATTAGTGCTTTTGCTACATTGTTTACAGATTGACACTGTAAACAAAGTGGGATTCATTGCAGAGGGCATTTGAAATAGATTTTTTTCCAAAGAGAATGTGCTGCAACGGTTCCTTTTTTGATGTAAAGTATCTCTAGCACAACTAGTAATGTATAGTTTCTGAGTGGGCATCTTTTAATTAGATAGCTCATCCCTTCTCCCATTATCTACTTTGCCAGTGTCTAGTCAAGAAAATTCATCCTCTGATATTGAAAATTGAAATACAGAAAGGTCGTCTTCAGTTTTGTGCCCAAGAAAAGCCTTTATTTAAGTTGATTGGATTATTCATGGGTCAAATATAATGTTGCTGTCTGATGCTATACAAAATCACTTGTTTTCTGCTGTGTAGAGCTGCCCACAGTGGCAGGACTCAGGATGAATTCAGGAGCTCAAAGGTAAGTTTATAGACACTGTTGGAGTTACATCTTCAGTAAGAAAAACAGGGATTTCCGAGTGCAGTTTCAGTTAACACTCATGTTTTTTCCAAACCAAAGAAGGAAGAAGACTTCCTTTCTTTTTCTAAGATAACAAGGTAATCTTGTGGACAGTCTTGCATGTCTGGATGAAAGGTGAGATCACAGAAGCTCGCTCTATGGCAGAAGGACCAGGAGGAGTTGACACCCAGTTACTTAGTCCATTTTGTTTGGTGTTTTACAGAATGGTGGAATGTAGCCAGGACACTGCTCACAGCTGTAAGTCTGTGCTCTTTTCTGACAAAGGAGATCAGATGTTACTGGATTTTCATTTTTCCTTTTATAAATATCAGTAATATTTGCTGTGTAATGATGTGTTCCCTCTTATGCCACTTCAGCACCACTCTTGCCACTATCATTCAGAGAAGTCATCAGATTGTCACCTTAGATTAAGCTTCTGTAAAATACTGAGGTATACTGAGGTATACTGTAAAATACTGAGGTGAAAATACTGTTGCATATCTGACAATAAAATTTTAAAAAGCAAACGCTGTTAAATTGCCAGTTGTGAAGTTATGTTGCATCGTCATCGAAACAATTTGTCTTGTTTCCACAATGCAGAGAAATAACCAGTTTCAGAGATCTTATGACTATATTAAATAATTTAACATGTCTTGATGTCTTTTCAGCCAGTAGATGTTCTCAAGCTTCATGAAATACCTACAACAATTCCCATTAATTACGAGGCAGAGTCTGTCTGTACGTGCCTGTCATTCAGGATGGAAAGAAATACATTAATAGAAGTAAAAACAGCTGTAGGAGATCAGAGAAACTACTGCAAAATTTTACTTTGACACACTTTTTTCACAAGGAATTGGAAAAAGTAGCAGTACATATTTAACGTATAGGAAACAACATAACGTGTGTAACTGGAATCGTTGCAGTGGGTAGCAAAGTATTATGGAAAGTGACTTCGCTTGTAAATTGACAGATATTCTGTCCAAACATGATAAAATTGAACAAGTGAAAGTAAAAAAAAGAATAGAAGGGAGATTACATCTTAATTTGTTCAAGTTATATAGCACTCAGTATGGATTAACATTTTAATTGCCAGAACATATACATTCATGCTTCAAAATTTTCTACCTAAATGAAGGACAATTTCAAATATTCAAGAAGAAAGGAATATAGGTTTTAGGAAACTGGTCCTATGTATATAATGTTAGCATATTTTCAAAGTTACATATGATGAATTAGTTGAATGGGTATCTAATTAAGCAAAGAGCAACAATATGGCAAATACAGTTTTCAAGGAGAATACAGCAACGGAAACAGTATTGTTTTGTAATTGGCTATTGGACAGATTGACTAATTGCTCTTTGGTTTTCTTATAACTTGAAAAACTGTTAGGATTTTTCACTGGATTTTAGTATTATAAGTAGATTATTTTCCTTGGAAATTAGTATGGAATACTTTTAACAAAAGTAGTCTGAAAAAAAATGTATATTTTGCAGTTGGTTTAATTTAGGAGAAGGTAATCTGTAATGCCATCAAGTTAAAAAAGTGAACAGTTTTTGTCTTCTGGAAGTAATCTGCTTAAGAAATTAATGAAGCTGTAGTAGTGTAAAACTGCTGTTCTGAAACAATAGAATCAGGCCAACTAAGTACATCCTGCAACTTTAAAATATATGTGGTGGAACTTTAGTGGCTGATCTCTGAGATATACCGTCGGTCCTCTAGAAAAAAAAAGTATGCATATGTCTGGGTAAACCTCAACTGATCTGCTTAGTAAATGCTAATGCCTTGCTGAGCACAACTGGCTTTGCAAGCGAAGGAAGAAGTAGAGAAACATTTCTTGAATGCATTTACTACAACTCAAGCTTACTAAGGTACTTTGGGAGACATTTTCTGGAGAAAGGAACTAACAAGAAGTTTCATGTAGGCATAACACAATTTATCAGCCTGACTGTGTCTTTCTGCACTAAACATGTTACTTGTCTTGCAGTTGCTTGCATTTCAAGGTAGGACTGTGGCATGAATAGTGTCACTGATTAGTTTAATATTCCGAATGAACCATAAATTAAATGCATTCTTCTGAGTGAATGTCATTGTATGAGCATTAAAACTGCTGCTAAGAGGATTTGAATCAAGATTTTTAAAATCTTGAAGGCTGACATGTTTAAAAATGAATAAAGAGGCTAAAGTGAGAAAGATCATTATAACATCCCCTTACCATATGCCATGGGAAAAGTACACTATTTCTGTTTTAAGTAAAGACAAAGAGAAGGAGGAGGATGTTACTCGCAGACTAAATAAACTTTCCATCCTGGAAACTGCATCTAGCCAAAGCAGTTATTGGGAACTTTGGTAAGACTTAGCTTAGCACTAGATTGGGTATCAATCAGTGTAGCTCTTTGCAAATAGCAGTAGGATTTAAGAGTTTCTTATATCCAAATAGCTGTGCAAGTCACCATTTTTAGGTTGGTATTCCTAAGGAAGTGAAGGATAACAATCATAGTCTGCTAATCATACTCCCTAGTCACTTTGAACCCAGTGGCCTACTTGACTAAAGTTTGATGAAATTATCAAAACATAAGATATTCCTTTTCTCTGAGATTTGGAAGCTTTTGTGCAGGGCAGAGGAGAAGAACAATGTCTTATCCAAAATAAAAAAAAAAAAAAGAAGCTCTTCTTAGATATCAGAGTCCAGCTGGAAGACAGATATTATGAATGCTGAAAGCATTGGAAAAGCTTTTGTCCAACTGACAAGGCAAGCTGCAACTTGACTCCTAAGTCAATGGCTCTCTTAAACAGATTCTCTGGTACTTAACAGCAAGCATTTATATATAGTGGAATTCAATCAAAAAGTTAATGTACCACAATACAAAGTTCCACTAAAAATCAGTCATTGGTAGTTTAGGAAAATATTTCTTTTTTTTTTTTTTTTTTTTTCAGTAAGTGATCTGATAAGGAAGTGCATCTTTCATTTGGGAACATTTTGTTTGAATATGTGAGGGGAAAAAAAAAAGCATAGACAAGAGATAGTGTGGACCTGAACCTTTCCACTACAGACAATGAACATTTTGTCTGGAGCACTTCTGAAACTGCTGTGATGCAGGCAAGCTGTTGCCTGTCGCAGAACTCAAAGTGTTTTTTTTTTTTTTTTTCCTTTTTTCAAAGAACAGTGAAGAAATCTTGAAGTGATGATTAGCTGGAAAAAACAAGCTCCTTGAATTCTGTTTCCTTAAATCAGGGTGAAGATTTGGACTGGGCTGCTGAAGCTAGGCTGCAGTTCTAAGAAGGGGCATATGCCTCAAAGATTTGCTGTTACACAGTGTAAAGATTTGATGCCTTGAGGGTACACTAAGGCCAGTGGGATGGTCCATGACAATGGAATCACTGTGCCATGAGGCCCCTTCATTTTCTTTGTGCCTGCAAGCAGTGGCAAAACAACAAAATCACTTTGTTCCATGTCTACTTATCCATTGCTTGTTTTGTGGGTGATTTGGAATGAAATCTTGGCTTGCTGTTTATGTACGGCACTACATGTCCATAGATCCATGGTCTGTACATACCCAGGCAGTAGCACAGATTGGAGTTTATGTAACTTGTCCACCTTCAAAGAGCAACTTAGAAGACAGAACAGGACTATGGATGCCCAGCACCAAATTCAAGCCACCCATATGAATGTTACTTAATACTTATCTGCAGGGTAGTTGTTTGCATTTCTTCAGCATAATGTTCTATCTGATATCTGGTATTCTATAATGGCTTATTGTCCTTTTTTTTTTTTTTCCGGGGGGGGCTGTTGGTTGGTTGGGTTTAAATGGAAATTAGAACATGGGAGAGTCAAGGAAAGCAAAGGAGTACCAGCAAAACCCAAATCTCACTGAACCCACATCCTGTCCTTCTCAGGGCATGCATCTGAGCCTTGCAGCTTGTGCTTAGAAGAGCACCCGGGTTAACACATAACTTGCAGGACCAGTGAAAGTGCAGGGTATCTGTTTGCATGTTTAGGAGCCAATACCTTTTAAAATCTGTCAGAAAATACATGCCTACAAAGAACACTTGGTTGGGCTGTATATCTTGACTTCTTTTTATATATAGTGAGTCTTGAAGGGCTGTGAAAAAAGGAGGGGAGATCAGTCCCCCTTCTGAAGTGTTTAATATTTTTCACTACTTTCTGCCCACTTGATGTCTGAAGTTGGAGTAGGCTACTATCTTTCCTTCCAGTGTTCTCTTCCTAAAATTCCTAACCTTATAAAAAAAATCTGCTAATAGCAGGCTAGAATTCAGCAAGGAAAATGGATTTCTGTTTGTGAGTAATCGGCAACACAGACAGAGGAGTTCTCGTGCATTGTAAGAAGGTTTTCCTGCCATGGTATGGGAGGACTTGCTGAGGCTCTTACACTGCCTTTCAGAGGACAACATCAAGGCAAGAGCTCTGTCTCCAAGTGAGCAGGGCTGTCACCCCACTGCCCTTGGGATGGGATGGGAGGAAGCCCTCCCTCCAGCCAGCAGAAATGTGTTAATTTGGCCTTAAGTTCCTGCATTCTTCTGGGATATGGTGAGTGCTGCATGGGGAGCATTATGGCCTCACCTATTGCTCCAGGAGAGGGACTAGTTGCCTAGCAGAGCTGCAAGCTAAAATCTAGAATAACTTCTATTGAATTTGAGCACCAGGGTTAAATGCTCAGCTTCCAAGTATTTTGTGTGGCTGTTGGTGGATTCCAGTGTGTTCTGTGTTTGCGAGCTGCCAGAAACCAGTCAAGGGGCAGTCTGTTTGCAATTGCTCCTGCTGGGTTTGTATACAGTTAGTAAGTCCTTGGTGTGATGCTGTTTCTCTCTGGGATGAAAGAGAAGTTTGTTATCATTTTTGTGAAAAGAGGTGCAACAAAGCTAATAAATGTTTACAGGCAAACTTGCACCAGTTAAAATGAACTGCCTTAACATTACATCTTTCCTTAGATTGCTGCTGCTCCTCTGTGTACAAGTTCGTATATTTGTAGGAAAGTAAGATTTACTATAAAGTCAATTCTCTTCACTATTTCTTGTAAACGTTAGAGAGACATGAGAGGAAACCAGTATCGAGGTCAGGGTGTCCTTGTTAAACAAGTCACATTTATCACAGGAAAACTTGAGGGGATATTCTCTTATTATCCATGTAAGCAGATATGAAATGATCTCAAAAGCACCTGGCTGTTAGAGAACTCAATGACACTCAACTGTCTTCAGAGCAATATGTACTATTCAGCAAACACTAATTTCCTGTAAAACCCTAAGCTATTCTGTCTCGCGCAGCCTCAGGCTGTGGCCCTGACCCCCCGCTGTGAGCCAGTTACTCTGTACATGTTTTGACCTCATATCAGAGTGACACAGGAGCCATTCCGGATGCCCTGCTCTCTGCGGGAAAGAAGATGGTAAGGTTGCCACAGTGCGGGTCAGCCTACTGCCTATGTGGGTAAATCACAGTCACAGAATAGTTGAGGTTGGAAGGCACCTCTAGAGATCATCTAGTCCAACCCCTTTGCTCAAGCAGGGACACCCAGAGCATGGCTGAGGGCTCTGGGACACAGCAAGAGGTGACAGGTCGTCCTGTTTAGCCCATGGGTTAGCGCCCTTCCCAGCAGACCTGTCTCTGAGGTGGCAGGCTGTGCACCATCAGACAGCATCCAGTTGCAAGGCTGGTATTTCTGTGTTAAGTCCTTCAAACGCCTCTCTGGATTTACCTTCCCTTGTCTCCTCTGCTTTCAAATATGCTGTCCACGTTATTCATTTCTGTATGAAGGGTAAAACAGCTGTCTTCAGACACTGCTGAAGTCACTGAGCTATGAAATCAAGCATATAAATTTATAACTAGCTAGTTATAGGGACTAGGAACTGAGCTACCTTCTGCCTTCCTTTTTGATATAGAAACTCACTATGACAGAACGAGCTTCCATTTCTTCCTTTTTTTTAATTTTTTTTGCATTGCCAGACAGTGTCAGTGTCAGGGACAAAAGCTGTTTAACCTCACATTCATTCCTCTCCTTTTTCTCCTATTTGTACTGGGATCTTCAGTGCTTTGCTTCAGCTGGAAAGCAGGTCCTTAAGTATGTTTGTGTTGAAAAGTCAGTTGCATTATAGTTTCCAATATCAGAAGACTATGCATAACATGCACCACAGAATGTCTGCTTGGTTTCTTGCTTTAAAGATTTAGCCCCCAATTGCACATCGCCTGCAGTAATAGAATCATGCAACAAAAAGTGTAGAATGTAGCCTTAGATACAGCTCAGAAATTCTTCCTGTTTACTTGAAAAAAAAAAAAAAAAGAGGAAGTCTGTTTATTTTTTAGAATGTTTTCTTTTTATTTTTCAAACTTACTAAGCAGTAAAATTTTGAGAGCTTTCAAACACTTTAGGCTAATCAAGATATTATTGTGAGCTCTTGCTGAAGATGTCTAAATACTCTGAGATTACCATAATTATTATCTTGTTCCTTTTATCAGAGATTTCCAAAGCACAGAGGAAGCCTTAACAGAATTACAGGAGTTTCTACTCATCTGCTTTTACAACAACTTCTGTAGTTTTTGTCTTAGCTGTCAGCAGCTCCATCCAACATAAGTAGCGTGTACTCTGGAAATGTTTCCTGGAAAATGACAGTAAACTTTTCTATTGAGTACTTTGTCATGTGTGGAAGCAAGATGGCTCGACTAGATTCTAGGATGGCCCAGCTCATCCTAGAGTAGGACCACGGTTCCTCAGCTCTAGGGAGCTGATGGTCAGGAGCCCTGAGTCCCATGGGGAGCCAGAACCTGCTGACCCAGCCTGGCTCACAGAGCCCAGAAAAGCTCATGGAGCATTCAGTTGCTTCTGGGAAAGGCGGTATCTGTGCTCTGTGCTCCTACAGGTTTGAGAGGGATTATTTCACATACAAAAAATAGCACTGAGAGAATATTCCGAGTCTAAAAGGTGATATTTCCCTTTTAAATGCTCATGCTGTAGTAGGGGCTAATTCTCAGGGGGCAGAGAAAGAAAAAAGATAGAATTTAGAGCTCTTTTTTTTCCCCATTATGATTTTCATAAATTCTGCTGGCTGCTCAGAAACCCCCATGGAGATTTTTCTTGCCTGCAACAGTGGCCTAGACTGACCTATGCCTACAGGAATTTACAGCTATTAGTGAGGTGCCACCACTAACATGGGTAAGAGCAGACTTTCAAAGGAGAGAGGAACAGGCCCCTTTTTAAATGCACAAATACCACCCACATTTTTGCCATATGAAAGCTTCACTCAGTTCTAAAACCATATTGCTGTTGGTAGGAAAAAAAAATGGTATTTTTTTTATTTGTTGATGGTGCTCTTTTTTATTTGATCTCAGATATGTATTCCTTCAATCTGAGGGTGTTTTTGCCCACAAGAAATTGTTTAGGTAGGCCTTTCCTTAGAATTTATTCTCCAGCAACCATTTGTTTTCAGAGGTAAACTAAACAGAGTTGAATTTCAAAAAGCAAAAGAAACAGTCAGACCAGAGACACTTGAGTTTTCCGGTCTGCTTGTTAGTTGCCTAAGTTTATGCTCAGCTGCCGTAAGTTGCTGAGGCTATAATTGCTAGATTCCTGCTGCTCTCGTGAAACTACTGGGCCAAACCTGATACGATGCCAATTGGTATCAGCAGAGAATTCAGCATAATGTCCTCAAATAATTCTTTTAACAGTTTGACTTACATTTAATCAACACAGGGAAAACAGAGCAGGCTTGTTTAATAAACAAATAGAACACTAATGTTTTGAATAAAAATAATTCAGTTTTGTATTAAAACTAACATAATTGAGTTATGTCTGTTTACCAGATCTCTGCCAAAAAAAATCAGGCAGCAGGATGCTTTACAGTAAAACAAGCATACAGGCAGCTTTAAAATGTCAAGAGTTTGGTGCAGTTACTCCATGGGGATATTTATATAAATGAATTATGTGAAACAATTTTTGCTATTAAAAAAAATCAAAATGCAGACAAAGCCTATCTCCTCTGCTTGCAGATTCATCGTTATTAAAGCTGAAGAGCAATTCAATCTCCATTTCGTAGCTACAATGATGAGCATTTAGTCAGCGAGATAATTTTTTATGAAGAGACAAAGGCAGCTGTGAGCAATAAAAATCCATGCTCATATCTATGGTGCAGTTCCCTCCTCCATGTGTGCCCTTAATTTACATCTTGATTCATTGCTAACAGCTTTGTCTTCAAACATGAGTTTTACAGCAGGGTAATGACACAATTTCCATGCCTGTTCCAACACTGAGGAGTAACTGTGCTGGACTCTGTATTCACAGTCAGAGAAGTTGTAGAAACTATGGTGGCTAAGTGGTCTTGAGAAGACTTTAATAAAGTGAAGCTGTGTTAAAATAAGAGCATTCTTGAGCTCTTGAAGAAAATATCAACTTGATATAAATGACCATGTTTGAAGTTCTTATCCATTTAAAGTGGTTTTACCATGTTGAAGCCTTTTGTTCAATCAGGAAGAAGCCGCACCTCCTTAACAGGCCATAAAATCAATGATCCCTCGTCCAAACCCCTGCTCAAAACCAAGTCAACATTGAACTCAGTCCAGACTACTCAGGACCTTGTCCAGATGGGCCTCAAGACCTCCAAGGATGGCAATGTCACATCCTCTGTAGGCAGGAAACCTGCTCTAGTGCTTGACTGTCATCATGGTGAAAACACTTGCCCTGTTTTTGGCTAGAATCTTCCCTGTTTTAATTCCTGACCATTGTCTCTCATCCTTGGACCATTCACCAACGTAAAGAGCTTGGCATTATCTTTTAAGTAATTTCCACCTAGGTACTGGAAAACTAGCAAGAGGTAGTTAGGCATCTTTGGTAGGTACCTTAGGGACCTAGCAAAAGGCTACTCAGTACCTCAGTATTATTTTAGCAACCAATTGCTACTTCTAATTTCTATTCCCTAGCCAAATAATTTAACTCATGTAAAATGTTTCTTCATATTTTCTATGATATTTACCATTTATTTGTTGCTTAACTACAAAGTGTGGTATTTGATTACTTTGTGAAATTTTATTATTTTGTGAAAACTCTCATTTAGTGAAATCAGTGTGCCGTACTGCTACTGCTTCTGGTTTGTGCTGCTTCTAAGTAGCATTTTGCAGATTCAGCGAAGAGTAGGCTTTGCCTTACAGAGCTTTCCCATTAAAGCAGTAAGACTGTTATTTAGGCTGAGTTTGCACTGGATGGTTCATTAAGAAGAAAGGTAGTTTAAAAAACAACAAAGTGATGTATAAAAACATTAAGGCACAACTCTATAGGCACAATTTATCTTGAGTAAAAAAACGTTCTCATCACTAGCATGAATTAATATTATGATACTACTGCACAAATGAAATGTGCAATTTTTCATATTTGTACAATTAAACTCTAGTGTTCAAAAATTAATGCGTTTATTCTCCCCTTTACACAAGTAAATGTGCCTTCTACTTTTCTAGTAAACTTGTTAAAAATAAGAGCCTTTGTTTTCAAAGAAAAACCAATATCTTTGCCACTCAGCTTTCCAGTTGTAGTAAATGGAGTTATGTGGCCAGACCCTAGCTCTTGAGTTTTGATCACATGTGTAAGCCAGTTATTGGTTTGTGTATCCAAATTTTTAGTGGTAAGAAAAGCTATTCCTAAATTCCTAAATTCCCTATTATTATTTATTTATCCTGCTGCATGTGAGGCACCAATTGTGCAGCCTTTACTTGTGCTATAGAAGTGAGAGCGACTAGTGAAGTTCCTAGTCGGAAAGTAATTTCCTAAAAAAATCTGTCTTCATTAGTTCTCATTCTATTTGCAGAAAACCTGTCCTTCAGTTCAAGACAGGTAAATTCATCATCATCAAGTGTGTCAGACAGGGCATGGCTGTCATGGGTCTGTCCCATGTATAGATGCTACTGAATTGTGTATGGAACATTGCATTTACAGATGATGGAGATTTTACCCTGTCCTCTTCAGATGTAGAAAGAGAAGAAAGATGCTGAATACTTCTTTCTTTTCTATTTCTGCTGTAGAGAAGCCAGACAAATAAAGAGATAGTATCATCTAAGTATTACAGTTCTGCAGTCCTAAATAGGAACAGTAGGAACAGATCCCTGGCTGGAAGAGGTAGACATACTGGCCCATAGCTGACCTGGTTTATCTGTTACCGTTTGGCAGCACATAGCGTGGAAAGGGGATAACTGTAAATATTTATGCAATAATTTTGAAGAGTTTCTTCAAGTGCCGTCCTACCAGCCACGCCTGCCAGCCTTACACAGGCTCAATGCCTTGGGGAGGCTCAGACCAATTATGCTCTTCCTCCTATTATGTGCCAGTGGGAAAAACATGGCTTTGTCTTCCAGCTATAGAAACTATTAGAAACAGGAAAAGAACATTAAACTTTTTTCTTACCTGTTGTTCTCTAAGGTGTTAGTAGAATTCCCTAATCCAAATATGAAGGACTATTAGAGAAGTAAGAAGAAGGTGGGATCGGACAGGGCTGACTTCATCCTTTTGCAATGTCTCTGTTTCCAAGATAGTAAAAAAAAAAGAGTCGTTATACACTCTCATCTACAGCAGTCCTCTGGTTATTTCTGTGATGACGCCAGGGAAGAGACTGTGATCAGCATGGCAGAAAATTCTCATGATCCTTAGAGGGAAGGCCTCACTGTCACGAGAGGCATAAGCAGGTCTTCTGGCTGCGTCCATAGTTGACTAATACCAGAAACTGGTAGAATGAAGTAGGCGTACAGAAAGAATGAAGGCTTTAGTGGTGGGGTGTGGATGGTGTAGAGCATTTCCAAGAACTGGTCCTTCTAAAAATGATCTTTACTGAAGACATTTCTTCCCAGGCTGGGTATGATTCTCTGAATGGTTGTTTCTGCCCATGGACACAGCAGTGCCTGAAATACATAGTTGTAATCTCTCCACTCACTCCTGCAAGAAATACTATTTCCCCTATATATATGATTCCAACTACAGTGACTTGCAGAATTCTACTGAGTTGCTGTGCTGCATATTTTCTGGCTTACTCCTTTTTTTAAAAAAAAAAAAAAAATGACATAGCAATTTATGCAGCTGGTTCAGTCAAGGGGAATGTGGTATGTCTGAGCACTCTCTCCTTTCCCTGTCGCTGTGTAATAGTTGACCAGCTCTGCTGCATGTCATCACTGTCAACACACTGCCTCAAATGGTGTGACAGACTTCACCCCGTAGCCATGCCCAGCAGTGGCGTTTTGCACGATCTGTTTGTCCCAAGTACAGGAGCAGCCTCTTCAGAAGTGATATTGCAGCCTGGGACTTGCCCTTCGATGGACACATCAAACGTGAGACTCCAGAGGTTACCCTAACCTACCGAAACCTCCCTCAAAACTCCACGACAGGGAAAATACCACCTATGGGAGGAAGCTGTAGAAGGGATGCCAACCTATGCTTTTCGGTGGTGTTTACATATCATCTTAATAATGATTATTTAAGAACTTGAATATTCAGTGGAAAGGATAGGGTAATAAGGAAGATGTTGAAAACAAACTCCATAGACTTGCATTTCTCAGGCTGAAAATATACATTTAAAATACCATTTTTTCACTATAATTAATTTGCACATATCTAAATCCTGTTCAACAGTTGTTGCTGTTAAGCCCATTTATCCCTTCCTCCTCTGCAGGCAATGACAAAGGGGCCCTTTCTTCTTGTTTTTCTGATGATAACCCAAGAGAGATGCAAGTAAAGAGAAAAAGGCAAACTCTGCTTTAAGCCTGCGTTCTCAGTTTAAAAAGTAGGAAAGAAAAGCAGCCGTAGAAAACATTCTTTTAAAAACATTGCTTTAAAAACATTAAAGATTCCTCTAAAAACAATAGCAGTGTATATTCACAAACCTCTGTGCTGTATGACCTATTTGTTATTGCATGATTTGTTCCTTTGCAATGTTGCAGAACATTTAAAAGTTTGCAGGCTGCATTGATGGATGTTTTTCCCTGAGATACTGTCTGTCTTGAAAAGTAACAGCTGCAAAGGTCACTCTGACTTTTTTCACTGCATAGGAGAGAAGACACAGATAAGCTGTGTTGGTTAAATGGGAATTACTGATGTGCCAAAGGGCCACTTCAGATTCTGTGCTCTGATTTTTTTATGGGCTTTAAAATGCACATATATCTTCTATGTGTTTTTAAGTCAGCCAAGTGGTCCGTTTCCTTTTTGGCATTTTGGGAGCTCCTTTGGTCTTGCTTATTTGGAAAGCCATAAAAATCTCTGTGTTGCCAAACCTCAATGAGAAGTAGGAGCCAAATTGTGACTTGGGTTAATAGCAAAGAATTTGTGGTCGCAGACGTTCATGAACATGGATTGCAGTGAGTGCCTGCAACCAGGCGGGACTGGCTGGGGAGTCAGCGCTACACATGAGACTCTCAAGTTGTTATCTAGAATCAACAAAACACTGATTGCTGAAACAGCATTTTATGTGAAGAGGAGATGAGTATTTTCAGTTTTGGAGGGCTAGTGTGGAGTGTAATGCAGAAGTGTTCTAGGTGCTTCTTTAGTTCTCTGAGGCCTGACTGCCCTTGCTTCCTTCCTACATCTTTCGTGGTTCTCGGGAAAACGTCCTGGTTTGGTCAGACATTTCCTGGCATGCGCATGCAAATAATGTACACATACTTTTATTTAACTCCGCTCCCTTACTGGCAAATGGACTTTGTTGGAAGAAATATGCTATTAGTTTATATCAAATAAATGGAGGCTGTGGAAGCTATGAAATGTGGGAAGTTTTTGTGCATCAGCAGGGCATGGGAGCCCTACTTCAGGCAAGACATTGAGGTTATTCCATTATGAAACTTTTTTTCTCCTTACTTTTCAAAATAATATGTAAAGACTAGAATGTTCATCAGTAACTTGCTTTGTGTGGGTAGTAGAGGAGGAGATTTTTTTTTCAGGCAAGTATAACCTCCTACATATTGTGTTATTAGGAAGGTTAAGTACACAGTGACTTTCTGGGTACAACGGAGCTAAAGAAGGAAAGCTGTTTGCCATTTCAGAATGTGCAGTTTGCTTTCGCTTATGGGAGTGAGGCATTCAAAGTTATAAAAGCAGAAGTAAGTTCCTTTTCAGCTTCTCAGAGAAGATATTTGCTGTGAAGACAAGCACATGTCTTTAAACTGTGCATGTCTCTTCCATTTGCCATATTAAAAAAGAACAATAGCCTTATATTTGCCTTACTCATCAATCCATCTTGTGGTTCCCAGTCACTGTACAAGAGGCTGAATTTCTGCATGAAGGGAGCAGTGAGGGCTGCTCTTCATTTTCATGAAGTAAAGACCTGCCAGCAATCCTGGTGCTCTCATGGGTGCTGCCATCCAACTTTAACTATCCTTGACTGCTTTTTGGTCTGCATATAGGACAGCCATCCAAATGAATGCAAATTATCTATGAAAGAGTATGCTTTTTTCCCCAAAGCAAAATTGGATTTTCTCGATGTTTTTCATGGCATTCCCTTAGGATGTACCCAGAGATGACTGTGGCTGGCAGACAATGCAGCAAAAGTAGTACTATCACAGCTGTCATAAGCCTGAGCGCATAACAGACTTCCAAAGTCATACAGACTGAGTTGATGATTAAGATAAAAGTAAGCATTTCTTTTTCTTTTTTTTTCTTTTTTTTTTTTTTGAAGTCTGGATTGTTTTTCACAGGATTAATTTCAGATGGGTAAGGACTTAATGGATGCATATATTTGCATGTTTTCTGAGCACAGAATGAAGTCCATTAACTGAGTATTACACTTGAGTATATAAAAAAGAAAATGTATTCCACAAACTTCTGCTGGAGGTGGAAAAGAGGGGGAAGTCAAATTCTCCTTTATATTTAACTGTCTCCTTAATTTCCTAAGATAATTACAAAATTATATGGGGTTTGGCTTGCATTTAGTCATTTTTTTCTCTCCGATTATTTTGTAGCAAATACAGCTTCATTAACTGCTATCATTGTCTTACTCAAATTAGGTAACTGAAATCTGCTGATATTTGAGCTGTAACTTCATGAGCCAAAATAAACATACCTTATATCTAGGAACAAATACAAAGTGACGGCACTTTGCAGAATAGTATGAAACATCATCTAATTATATTATCACATTACCTTAACACTTACATAATTTCACAGGTTTTAAAGAGACTATTTTTACTATTCCCAAAGCAAGATCTCACTTAGCTCCAATATAGGCATAAATCGCAATTCACACTATCATGTTGCAGATTGTTCATACAAAAATATTTTAAAATGCAGAATATTTACATTTCTAGATTCATGCAGCTTTAGGATATTTTACCTAATCTCCATGCTTGGGAATAAATAGAAGACAAGCAGGCTATGAAAATATATTGCTTAAAGTGATTGAATTTGAACTAGGAATATAAAAACCTCTCTCATTTGTTACAATTACGTGTATTTAGTAATACAGAACTTTCCTGAGGACAATCTATAATAGCAGGAGATTAGGGGGCCTTTTAATGGCTGGTTACAGTGGTCCTATAATCTACAGTTGTTTCATAGCTATGGAAAACTTCTTTCTGCACCAGCTGCATGGCTCAGCCTTTTGGACTAAATACCCTTGCCTCAGCTCCTACTAACTATAAGCACCTCACGAGTGGGGTTCACAACTTAACCAGTCCTTAAGAAGGAAAGTTGCCACCTGTTACCGAACTCACAGTGTTCAAATGGGTTTGAAATGAAATAGAACAAATGCACGTGCATCTGCTTGCATGATAGAAGGCAAGTGTATGTGGCTGAGGTGGAAGCCATTTCTATTTGTTATCATTTCTAATGCCAGAAGCAGTCACGTCCAAGAACTGAGGGCAAAAACCGGAGAATCGCTAAGCAGTTAGGTAGATTGATGGTTTAAGAATCTTTCAGAGTTAATTTTCCCTAGAGCATGGTCAGTGCATTTCTTGTCACTCTTGTATTATCCTACATGAGCTGGCTATTCTGTGCCCAGCAGTAGCACTTTGTTATCAACATCTGACCTCACTACTTTCAAAGCTGTATATATCTTTTTACATTTTCTCTGTCCTACTGCCACTGCCTTTTCGTCCCGTATTTTTGTCAAGTTTACATGGAAAATCTCAATGAGAGTGGCAGAAGACACCTGCTCCACAGAAATTACAGCATTGTACTCAACTACTGTACTCTGTACAGTACTGAGCATAATAAGGCAGCTCAGAGCAAACTGCCAAAATGCCAAAATACAGAATTGTATTGCTGTTTTTAGTAGGGCTGTTCTGGCAGTAGCTTTCAGAGAAGGGTACTGCCTTTTCCTTGTCCTTCTACAGAGATTCATTGCAGTTTCTGGGCTGCTCTGAATTAATATAAATATTTTTTAATCAGATTAACTCTTTTTTTTTTCTGAGTTTCAAAGCTTGACATCTTGGAACTTTGCATTTCATTTTGAATTGGAAGATAATATGAATTCAAGATCATCTTTAGCAGTTGCACAAAAGAACATACAAATTGAAAAGCTGCTCTACATAATCATTATTTTTCAAGAAAAAGAAGAAAAAAGAGCCTTGATTCCTACTCTGTAGAACAATCAAATTTTGCAGAAAGCATAGGAAAATCAAAGAATGTCTAACATACCAGAGGCAATGGGGCACCTAGAAATATTTCTCCATGAGCATTTTAAGGAAGCTAAGGCTCATAAATAAAACTTATAAAATACTGGGGCCGGCTGTCCTTTTGGGAAGAGAGAGAACCTGAATCAATATAAAGGAAAGTTCAAACAGGTAGAGCTGTAGTGCTAGAGCTTATGCTTCATACAAACACGTTCTCTCAAGTGTATTCAGCTGTCTTTGGTGCATTCGGTTGATTTCTGGGGTGAGTACAATTATTTGTGTTGATGAGGATCTGAGCCTGGAAAACCTCATTTAGGAGCACAGATGGTTGTTTGTTATGGTTGCTGTCTGCATCCAGCGTACTCTACCGAATCAACTCTAATTGACAAGAGGAGGCTGATGCACATTAGTGAGGGTTGGCTGTTGCCAGGATTTTCGAAATCTTGATTAAATTAGGTTTAGGTGAGACCGCTGCTTATGATAAAGATCCTCATTTACACTGGAGCTGACACAGTGATTTATAATCATAATATTATGTTGGTTACTGGAAGATTGCTTCTTCTATATTTGTATATATATAAAATGTTCCATTGAATGCTGGCTTTTTTATTGGCATTCGGTGGATAATAGCATAACCTTTTGTAATGGGCAAGGAAGCAGAATACAAAAAGATGTTCCCCAAATGACTTCTGGACTAGAAAATCACAGTATTATCTTTCTTGCTGAGCCTTCCTTTTGATGCATCCCCATGAACCAGAGGGACCAGGAGGTATATATGATGGTGTACGATTCTGTCCCAGCTGTGACACAAGGAAACAGGAAGCAATGAAATGATGTGATGCTGCAAGACATATGTGAATTCAATGGTAGTTTTTGAAGTTTTCCAGGATCTGTGAGTATGCGGGTACTGTAACATGTTTCAGAGGGTCAAAACTATTTTTTTTTTTTTTTAGCCAAATCTAAAGATGCTCATTACCAAAATTGTCAAAGGAAATTTCCAGTACAAATTTGGAAGTTCAGCAGAATTTTGTCTTTAGGA
>VZSV01000028.1:683498-694944 GCA_013398735.1 Nothocercus julius | reverse complement strand
TAATATATTACAATTAATGTATTATTTTACACATGAAGAAATATGTAAGTGTGTCCATGTGGACTGCGTGTGTGAAACACACATACCTGAGCTGACTATATTTACTTTTTAAAAATATTTGTGGTTTTTTTTTTTACCTGTAGTATTATTTAATATATATGCTTGATTTTCCAAGGTGCCTAGAAAAGAAAAAAAAAAAGATTGAGTAATAACTAAAGTATATCCACTTAACAAGAACTACTGACAAATAGAACACAAGAATAATTTAGACTGAATATGCTTCTAATTCCAAAATAAAATAAAAAGATAGGTATAATTACTGCAAAGTAATTATAATGAAAATGTTTACTAAGGCATCTGAAAACCTGGCAATAATATTGTGCAAGATGAGATATAATTATGTCTCTTGCTGTAAGAAAAATTTTTGTTTCAGTAGACTGCTTGTATTGACAAGTTTCCTACAATATGAATGTTACTGTGTTACTATGTCCTCCTTTTAATTATCTTAGATTTAAAACCCAGTTCCAGGATTATCCTGACAAATACAAGAAACATTGTAATCCATAAAATGCACTCTCACAGTAAAGACCAGCAATGGATTCCCTGGCTAATTCTTTTGAGCCGAAGCAAATGTTTGATGAAAATCTGTCCAGCAAATGAAAAGAACTGTAGCAGCCTGCAAGGGCATTTCAGTAATCCCCTCATCCCATGTTCCCTTGTATCTTGTGCAAGTGAATAAGATTGTATGTAAAGGGGAAGATTTAACCCCTTAGTGCTTTCAAATCCTCAATGGGGTAGGAGAGAGGTTCTGCAGGAAATGTTGAGGGGTAGGAGAAACGTGCTGCAGGAAAAGTTAAGGAGTAGGAGAAAGGTACTGCAGGAAACGTTAAGGGATAGGAGGGAGGTGCTACAGGAAATGTTAAGGTTTTAAGTTGCCTCATACAAGCTGGGACCCTGAGAGGAGCAGGTTCTGAAGTGCCCTTTTTGCCACACTCAAGGCCAAATGGAGTCAGAAAATAAAAGCTGGAATGCATAGTTGAGAAAATGAATTTTTGGGGAACTGGAAAAAAGCTCTAGTAGCAAAGCAATTCTGTATGAAAAAGGAATAGAGACTTCATCTACAGAAATGTAGAACCTGGATGTTAATACTTAATTTAAAAAATTGTACAGGAAGCTTAAAAACAAACAAAACAACAACAACAACAGCAAAAAGAAGAATGGAAGAAAAGCATCAGGCATGAAAGAAATTGTAATTTGGAATGATGGACTCTCTGGGATTAAACTTAAAGCATCCTTCTAAATTTGAGTGAAATGGGCAATCCAAAGTATGAAATAATTTGCAGGCAGTGTGGAGGCTATTTGAAGGCACTCTACTTGGAAACTCTCATTCGATGCAGGCCACCTGTTCCGTAAGAAAAAAATCAGGATAGCTAAACAGGAGGGAAAGGAACAATATTAAAAATAACAAGGCTGCCTTTGAGAAGTTTAAGTCCTGTCCAGCTGAGAGTAACAGCAGAGCCAACCAAAATTGGCAGGTTAAACGTAAAAGATGTTGAAGTAGATTTTAAGAAACAACTTGAAAAGGCATAAAAAAAGTAATCAATTCTTTTTCCAATACATCAAGAGCAGAAAGTTTGCTAGAGAATCCTTAGAGCCAATAGATAACCAAGGCATAGAAGCATTTGCTGTGGACAAGCTTAGGGAAATTTCCATGCTGAAACCCTTCTTTTTGGAAGAGGTGTTAGAGAGTTTGTCTCTAATCGAAGTGTCAGTGGAGTAGGTTACAGAACAAATTGACAGAATATGCAAACCACCAGGACTGGATGGCTTTTGCTCAAGTTTTAAAGGAATGTAACTGAGAAATGGCTGACGAAAAGTGTTAACTTTTCACTTAAAACTACCTCAGTATAAGGTAGTGATGGGAAATACGGAACAACTTTTTTAAAAGGGATCCAGTGATCCCTATCTCAAAATCTACATGGCAGTAATACAGAAATATGGAGAAGGATCTAAGCCTTAGAGAAGCTTCAGGAGTGATTTATTAGAGGAGGTTTTCCCTGCCTGGAAAAGAGACAACTGAGATGCCACTATGCAGAAAGAAGAATGTTACAGAGAGCATCATAGATTGATCTCCGTCTTTTCCAGTGAGAATGAGAAGACATCGATTAAACTAGCTAGTGGCAGATTCAGAAGAAACAAAGAGGGTTCTCAGAGAGAATGTTTGTTTAAGCTGTAGAGCCCCTTATCAGTGTTACATGTGCTCAGAATTTATCCACGAAGTTCATTAAAAAAACAATACTGATCTGAGCGTCTCCCAGGCCACAGATCCGTGGAGTCTGGAACATACTACTACTATCTCTTTGCCCTGTTCTTACTTTCTACCAAAAGTATCTGCTTATTGTGAGGGAAAAAAAAAAAAAGAAAAAAGGGTTAGGAGGATCTAAAATCTGGGTTTGTACAACCATTCTTACATTCTGAAGAACACTCCAGAAGATGAGGTAATGAAAAATGAGAGAATAATTCTTGTGAGGCCATAAGTTACATCCAGAGCATGTCTAAGGAATCTAGTCACTTGAACCGCTCCAGATACTAATCTGGAATAGTATGTCTCACCTGCAACAGATGTAAAATCATCTTTTTGTAGAACTGATAAGAATTTGGGCAGCTCTGTGCCCATACTTGATAGAGATTTGCACTCATTGTCAAGTCCTCATGTGAGAAAAAAGAGAAAGATGAGACGCTAGGAGATATGATTTACAGGAAAAAAAAAATCAAAGTCATGTTTTAAATAAAGAGGAGATGATTGAGGGAAGACATGCAGATACCTGAGAGGTTACTGCAAAGGGGAAAGGAACAATTGCTCTCCATGTCTCCATCACACACATGTGAGTGTGTGATTTGGGCATACTCTGATAAAGTAACCCAAATATTCAAAATTCTCCTCAATCTAGACCAAAGTGCAGTATATCAATCCAGAAGCTTTGGATTGTATTTTAGCTGTTTTCTTACCCCAGGACTTGCATCTCTTCACGGTCAAATCTCACAACTTTCAGGAAAATCAGAGTCACTTACTCAGTGCATGGTCCTAACTCTACAGCAAAGAGCATGTGTTTTCATACACTAATTTTGATGTAGTTTTAGAAAAAAAAAGAAACAATTTAAGACCATTGATGAAAGTTTTCAAAATTTTGGCCCAAGACTTTTTTTTTTCCCATGTTAAAGATGCTAAAAAGGGTCTTACTTTAGGCTCTTAAGCAAAATAGGTTTATGTTCAGATATGCTGGGTTTGGCAGACAGCAGAAGACATACAAAAGCTCTGTGGGTGCTGGGCACTGAAGCCATGCCAGGCTCTTCCAATCTAGGTGTCTAAATATGGATTTAGCTGCCTTCCTTGAGGCACCCAAATTTGAAAGCGATTGGCTGCAATCCCTGCCAAAGTGGGTCACACCATTCTCTACATGGTCTGTGTGCCATGGTTCTGGTAGCGGTTGTTTTAATTGGAAGGAGTTTAGTTTTCATTTTTCTGTGGAGAAAACTAGCCAGTCCCAATTATGGAAACAAACCTTCATCATAAAACTTTTTACAAAACCAGAAATTCTCCTGGGGAAGTCACAGGCAGGGCAGAGCTAGCTTTTCCAGAAGAGCTGACAGTTGTTTACATTTTAATGTGGAGGAATCCAGCAAGTCTGCAAGTTTATTTTTAGTAGTTGTAAACTCAGTTATTTAACTCCTTTTTTTTTCTGTAATCAGAGCTGGGATATAAAAATGATTAATACAATGACAAACTGGTGCCCGACCTCACACTGGAGTTTGGATGGCGATGAATATTGCGTTAATCAGAAAGCAGCAGGATTTTTCACATTATATTTTTTGCAGTGCCTCCTCTAAATATTTGTAATTTGACAGCCTCTGCCAAACTTAGAATAGTTCTGCTTGCTACAAAAAATAGCTTGGGTTATTATCTGTGAACAGGTTGAATTTGCTTCCCTCCTTGTGCGGCAAAAGTGGCAGAGAAAATATGGTTAGCAGTGCCCTGGCTTCATCTCTGCTAGCAGAAATGCTGCCAGATCAGCGGTCAGTGAAAGCCGTGGCAGCTGCCCTGCATGGGGCTGAGCCAGCTAGGACGAGCCGACAGCCGCGGGAGCCTCGCCACGAGAGGGAGCGGGCAGGACGGCCTCCGCCTGTGCCACGAGCTGGACAGAGCCTTGGCCGGAGCTCCCCAGCCTGGCACCGGGAAGGTGCCCCGCGCATGGTGGGTGTGTTCAACGCTGCTGCCCCATGGAAAGGAGGCTGCTGAAGCACATTCACCCCCTTTTGTAACTCTGCAGCACACCCCTGCAAGACCACAAGCTTGCAAAAACAGGATAAAATTGGTTCTGCCTCAATTATAAGTCAATCCAGTAGCAGGAACTTAGCTTGGAGACCACATTTTCTAGAAGCACTAGAAGAGCTGGGCTGCTCTTTCAAAATTACTGCCACAGACTGCATGCACATAATGGTCAGGGTGTAGGGTATCAAAAATCTTCCACACAGGGGTCATAACAGATGGGTGTGTTAAATTAAGCATACAAGAAGCGGTATTTCTAAGTGATGTACAGAGAAAAATAAATATTCATCAGGTTTGGCTGTACAGTCATGTCTGTGGTCAAACAAACAGCTGTAATCCAAAGGAGAGTCCGTACCTTCTTTGGTACTTCATTCCCAAGGAGAGAAAAAATAGTTGCATTGTAGGAGAGATTTAATCATTTCCTCCTTTCCAGTCAAAGGACACAGACAAATTTGTCTCCCCCTTTGAGGTTCTGTGCAAAAGGCTTCACCATGTGATGCATATTAAGAGATACCTCCTACATCATCACACAGGAGGTCACAGTAAGAAAACTTTGTCTTTTTATTTTAGCAGACTTTGAAATATTCGATGCCCATTTTCTTTTCTGGAGGTTAACTAAGCTCTTTGCATGTGTAAGGTCTTTGCAAGTGTTTGAGAGTCAAATCAGGCAAATTAGTTTTCTCAAAAGATTGAGGTGAGTCTTGTCTTGAAGAGCAAGAAAGAAGACTGTCTCAGGAAGCTATATATGGTAAAGCTATCGTCTTAACTTGAAGAGAGTCCCATGGTCTCCCTAGCATAGTAATCATGGGTGACAAATAGTGATATTAAATTCTAAAAATAAACTGACAGATGGAATCTATACAATTAGGTTTGATCTTGTGATGAAAAATAATGTAATAAAAAAATGACAGCACCAACTCTCAGATAGAAAGCTACAATTAGTGGTAGAAAAATCACTTGTCTTAGTCTAAGCTAAGCAGCACTGAAAGATACTTACTATTTGGAACACCAATTTAGCAGAACAATAAAAAGAGAACATTACCATGTAAGTGCACAATTTGGGGTTTATCAGGTGACTCCTTAAATTGCAAGACAATGAGAAACAAATTACTAGAATATGGATCATGTTCCTCATTGGACAGGTTATCTTACTCCCACAGAAAATATCACAAATGCACAAGATAAGAACTAGCAAACTAATTCTGTACTCTTTTTATATAAGAGCAGCATCCTCTGCTGCGTTCATAGCTGTTTAATGTCTAATTATTGTCTTTTATAACTCATGTACTTTCAAGATGAGCTCACTTGATCCCTAAAAAGATTCTGAGATTAACCCTCGCTCTGCTACTTAGCGTGCAGCTTGTCCCTCATTAAAATACATTGTATAAATGTTCAAAAAAAGGTAGTCCAGACTTTAATGTGTATTCACCTTTTGAGGGAAGGAGGAGGAAACACTTTTAGGTGATTTACCATGAGAGATGGTTGATTTTAGTATTCACCTGTTCTGAAGTCTAAGTAGCCACAGTAGGGGAGCAGTAGTTGAGGTGAGGCAGCAAGGTTATCATTGCATTTGGTTTGACTCACTGTTCAGAGGAGTGTGTAAGAAAAAATGTAATACAAAACCAGGGCAGAATTTATGTGGTCCAGCACTGAGTAGCCACAGCTAACATGCTAGGAAAAATTAGACGAACTCCTAGACTCACAGTCTGGAAGAGGAGGGGTCTGTGTGCCGAAAAGCAGCTCTGCTTCTGTTAAGCTTTTTCTTAGCTGGCCTGATGATTTTAGTTCTATCTGCAAAGCTTGTCAATGGCCTTACACCATCAGGCCTGGAAAAATGTAGTGCCATAATAACTAGGGATTAAATAATATAATTAATAAGCCAGATAAGTGACTACAGAGTGAACAGTAGGGAAAGTTGCACATAGGAATTTGGTGCCCTGGATTGGATCCTGTCGTGACTCCCTGCGGTAGCTAAGCCAACCTGTCCACCCCAGGCCCAGCCCGTCTGCCGTAGGCGGCACGTGAAGCAGAGTCTGACTTGACTGGGCAGCAGGAGAAATGCGCACATTCTTCAAAAGACTGGTCTTCTCTTTTCCATAAAGATGCTAGTTAGAGACCATCGTTCTTATGGCTAAGAAATTAATATTTTAGCTGTATGTACATAGATGTATGACTTTTGGTGCAGATGTTTTTAATAGAAGAAAATGCAGGAAGTTGTTACTTACGTAAGGGCTGAAACTAGTGATGATTTTTATTAGGCAGAAAGCTTTCTATACTGCCATCCTGCAAGTTCACATTATATTTACAAACTGAGTGTATTTGGGAATTTATTATTAAATATCATATGAAATCATTTTTCTATTTTCTATCTGTTTTTTTTTTTCTTTTGTTTCTTCATGTTTTAATGTCTGTGACTAAAAGGCCTGCATGGCACAATAATACTCCTAATGAATGTTAGAAAGTGGTATTCTTTAATACCAGATTCTAATATAACCTGCACTAGGATTTGCATGGGAGAATTTCATTTTTAATACCGAGTAATACAAAGGACAAGGCTCTTAATTGTCCTGCTAGGCTGTAAAGAAAGGCCAGGAAGAATGAACTATGGCAATGAAAAGCTGAAAATGAAAGATTCTTTTTTTCAACTACCATAATCCATCAGATTAAGAACATTTTACATTCTCTTTAATGTGACTTTTCTTCCTTTCTTCATTTTATGTACTTGTGTAATGTAGCATGCTGGGGACAATTTTCTGTGACTTTTGTTTTGAATCAATGTTGAAGTGAAGTATTACCTTCTGAATCTTAAAAAAAGATGACATTCTTAACCAATACATAGTGCATGAATTTTTCATGACTGTGCAGCAAGTAATAATGTCACATGCTGGCACTGCTAACAAGCAGCTTTAATTTTTATTTAAGTGTGTGGGCAACAGTCAAGGTTCATCTGAGACAGAAGAAGCATCATTTACTCCCCACGTCGTCTCTCAGTGAGAAAGGAAAAGCAAAATGACTTCAGCAGGAGAGCTGGTTTGTTTTCTGTTCAAATCATTCTGTTTCACTAAAAGGGCAGGTGGCATCTTTCAAACCGCAAAGTGCTGATATGTGTCACTTGTCTGAGGAAAGGTGAAAAAAATAGTTGATTTTAATCATTGTGGTTGAGAGCTCTTTAAAACTATCTGAATCTCTTACAGGCATAATTTCTAAAAGAAAGGACCACAAGGGAGATGGATGTGGAAACAGCGCATAGCCAGGTCCTCCTGCTTGCTTTTTTGTGGTGAGTATTGTACTGTGCTCATCAGCATATCTAAGAGTTCTCAGCAGCTATAACAACAGGGCCATAAATTCTAGGTAAGATCTTGGCCTCAGGCTCTGTGCTCATTGCTCCCTTCCTCTTGCCTTCGGGAGGGGACATCATGCCCATCCTGACTTTGAACAGCCTTGTGGAACAGATATGACCCAAGAGCACGTGCAGCACTAATTGGTGGCCAGAGATGGGGAATGGCAGAGAAGCACAGATTTAGTGCAATTGAGTGGAGTGTAAATCAAAATGTAATTGAGACCCAAGGGATAAATTAAATCCTGGAATGTATATTCTGATTTATATTTCCTGAATTGTGAGTCCCACTGCAATCAGGAAGAAATGATTCCTTATACCTCGTGCTCAATTTATGTTTATATATTTCATATTCTAAAGGTCCACTCTGTCAGGTATATGAGCACCTTTAGTTTTAAGAGCCATCAAATATTTCAAGAGATTAAATATATGCTGCACATGATTTTCAATATACTAAAAGATTTTAAAGTCTAAGTCTGCCATGCCACTTCATTCAACTTGCTGCTTATGCCCCGAGGATCGCCTCCCTTTGGAGAATACAGACTTCTCAGGGCAGGTCCGCACGATAAAATGATCATTGAGTAAGCATCAGATGTTCTTGCTTATGAACCTCCCCTCCCTCCCTCCCAGAAAACATGCACTGCTCTGAAACAACATAATCCTGGAGCTGAAAGCACGCTAGGTGTGTCCTCTGCATCGGTAAAGCTAGCCAAGCTGGGTGGAGAACTGTACCGGGGCAGTTCTGCTGCCCTCAGGAGCAGCGCTAATACCAGGGGCTCTGAGATACTGGGATGAAGTCCACGCTATGTCCAAACTAAATTGTCAGTCTTGGACTACCAGCGTTGAACTTTCTGCAGTTAGGAGATGTCTGTTGCAAAAGACGGATCCAAAAACATAAGCTGTTCAAAAGAGATGTTAAAGTGACCATTGCAGCCACTTACCAAAGGATCTCAAGTAAAGATTCTCCTTTTCAATTCATATTGACTTAGTGTGTCTGCTAGACTCAGACAATACACAGATCTGCCTGTCAGGTCTGCCACTTGCCTGCAGAAGATCAGTCTCTGAGATTATTGAGTTCTAGCCTAGAAGTAAAACTGATTTTCCAGGAGCTATCTGTGGCTGAATTTGCAACCAGATCTTCTCCTTCTGTAGTCAGATACTTGGAAATGTAATAAATGAAGTGGAAATTCTGCCAGGTAAGATCAGGTCCCTACTCTGGATGCCCTCACTGAGCAGTACAGACCTCTCCCACAGCCTCCATTCTGCACATTAAATCAGAAAAGCCTTTTTAGGGAAGAGGATACTGTGAAATCAGCTTAAGAAAAAGCCATAACAATATACGTGAGTGGATAATGAGATACCCATTGCATGGATATTACTTGTTAATAGTCTTTCACTCAGTTCACACCTACCATGTGCTGTCTCCTTTAACACAAGACTCTCCCCCTCAAGCGCAACATACTGCCATCGTGGTACTTGGGGTGGGCATTGGCGGGCCTTTCTCTAGCCCTCTAGATGAGCACTCCCTGGCTCTCTGCTGATGCTTGTAATCATCAGGTCTAGTGATTCCTATGATACAGCTGCTAATTCATATTCAGAGCCACACCGTCATCCACTTGGCTTTATTGCTACAGCTTAAGCAAATTGTTTCTTTCAGCACTTTTGCCCTCTGTGCTATCATCTCTGCGTAGTGTTTTTTGCAGCCTCTGTGAAGAAGGGCTTGCTGCATGTTGAACCTCTGAGCAAAATTCTTGATGCGTTGTTTGCCTCTTTCCCGACCTTCTCACCCTTCTCTTCTACTCTTTTTCTTTCTCTCCCTCTCAGCTCAATGTCCTTTCCCAAACTATTTAGTGGCTGTGCACATTTATGGTAAGTCTCCAAAGTGGCACCAGAAAGGAGGAAAGCATGTGTCATTTAATTCTGTTAACTTTACTTATTCTTGACCACCAGGAGTATTTAAGAAGGTATGCCATGTCCTTTTTAACATCGGTTGTCTTATCTTTAATGCATATCAAGCTTGATCCTGGCCCATGTCCCAAGGTTTGCAGAAGGCTTTAAGCCTTCAACCCTTGTTCTCTTCAGGGAGTGTTGAGGAAACTCAACAACGTGTGTGGTAGAAGCAAAATGGGAAAGTTGATGTTGATGAATCCTGATTATGTCCTCCTCCTGCAGAACATCAGCAAAAGCTTTCCTCTTGAGAACCCATGTCTTCACTCTTGCATGTTGAAAACACATTTGTTAATGATGATGATACTGAAACTGAGCTACTGTAAGATCTTGCCTTGTAAATGTTCCTATTCTTAACCCTTAATGCTGCCAAGCTGCTGCTTGGCATTTCTGAGCACAGAGAAGTTGTAACAGTTCTTTGTAAAGACAGAATGAAAATCTCTCATGAGAATTTTTCTCTGACTGCAGCAAATGATTAGAGGTATTAGACCTCACTGCCTTCCTGGGCTCCCCCAGAACTGTGAATCAGCACAGCCTCACTAATTGGAAAGGAGACGGACTGCTGTACACCGCTGTGTTGTTTGCCAGTTAATTTGGAAAACAGAGAGAAGGAAAGGAGAGAATATTCGAAACAGAGAGCCATCTGTGGCAAGGTGATGATTAACCCCTGCCCTCACCTCCCTCATATCTTTTTTCAACCCCATTCAAAGTCAATATTTCAAAACTGAACATTCCTGCAAAAGGCAGAATTTTAGCACCACAAAGTTTAAATCAGGAACCTGTTGAGGTTCTTCAAAGTTTTAGATTGCTTTATAGTATCATAGCATGCAAGTATGTCTGATGTAAAAATCAAAAAAGGATAGCAAAATCCTTGTAGATTGCACTTAGCTCTTTCAAATTTCTTCCATTCTGTAGTTATGTCTGTTTGAGTTTTTCCTTTGGGAAGGGAAAAAGTGGGAAAGATGATTGTTTTCTTTCCCAGGAGTGATTAAAGCACTACTTCCCTTCCTCTGTGTAGCAGGGGGTTGGCTTTTGGCTGAGGAGGGCCAAGTTTGATTCCCTCTTGGACGTACAAGCTTCATTTTTTGAGTGGCTCAGAACTGAGCTATCAGAGTACCAGCTGCCATCTACGGCTTGCGTTTCATGGCTCTGCCACTCTCTTTGGCCCAGAAGGTCTGGGAGCGTGGGACAAGTTCGAGACCTGAAATTGAACCCCTTCTGGGAAAGTGCATTGTGCCGACTGAGAGAGACCCCTGGGACAATCCACTTTAAATAGCATTTGCTTCTAAGTGCTATAGTTCATGTGAAAATGCGTGCAGCGCTAGTTCTTGCAATGTTTCACCTCAGATTCTACTCTATAAAAGAATGGTCTCAAGGAGCGGCTGGATTTACAGGATGCAGGCAGAAAGAAGATGCAAAGAAGCAAAAGTTCAGTGCCTGAATGCATAGGTACAGAGGTTGATTTTCCTTGTCTCCTAGTGCCCCCTCTCTCAATCGGGGCTGCACAGGGGAGTGCCTGGGAGAAGGCAGAGCTGCAGCTTCCCAGAACACCCCAAATGAAGTTTGCCAGACACATGGTGGCCATTAGAAGGATGTAACAATTAGTTGTTAGCTATATAAATAAACATGGACAAATTCCTCCCCGTGTTTGCTCAGGGTGACTCTACTGCATTGCACATGCCTAGGTCAATGCACCATGGAAAAGAAAAATTCTGCCACACTGCAAATGTCAGGTGAGAGAGATTTTGACTGGCTTTTACTTGAGTATATAAGGCAGGAAGAGTACAAAGAATGTGTCTCCAAAGTGGTTTTTTTTTTTTTTTTTTTTTTTTTTT
>VZSV01000028.1:653495-682828 GCA_013398735.1 Nothocercus julius | reverse complement strand
TTCTCTGGAGATCTTCCCAACCCGCTTGGACGCAGTCCTGAGCCACCTGCTGTAGGTGACCCTGCGTGTGCAGGGGGGTTGGACTAGATGATCTCTAGAGGTCTCTTCCAACCTTAAGCATTCTGTGATTCAGTGATTCCCACATCTTACACTTTTTGTTCATTTGTAAATAAATAAACTCAACTGAAGTGAATTTACAACCATTCTAGCCCCTTTCAGAAGAGGCTTACATGTCTGGACATGGCACTTGGTACCAATATCTCTGTTCCTGCGAAATGCAGATGTGAAAGAAAAGAAGAAAGCAACCTTATATCTTGCTGGGAAAGACACTGAAGAGTAGACCTTGATCTAAGTCTTATTCTCCACAACTATCTTTGTAATTAAAGGACAGTCATAGTGTGGGCTCTTTTCTGCTCCTGTGCTTTATGGTTACTGGACACACTCCAAGGATTACAGTGAGGATACCCAAGGGACTGCATATAAACTTTGTGCACTGAAAGCATTAAATTAATAGCACCATGGAGCAGAGTTTACTGGTGGTGGTGCAGAGCCACACTGACCTAATTTTGTGCCTTTCAGGCCAGAAGCCAGTGTATCTGGAATTGTTAGAGCACTGAAATAAGGACAGATTGACCAAGCAGAACACCAGGCAACACTGCTTCTGGGATCTGGGCTGGCTGGCATGGACCTTGTGGAAGAGTCTCTGTGCAAAACCACAGTTTATTACAGAGATGTGTTTGTTGTGCTATACAGATGAATCAGCTTGTTCAGAGCTAAACTTAGGCTCTTATATCCCATTGCCAAACTGAGATAGGCCCTAAATCTCCCTTTCCTACTACCTAGGAGTATATTTGAGGCCATTATTCTGTAGTAGACACTAGTAGACCCTGTCCTCCCGCAAAGTCTCAAACATGCATCTCGTTTCATTTGCCTATCATATGCAGTAGCCTCCGCCTAGGGAATGTGGAGCTAAACAAGATTTTCAACAAAGCAGATGTAGCAACAATGGAAGAAATGAGACTGCAATATCCTGAGGCTTTCTTGCAAGTTGCCGAATGCCAGGTTCTAACCAGCTCCTCTCTGCCTTACTGCTTTTTATAGCAAAATCCTGAGGATGTCATTGGCCCGTTGAAAATCCGCCTCCCAAGAGAAGACTGCATGTATCTTATATGGCTGCATCCGTGAAGAAATATTGTTGGATTTCAGTTGGTCCTAAACCAACTGTTTGGGACTTCTCCTTGCTAGGGCTGTGGTGTAGATCTTCATGTTGTAACGTAGAGTCTAGAAAGGTTCCTGGGAAGAGTCCTTAGAAGGAGAAGTAGCAAGTTCTGCTAACCCAGAAACAGATTTTGATTAGTTGAACTGTATTACTTTATGTGTAACCTTTGCTCCTTATGTGTGAGAGCTTATCCTAAAACCAATAAATTGTCAACAGCAATTTATCTGGGAAAGTTAAATATTACTTTTTCTTAAACTTCCTTTTTAAAATATTGTCCAATGCTACAGATTGTTTTTGCTGTTATATATGCACACATCACTCCTATCACGATCAATAAGTAGCAAGTCTCTTTACTGTTCATTAACTAGTCTTTTCAAGTCCCCAGATAAGAGAAACAAAGCTGTTTTCAGACTAATTTTTGCTCCAGGGAGCTTTTTCTTGTGTTCTTGTGGTAAGCAGAAATGGGGAGGCTGATAAAGGCTGAAAATTTCCTAAGTGTTCCCAGTGTTTGGAACTGTACCCTCACAGGAAGGACCATTCTTCCCACCTTAGGTCTAACACAGTCTTTGTTGGTTGCCACTAGAAGAATCATCTTCTCTAGTTTGCTGCACTCACCAAAAGCTTATGCTACCTTTATGATCACATCTGTTCTAAACTATTACTTACGATTTCTATTTTTTTTTCTCTAGAATAAGCAATTCTTTCTGCTGTGCAAAAGTAAGGATATATAAATTACTAACCAATAAATGCAAAACAGCAATGAAAGTATTTGTGGAAATAAAAATGTATAGATTGTTTTTTGCTTTAGGTTTCCATATAGTACCACTTTTATACAAGTTACTTGTGTAAAGATTAAAAGCTGTGTAAAATAATAGGTTTAAAATCTGAAAGTTTGCATGGAGAAATCAGCCTTATGAAATACATATATAACAAGGATGTTAATGACTAAAATCTGATGATGAGGTCTTTAAATGAAGGAAACAGGAAAAGCATAGTAAGGATAATATTGCTGCTAATCAAGTCAGCAACTTATCATAGAAATTCAAAATTTCCGTAGTGAATTTTGGTCCTCTGGCTGGATTTAGCAAGAAAATCTGATTGACTGTGACCATGAAAAATATTTTACATAATCTGCAAATTTCAAAAATGATTGGCAGATGTCGAAAGGAGACACACTGTTCTTGAAGTCTAAACTTTTCCCAGTAATTATCCTGAGAAGGGATGACTAATTATGGTACTTTGTATTCTGTACAGCATACATAGCAGACAAATAAACGGGAGAGTTTTGATTTAGATGTTCTCCATTTGCTAGAAGGAGTTAACCTATTTTTGGAAAGAGACCTATGTGCCTGAAGGCTGTAGGCTGATAAAAGCCTCCATACTGTGTTTTGTAAAATCAAAACATTTTCTGATTCTTCTCTAAGTCAAAGTCAAAGCTTTTGAATTCAGTACAATTTGTAAAATTATTCAAAGCACAATTACATTATTATTATTAAAATTGCCATTACTTTAGTTCAGCAGTGCAAGTGCTTGACGTGCAAAACAGGGGACGTAAGTTCTTATAACACAATAGGTACTTTACATTGAGCAGAGGTTGAACATGGTAAGGCTGGTGAGATTTCCGTTGCCTTCATGTTATCATCTTCTTAAGCCAACATCTGGTTTTCAGGAATATCAGTCATATGAAAAAGTATTTGTAGAAACCTCTTCTGTGCTCATAAATTAATTTGATGCCTATTCCATAAACTGAATTACAGCATGAGATACATTATAAAGAAAGCATTGCTGATACATAAACAAATATTTGCTAAAAATTGCCACACTTTTTTTAACTACCGTTGTTAATCTGGAAGTATTAAATAAGAATTTTAAGAAAAAGCATTTGTTCCTAAACTAAATCAGAAGATGAGTCGTCAAGTAGCCACCCTCTGATATCCCACTATGTGCGTGTATGAAGATGTTTAGCAAGTTTACCATATGCCACCTTGCCTCCACAGAAAAGACCATTGTAAGAACAGCTACATGATTACATGAGAAAAATTGCTCAGTGGCAGATGAGGATACAGGGTATGGATATCCCATTGGATATGATGTGACAGCAAAGTTTCCAAATGTTAGTGGTGGTTTTGAAGTGAATGGAAGCAATTCAGAAAGCTTGGTAGGCTTCTCGTCCGCCAAAGGATAGCTGCACATCACAGACTTATACTTTAGTCAGGTACTTGTCAAATGTAGTAGCTAAATTGTGCAACGCATTCTTAACTCCAACATAATTTAATGTAACCAGACAAAATAGATACATTTTGTTCTTCAGTATTGCATGATGTCCTTTGGCATTCTAGAAGGGCCACAAGGAACTTATGAATAAGAGCTGCCTCTAAATTGTGTATTGAAGTACATGACTTCAACCTCTTATTACTCATTATTTTTCATTACCAATTCTAAACATAAAGCCACAGAAAGTATGCATCTCCAGCCAAGAAATGTTTGAAGAAAACGCATAAAGTTTTGAAAGCAAATTTGTATTCTTTTGGAAATAGTGCTTTCTTTCATGTTTCAGAAATTTTCTCTTTGTGAGTTAGACCTGCTATCTGGTCTCTGCTGGCCCTACAATCCATGACTCCTTGAAGCTATGATAGAAGCTTGAAACGTAGGCAGAGATTAACTTACATGGGAGAAGAGGTTGCAAGGGCTGCATCCCTAGACTGGAGGGGATGCTTATTCAAATCAGTCCATAATGAACAGCCAGTGTGTGGGAAAGGATAAATAGGTGGTGTGAGGGAGAATTGTCTCCCCTGTCCTCTATCCATACGGAAAGTGCTTTGTTGCACTTGTGTTACTTTGGGGTAAGAGGAGGGGCTGTTGCATCTTATATGCTCTTGGGCACTGCATTTAGAAGTTCTTATTTGTGAACTGTTCAAGAAGCTGGAGCAGTGCTGCAACAAGAGGAGCACGTCTGGGCCTGGGAGAAACTCTCCCTCCCATCTCGCTTTGGAGTTTGGAGATGAAAAGGGCCTGGTAACCCCAGTTGGTGCATTCACCAAAATTTTCTGTAAAAGGTTTTGCAATTTTGAGCCAAAGTGGTGCCTGAAGTCAGAGGGTATGTCACAGAGAGACAGAACTACATTCTTCCCTGTACCTTGGCATTGAATGGAAATTCCCAACATAGAGCTCTTTAATACAGACTGACCCTGAGTATTCAGCTGCGTTTTTGAAAATGAAGTTTATTCGTAGTGGTAACCTTAGGAAGCCTTCAAAAGCTGGAGTGCAAAGACTACTGGATTTGGAGTGTTTCATAGCCTGAAGCCTCCACTCATTTTTATTTAACTTGATTCTGGTGGCCTTCAACATTTCCAGTTTTAAATCACCTTCAGACTACCAAAAAAAAAAAAAAAAAAAAAAAAAAACCTGAAACATTTTGGAAAAAAAATTGGTGAAATAAACTGATTTTAGAAGAAGTTGGATGACAGGGTGAAAGGAAGTCTGAAATACCATTTTGAATTCATTTCAGCTGTGAATGGGAGCAGTTTATACTAGATAGCCCTGCTTCAAAAAGGAGTTTTATACTGATGCCAGCAAATAGTGCTTAACATGCTAGGCTATAAAGATTCACCCACATTTATCTTCTGCAAAGAACATTCATCTTGCTGTATTCTTGCAGATGAACTGGCTGTCTTCTACATTTTATTGCTCATTTGCTCTTCTGCACTGGCTGACTACCTGCAAAGAGCATTTTTGTTTCTGAATGCTTAGAGGAGGCCATGTAATTGTTTGACAGTGGTTTAACCTATAAGTGATTCAGAAAGCAACTCCATGTTCTTTGCACCAATAATTATTTTAATTACATCTGTTAATATCCTCACTTAGACATTTCATGTTGATTTCCTAGGATTTCTGCTTGTTTGTTTTTCACTATTTCTGAGAGCTTTTTTTTTACTTCATCAGGAATAGGTTGGCAATGAATTTAGAATTCAAGTGTAGATTTAACAGCATATTACTGAATTCTGCCTTAAATTTCTGCTGCAGCACTCACAAGTGATGAGTGAGGGGTGAAGTGTTTTGCATGTAACGAGGTCCTGCCTGTGCATAGTGTTGCAGTGTGCTATGAAACAGCGTCTCGGGTCCACCATAGGCCTGCGTGCTTGGGGATGGGCTGCTACAGAGAAACTTCCCACAGAGCTTCAGGAGAAAATCAGATTAAAGGCAGAATCTGAAGAATCTCCAGATTGCCAGTGAACCACTCCAGTGAACCACTCCATTGCCAGTGAAAGGCCTATAGCAGCCATGGCAATTATTGTGGTTGTTTTTGGAGCAGGGAAGTATTTTCCATATTTACATACTAGCTAAGGAAAAGCCACTCTCTTATTCTTTTAGAAAGTCTTGTAGTCATATTTTTCTCGGTGCATTTTCATTTCTTATACATTAGTGAGACATTAGTTTTCGTTTCTTTTTTTGTGTCCTTTCATTGTCTTTAAAAGTCTAGAATTTCAGTCAACATCACGAGTTCACCAGCTAATCATTTTTTTGTCTTTGCTTTCCAATCCCCAGAAAGGTATTCAGCAGAGCAAGAAACAACCTTTTTTTGCCTCTGAAATATTTTCTTGAAGAGGAAAATCAGAAAGATGATTTCTTCCTCTAAAGAATGAAAATGAGTTCTCCTGTCTGCTCTGACTCTGTTATGCATATGTATGCATATATATGCACATATATAATATTGATTGAAATATAACAGAATATGCATATAGCTGTATTGAAATACATATTCTGTTATATTTCAAACAATATTTATGGGGTGGGGAGACTAATTGATGGCAATCTCATTTTGAAAATGTACAAGCCAGCTGTAAGGATTTAGAGGCCTGTAGCAATATAGAGTGAACATCTTTGCCTTGAGCTGAAAAATACAACCTTTTAGCAGCAAGCTAAATCATAGGGTTGGATGAAGTTCCAAATTCTCCCAGAATTCAGAAGGAATGATGAACTTGTTAGGGCTTTAATTCAAATGTCTTTTATAAATCATTCCCACAGCCTTGCACATTATCACACTAAGTGAATCTTAGCATTATGTCAGGGAAATGGAAAGAGGCCTGTTACAAACCATGGTTTCAAGGATCAGCAGCTGTAACGGTGTTCAGGCAATGAGGTGAGAATCCAGACATCGTGAGCCCAGAGAGGCCCTACCCTACCGTGACTCTGTCACATCTACACTGCACAGAACCAGACATTGGATCCCACAACCCTCCCTGTGGTGCACCTGGTGTCCTAAGGTAAAATTGCTACTTTCTTCGGGGTTTCTTTTTTCAGTTCAAACTGTCTGAAATAATGTGATGGTCAGCTGTTACCCACCCAAGCGATATTCTTCTGCCATGGAACTGAGAGTCTGTATAATAGGAGGACATGTAAATGTAGAAAGCCATCTGCTAGTTGAATGCATTTTGAATGCAATCAAGAAAGCTACTTGATTCAGAGAAGAGAGTCCATGATGGTATTATAATATTTATGCAGCATGGATATACAAGGAACAAGCTTCATCATGAGGTAGGGAGCTAAATGGATACGTATCCGATGAGTGGTTGATACCCTCACAACCATTTATATAGTCTTTTCCTGCAGTAGGAATATTTGCCCTAGTCTTTTAGCAGTCTTTAGTGATGGTACTTGTAGACAGTTGACTTCGGTAGATCTCTGTTGATTGCCCCAGCAAAGGTTTGGATACATTTGTACATTCCAACTCTTTTACCATTTTTATGTTTTTGGAGCACAGTGTGTTTAGAAAGCTTACAAACTTCACAAGGATCACTTCATTATTAATCACAAATTCTTTTCACTTCATACTACACATGCTCTCTTTATCCACTTACAATGGCTTTAGTACCTATCGTATTCTTTTCCTGCATTCAGTTGTTTCTTTGGCACATCTGCCAGACAATCAGCATTTTAACTATAACTTAAAGTTTAGATTGACCTGGGTCCTTTAGATAATTCTATTCTTCATTCATATCCCCACGCTATTGTTGATTTTTCAATTTCAGTGTAATTTAGAGAGTGTTTATATTGGATTCATTTAAAGTACTCCAAGTTAAAAACCTTCAGAGGAGGTTGTTTTTTGGCGTACCTATGTGGACTGGTATGCAGATGACATGCTCAAACTATCTTAGAAATCTGGGTCAGCTGTTCTGAAGGGTTTACTTACATTAGGGAAAAGTTCTGCAGCACATTTCCAATAGCTTTCTTAGCAATCGTGTTAGCTGTAATGTAAATAGCTCTCTGAGACTTGCCTACTGGGGTTAGTCAGTGCTGCTAATGTGGAAAAATCAATGCTTTTTGCTAAACATGATAAATCAGTCTATCATGTTTGCATATCTGTGGCTTGGCCCTGAGTATCTCTGCTTTTGATCCTTCTCCCTTTCATTTTAGTGGATATTGCTTAATGCCTTTAGAAGAAGCCATGGAAATTTGTTCTGTCTAGGGCATTAGACACACTTCATAATTGTCCTGTCTGTTTCTGTCCTTGAGATTTAAACCTTCCCAATAACTCAAAAGAGAAAAATCCCTTTATCAGTTGGCAAGTGTTTCAAGTGGCAGTTTACTCATACTTACGCCTCTATGTGTGAAGGTTCAGATTCAGCAAAGTGCCCGGGTATACACGGAAATTAAAACTTGTTGGCACTTTATTAAATCGTATGAGTGTGATAAAAGCCACTTTGTGAATACCCAAGGTCACTATCTGTTCCTAGCTCAGATCTTTGACATATGAATGATGTAGGAGGTGTAAGGACCGCAGAGGACCGTTTTTCTTCTATTACCCAAAGAGGGATAAATTATTTCTGCCTCCATTTCTAAACTTTTCCATAAACTTCCATTAGAAAACAGCAGTGGTGTTTCTGAGGTTGTGCTTTTCTTAGACTTAGTCATGTTATTTTTGAGATAATTCGGACTCAGGTGGACTGTGCTATAAAGCCTGAGAAACTGCATTGAGTCTAACTGTGCTCGAGTGGGTGTAACCATAGTAGGAGAATTTGGCAGTACAGTTGCAAAAAGGAACTAGCAAAGAGGTTCACGTGTAACTTGGGCAGCAGAGAATGAGGAGAGATGTGCAAACCCACTCCAGCCTGTCACTTTGACCACTAGGTCATTCCCTCCAACTGGAGTTACGATAATGTGGATAGAAAAGCAAAGCAAGTACAAGCTTACAAGCCCATTGGCACCCTGGTACGACACGATACAGCACAATTTCTGTTGAGCTGGAGCACAGTCCCTCTTCCTGGCTGCAAAGTTCCTGTCCTCACTATATGATCAGCAACCACTGTCTCCTCAAACAGCTGATGTTTCTGAGCTTGCTTTTTCCATTCCTAATCATAGCAAACACTAGACTGTGTGGATCTGTTCCAGTCCTCTGGGAATTTGCTACTAGGACTGGTGATTGCCTTGGATCCAAAGGGGTCTTGAAGATAAATGCCAGGTTCTTTTTCCTTATCAGTTTCTCATCTCTAAGGAATCAGTGGCATCCAGCTTCCCACTTCCTACATTCTTCCCATTTATTCTCCACCCTCTGTTGTCAAGTTACTGGTCACCACATGGAGATCTCTGTTTATCCCTGGGTTCTGGGAGATTTTTGTGTAAACTCTAATCCATTCCATGCGAGCAGTGCAGCAGTTCTCAGTGATGCAGGTAAGGAACATGTTGTTATTTGTACCAAATAATTGATTTCTAGAGAATGAATTCAATCCTTTTATAGACCTCTGTAAATAAAACATTTTGCTTTTACCCAGTTCCAGGAAACTAAAACCGTGATGCTTTACTATTAGTTTGTAGAAAAAGAGATAGAGAAAACATTCCCATAATATTAAGACAATTCTTTTTTACCCTAAAGTCAAAAAATTGAGATAACTCTCTTTAGCATAGTAAGATTTTAGAAATTTACTTGCAAGAGCTATCAGAATCTTTCTAAATTAAGTACATTATTTATCCTGTTGTCTTCACTATTCTGGAGCTATACAGCCTGCTAGAAAAGGCCCAAATATGAAGCAGAGTGTGTCTGGAAAAAGAAACTTTAAAATAGCACTTGGCATTTTCCAGTTTATTGCACTGAATGTTAATGCACATTGGGAATTCATAAACACAGAGAAATGGTTTAGATTTCCCTTGCTGTATAACAAACACAGCAGGACAGAGAAGTGCAAAAACTCATACTATGGAGTTTATAGCCAGGATCCACTTATGTGCATACTATTTTAATCCCACCTAGGTTCTTGCTCATTTGCTAGGCCACACCTACAAGTGAAGGCTGGGTGCAGTGCATATAGGAGAGCTTTAGTTCCCCTAATTCCGGTGCTGGCATGGGTAGCAATGTGCATGCGGGTGAGTTGAGAGAGGTGGGCCTGCGGACCCGAGCATTGGAGCGTGGTTACCCAGCGGTGCCTGCTGCTGCCTGCTCTCTAGCCCCGCGGTGCTCGGTGCCCCCGAGCTCCCCCGGGAGGCACCTGGGCACAGCAGAGGCCAGCGGTGCCTCACAGCCGGCCTCTTTTCGGGAAACTGAGAGAACGTGGTCACGCAGACGTGAGCTCTGCTGCGACACATGCCCTCCAGGCCAGCAAACAGGCACGGCTTGACCTAGTTACTAGTGCAGGCCTAGCCCATGCAACCCCGTCTTAGCTACATGAGCAAGGAGGACTGAGCTGATGAGGCCACTGGCTGCGATAGGGACTCTATTCTGGGACAGAGAGGAAAGGTGCTAAACCTGATTCGCCTTCTTTTGGGCTGGCATCTTCATTTCCAAAAGAAAAACACGACTAATGTGATCTGTGTGCTCATGGCCACCTTGGCCTCTGCCAAAACTACATCAGATCACCTTGGCAGTGCTTGTCAGTGAAGTGTAAAGCAACCTTCTTGCTTCAAGGAGACAAACTCCTTACATATGAACATATATATATATACACACACATGCAAATATGTACACACACATAAATACACATACACATACATATGGAATTTTATTCTTTCTCAGTTCTTTAGGTTCCCTTTCAGTTCTAGGGTAAGATAAGTAATAATCCCTCTTTTCATTTTTAGTCATGTTTTTGAAGAAACATTACAAAAAAAATCAGAAGCAGTTTATTTGTCATGGAGATGGTTGTCTATCAGCTATTTTTCATAGATTTTAGACAAAAGGTAAAACAGTTTTTTTGACAGACAAGCCATGTGTATTCACCTGATAAGAAATCTCTATGGCTATATGCAGTGAATTGATTTCATCATAGAATCATAGAATCATTAAGGTTGGAAGGGACCTCTGGAGGTCATTTCATATGATTCTAACTAATTAAACAATTTGAAAGGCATCCTGAGCAGAAGGGATAGAAAGCTAAATTGTAAACAGAAGCAAACCCCTATGCAAAGCAAAAATAACATCTCTGCTCTCCCTCTGGCAAGGTTCAAGCTGCCCAGTCAAGTGACTGAAATTCCTAAGCGAGAGAGTTACTCCACAGCTTCTGTTTCACCAACTGACCAGCACAAGGATAAATGTCTTTTTAGTATAGATAAAATCACATATCTTCAACCAAGGCTTTCCAAGTAATTCAAGGTAATTGAACCAATTTTGTTATATAACTCTAATCTTTTTGTTGTCTGTGATAAGACACTATAGAAACGCTGGTTATTTCTACAGGCATCCAGCAGCAGTGCGCAAAGAGACCCAGTCCTGGCAAATCAGGGCGTCATCAGCCCAGGCTCTGTGCTAAGGCACCCTGCTCAAAAGCAGGGTGGATTAGCTGGAGCAGAGTGCCCAGCAATGTGACCACACTGCGCCCAAGCCTGAGCAGCTCAGGTCGCTGCATGGCGTGAAGCAGCTCATGTGAAACAGCAAAGGCCAGAATTCTGCCAGTTGACACCGGCTGAAGATTTGAATCATGTTTTGTAATTGAGAGCCATGCCTGCATTTGAGAGTGAATCCTGAGTGCTGTGTGCATTCCCTCCATTTCTGAGCTGCAACTTTTGCCAGGTCCAACTTGCTTGCAACCTTAAATGTAATGCCACATTTTTAGTGGAAGAAAATAAGATTTCACTTTAAATATTTAGAGGCAGTACTTCGGTTATTTAGTTACTGACTTTTTGCTATACACAAGGCTGTTTGCATTGAAAATATAAGAACATGAAAATGAGTTTATATTTAATACCCTTACTTGTAATATTTTAATTAAAAAAAAAAAAAAAACAGAAGAGAATGTCAGGTCACTCAGGAACCTAAACCTAAAACAGAAACTTTTTTTTTGAAGGTTTGTTTTAAAATTCACTTCTTTCCCACAATTATGCCATAATTAAGATGTTGGTTTACTGTTTACAAAGCTTTTACTCAAAGCATGGATTGTAGTAAAGCTGAAGAATCAAAGGTAATACTGTAATAAGTAAATATAACTGACTTCTGTGATCTGTAGGTCAGTCAAAACCAGACATCATATTCCAGAGGTTAATCACTTAATGATATGGTTTTCCAAGATGCTCTCCTTCATCTTTCATCTGGCACCTCGACATTAGTTATGAAAACATCCATGGTCTTCACTGTGATAAGGCCTAGGAGCTACTAAAGAAGCTTTTGAAAAATTATTTGAAGTTCAAAGGTGTGTTGTCCAGCAGAAGATGAAACCTAGAACTGCCCACAGTTTTATGAAAAATGAAAAAAACTGTTGACTAGCCAAAAGACGCATGAGGGTTATGGACTGTGGAATTGCCTAGTCCTGGTGGGACTAAGTATCACTCTGAGTAGAAATCAATTAAAAGAAACCGGTTTTGACAAATTCACAACTTTGAGCAGAAAGTGTTTCTTCAAAACAATCTGCCTGTGACATTCAGTACTTGTCCCTTATTTCAGCTTTATAATAAATGCCAGAACTGGATATATCAGTACTGTCTTATCTTCCTTCCCAGTCTGTCACTGTTTCTGAGTACACCATTTTTTTTTCCTGTTCTAAATAATAGCATATGGCATATGACATAAAACCAGGGCAGCCACTGGTCTGTTTCCTTTTAGCAGTGGGACTGTGGAAAAGAAAAAACAACAACAACAATAACAACAACAAAAACAGACTGATACACCTGGTGCCCTCAAAAACAGTTTTTATGTTCAGTAGCATCATTCACTGACTGAAAACGGGGAAAAAAATCATCCCAAATTAAAGAAATGCTTCTCACAGATGGAGACAAGTGTCCTTTGTAGCCTCATGCGCAAATTCGATTTCACATGGATTATAAGTCTTTTAGGACCCAAGAGCCTTCTGGAAATGCCGTGAGCAGAGCAACTGACATAACACGAACTCAAATGTAAGATTTAGGGTAGAAAGACCTGTATCACAAAAGAGATAATTAAATAATAGGATTTCAGCCCTGGAGACTGTTGTAGCAGGCAAGGATCCCCCACTGTAAACATCTTCCTGCCTGGATGAGCCTGCTAATCATCTCTGTGGACACAACGTCCTTGGAATGGCTGAATTCATTTTTCTTATTTATACATTCGAAGAACAAAAGCTTCTGAAGTCACAAAGCTTATTAAAAACTTACTGCAGTTAAGCTTATGGGTATGCTGGAGATATCTGCCAAAACCAAGAAACACATCCACCACACTGAATAGATTTGTTTAGAGCTGCTACAAGCATCCCCAGCAACTCAACAACATCCTTTGAGGCGCTGGCTGAGGCAGCACGCGCACCGAAGGCAGAAGCAGGGATGACACCTCTGTTAAACACTGACAGCGTTTTCAAGCTCAGTGCCCAGGTGACAGCAGCAATTTCGTATTGCGTTGGCCAGAGCCTTGCAAAGAGGGGTCAGTTTTCAGAGGCACTCAGTGCTCTGGAAATGAGTGGATGATAAGGTCCCCTCTGCAGGACACCTTATTTGCATGTGACGCTACAAAGGACACTTGTCTCCGTCTGTGAGAAGCATTTCTTTAATTTTGGATGATTTTTTTCCCCGTTTTCAGTCAGTACCCTGTCGAATTAGCAACCAGAGCTTGCCTTGAGGAGGTAAAAAAAAAAAAAAGGCCGGCTATCCCCAGCTGAGAAATGTCCTCTGAAGAAATCACTGTCACGGATGCTTATGGAGCAAAAGGCTGCAAATGGATTTTCAAATCAACCAAATACTGCCTTGACAACTGTGAAATGGTTATCTGTGTAAAACAAGATGAGCACGGTGGTAATCCCATGTCATACCATACACCTGTGGGAATGAGGAGAGCTTTCCTAAGGTTCCTCTCCCTCTTCTACAGAACCTAAATTTAATTTTCCTTGTACAGTAGCAGAGCTAGAACTGTAAAACTGCCCTGGCCCAGTGAATGAAACTGGGACCAGTTCACTGTACTATTCAATCTCTTTTAAACGTGGCCGCAGCCCCAGGAAACTGGATCTGTGACACTACTAAAAGCAAGTAACGTACTCACAGGGATACTTGCCTGCACTGATTCTTAAAGTTTTCGTCTGTTTTTTTTTGTTGTTGTTTTGTTTTGTTTTTTTTTTATGATTGCAAGAGTGAGAAAAGACAGGAAAACATTAATGTTTAAGAATATCTGCATGAGGAAATAGTGGTAGGAAATGTGTTCAGGAGATTAATCTTTAATGAAACTCTCACTCTTTTTAGGTATGATCCATCCATGTAGATAAAAATTCTACATCCAAAGCTGCCTTATTCAATTTGGAAATACCCCAGTAAGACACCTTTCTGAGTTTTCTATACTACTATATTTTCAACTTTCATTGCCATTTTAGTAAAGCTAAGAATCATTGCTTTTTTTCTTTTTCCAAGCATTGCAAAAAAATCTTAAAAATAGCATTTCAGTAAATCAAAAGTAGAAAATGAATAAATAAATCAGACTAATGGGATATGGCAAGGCATAAGGCTTGTAATCAAAGTAGAAGGTCATTATTTTTAAATAAATGTGGGGTTTTTTTTGTAGATTTCCCTTTGTATAGGTATTTTGGAAGTTCCTCATTGTGTTTTGAATCAGAAGCCTTTTAATATAAGTTTCAGTGTTTGTCACTGAAAACATTCATCTATTTAAAACTGTCTTAAATTTTCAAGAACATAAACAAGACAGGAAAGGGGTACATTTTCCACTACCTTTTGCCAATACTTACTAGACTGCATCACTAGTATCCTACAGATTACATACAGTACTTTTTCTTTTCAAGGAAGAAGAGCTCTAGACTTGTTAATTCACAGACATCTCTTTTCAAGTTTTGCATATTTTTTCTGACTCATGATTATTCTTTGGTATGTTCAAATGTAAGTCCCTCCTCTTTTTCTTTTCTATAATTTAAATAATTGCCAGAATAAAGCATGTGAATTATGGCTTTCACATTTCCCAGTTCAATCACACTAATTTATCTTCTGGCAGAGAATTTCAAACAAAATTACTGTCTCGTTCTGAGGCATGATGTTAGTGAAAGATATTTTTTACTTCTTAGAAGGCGTATTCTTTAACGAGGCCACAAATTGAAAAAGAGGTTTGCGAGAAAAGAAGAAACTCTGCTTTAGTCCTCCCTCTTACACACAGAATTTCTCTTACCCGGTGTCAGACAGAAATGCCTTTTTGTTCTCACTCTCATGGAAACCTTTTCTGTTTCTTCTGTATCCTCACTGACCACTGGTGCCCTCACATTTTTAAAGGCATCTAAGATACATTTACTTTCAAAATTCATCTTCCAACTCTGCAAAAATACATGAAGATCTCTTGTGTCTAATCAAAGCAAATGGAGGAGGCAGACTATATTCTGCACATTCTGAACATCAAGGAAATCCTTTCTTGTTTAGTTTCAAATACTACACTCTGCAGATAAGCTAGGCAATTTTAACTAAAAGTTTCATAGAAAAGATCATGTAATAAAAAGCGCTGGGCAAAAGTGCATAGCACATATTTTACACTGCTTGAATTGTTCACCATTGAAAAAGAAAGTTTCTTCAGATTTACTTATGCTTGTAGGTATGTATTTGAGAAAACATGGTTGGATCAGTTATAAAAGCTATATAGAAATCCCAAATTGCTGTTTTTGAGGTTTGCAGATTTGTTTCTACTTTTCTCTTGCTGGAGTTTTGGGCTTGGAGTATTTTTAGGATTCTTCAGCTTCCTATCACAAAATTTTGTGTGTGTATAACTTGGAATCTTAATCCAAAATTGTCCTTTCATAGGACCTCTGAAAGTGCTCACCTGAGTTGTGGAAAATCATTTTTAAAACTTGCAGATAGAAAGTGTTTTCATGGGAGGTTTACCAGGTTCTATTTTCATTAATAACAGTCTAATGAATGCAAAGGTGAATTAAAATTTGAGGTTTTGGGGGAAGCTGACTCACTTTCACAAGAAATATGGGGAAGCGTGTCTATTTGTGCATACCACAGGCAACACCGTGGCCTGCACTAGCCAGAACTATTAGCTTCCTAATTAATTAACTTAAATTCACCTAAATGACAAAGAACACTCTTCTGTTCACTTCCATCACTCAGAAAAAAATTTTTTGAAAAAAGCGTGTTTTGAATGCAACACCAATATTCTCCTCTAACATAACGTTTTGAAACAGGGACAAAGAAGCTATTTTAAATCAATGTGGAAGAGATCAGGCTAGCATTTTGTTGTCTCTGCTCTCCGTGCAGCATACCCAATGGAATATTTTGCCTGCAGACTCTCCTGCAGCATTGCAAGAGGATAAATCATAGGCTGGTCCTCTTGCTATAAACAATACTAGAAGAAAAGTAATCAACCTTTTCAGATAGTGTGACCCAAAGATACAAAGCAAACAGAATAGAGACAAATATGTTGTGCTTTCAAATGACACCAAAGCAGCTTTCTACCCTGCAGTACAAATTCCAAATGGGGAGCGATATCAATACCGCTTGAATGTATCATCTTGTTTTCTTATTTCGAGGATTTTCAGCTTTATTATGAAGTAAGCGCCCAAAAATTCAACCTTTTATCCCAGCTGTTTATGAACGCTGAAGGCAGGTGCTAAGGACCAAATCAGTAAAAGCCTTACTCTGATCCCAGTTATCTTATATAAATGGGGATTAGTGCGGTTATTCCTGGCATAAGAGGAAAACTGTGTTCCCAAGAACACTTTTTTTCTCTCATATATGAATTTAATTTCCATTGTTGGTCACCGAGAAAGAACGTTGGAGCTCTGAAATCCATAACATCCGTATTTTTAAAATCTTCTTTCTGTAGAGCTTGCAAGCATACACTACTGCACACATACACTCTTAGCCAAATGAATTTTCAAGTCACTGGTGTTTAATTTTTAGACTATTCAGCATTTTATCCCTATACACCAAGTATCAACTGGATAAAAGTGTAGTTGATATGGCGCTAAATTCTTTGAGGTAGTAAAGAGATGAAGTAAAAAGGGCTATAGACCAGCTAACTATATACCTAGTGGTCTGTCCGGAATGCAGAAACCTCATGTTCAGGATAAAAAGAAGCTTTGTCAAGTAGTGAAATACAGGCAGAAAGTGGGAAAGATGCACAAACCATTCCTTCCCACCTCTACAGCAGCTCGAAAAAATAGACTACAAAGGAAATTGAAGCACTGGAGGCCACTATGGTATAAAACCATTATAAACAGATCAATAGCATAAAATGTCACATGTATCTTCTTTCCAGCATTTTCAATAACAAAACACTGACCTTTATAAAAAAGTACCGAGCTGTGAGAAATAATCCAATTCATTTTGTCTAATGTTGTAAACCTAAAAGGATCAAAGAGAAAAGTCAAGCCAGGAGTTTTTGCTTGAAATGTAAGCAAGCAAAAGACTTTCCTTAACTAAAAAGCTCTCTTTTATAAGACGATCCAAGACTCCAATGATCTACCTCAGGCAGTTCAAACAGTTGGTGGTATGGCTAGTTTCACACACACACACACACACACACACACACACACACACACACACACACACACAGAAGTCTGCATCAAGTTTGCTACTGTGTCCATATCAAGTCATTTTGTGGAAATCCGTGGGTCTGAATTTGCTTAATCGAGGTTCAGTTTGGTCAGAGTATATGCTAGTCTTTAGGCTCACAATGAATGTTCCTGTGAAGTTTAAGTTCTTGCGTAACGTCCATAGTTTGAGCAGTGGTTTCTCAACAGTCTCCTACCTGTCTCTTAGTGACTTGGAGCTGGAGCTTTCTGCTCTTGCTCCTTGACCTCCAAATGGAGTACTCCCCAAAATTTTGAAATCTCAACATTTTCCTATGACCCAATTGTTATTTTCTTAGGCACCCCACACTCTAAGTACCAAAAGTATGAAGATTAATGTGTCAGATTAAATGTTTCACCACTGTTTTCATTACTTTGATATAAAAATAGTTAACAGAGACCAAGAACACAGATAACTATAGCAGGGAGCAACAGGATTGTCCTACAGTGTTAAAATTAGCGGTGTCTAATGTTAATTTTCTCTATTGACAATCTTCTTTGTGTTTCTCTTTCTTGTGTTTCTGTTGTTGTGAACCACAGCAGGCAAGTGAGAAGAAACAAGAAGTAGCTTTTTGTTTCCTCCTGATTGCAGTGGTTGAGTTAAAACCTCAGGCAATGTTTTAAGAAAAGCATGCTTTGTAAATAGCTGATGTATTTAAAGGATTTAAAAAAGGATTTAGAAAACCATTTTTGATTCAAGCACATTCCAGATAGATTTTGGATTTGTTTTTATGGGGGATTATTTATACTATTATTTTCAATCTATTATTCATGTATTAGTTGTCCATGTCATGAATATAGCTTCAGAGAAGAGCTGATCCCAGGTCTAAAAAATATATACAAAGCTGGATATCCATCTGTGCAGAAATCCAGCTGCCGAAGTTTAGAGTCATAGCACCATTTTTTTGCTAAATGTTTTCTGTGATTCCATATATTATTGCACAAGACAGCAACGGAAAGCCTTAAAACTTAGGGCAACTGCAAAAAATAGGAGCAATTTTAGCAAAGTCTGATAAAACCAGGCTATTACTTTGTGCAGAGTCACACATAAACCAAGACTGAAATCCAGCTCAATTATTTCTAGGCTTTTAATTAAAAAAAAAAATAGGGAATATGTTTAGAAAGGACTACAGTTTGCTTTCTGTTGTAATACTCTGAATTGTCTTATTTTTGTCCAAAGATGTACAGTCTCCCCACAAGGCAACAGTATATGCTGCACATATTGTATGGATATCAAGCAGGAACACTGAGAAAAGTATGATAGAGGTGGCAGTAACTTCTGAATTTCACTAGAACTGCCTCTTTTTCATCAGGAAAACCAACTCCTTGCTATACACTGGAAAGAGCTGCAGCAAGAAAATCAGACCTAATATTATCTTAGGAGCTAATATGTTTTTTTTCAGTGGGAAAATGGAAAACCGTCTTTGTAAGAGAAATTCCCTAAATAGTCTTGCTGATGAGATTTTTTTCCTTTTTTACCAGCAAGCGGAATTTCAGATCTCCATGCCAAAAGAGATGGATCGCTGATTAGAAGGGTTTGATCACACATCAGCGCACAGAAGACCTCCCACTGCCTGTGTTGGCTGCTCCCTCACTTTCTCAGATGCATGTCCTTACTATTTTGACTTCATCTTTATCCTTGTTTAGTAAAAGTGAAGTCATTTGTCTGGTATGTATTTATATCGCTATGAAACCAATCCTCTGTTTTCACAATTTGATTTTCAAAGTGTCATTTCTATGTATGTTGCCCTATCACACATTCCAAAGCTTACCCAAAATAATTACGATGAGATGCGCATCCTAATATAGAGCTGAAACTACATTCCTCACACAAAGCTGCTTTTCAACATATGTTTAATGGCACCACTTCCTTCGAAAACAATGATACAGTGGTGTATTTGGCTGGCACTTTGCTAATGCTACGCATAACATCTGTCCAAAAGAAAAAGGGCAGAGAGAATTCACGTCGGAATAATTAACAATACGCGTCGCCACTCATTAGGATCAGCATGTGAAACTGTTGCTCCTGGCAACAGCCATGAAACCCACGAGTCAGCAAGTGGCAAGGATGTATCGCTCCTTGTAGTCAAAGGATGGGGGTACATGAGACCTCTTTGCTGATCACAAATTACTTCCTCAGTTTAAATTTAATATTAATGTTGATTAAAAGGTTTCCACTTTAATCTCCCTTAATCAGATAAAATGACTTGGGACCATGTGCATCAGGCAGGATCTATATGACTCATGGTAAGCTACTGCTTAACAGAGTGGATACAGGCTATAGTTCTTCACATGCGAAAAGGAGAAAATTGTGTTTCTAACTACACTGATCCTTGCGATGCAACAAGATTCACAATAAACTACTTACTGAAATAGTATCATACACTTTTATTATAATAAAAATAGCATAAACATGTGATATCTTTTTAGTAGACGGACAGGGTATTATTTGAAGGGGCAAATGAAAATAGAAATGAGAAGGTTAAGGTAGTTTTCTCCAAAACTGCAGAATATTGTGTGCAGGGAGGCGTGATTATAGTTTGATTATAGCATACATGTAACCACATACACAGTTCTCAGGATTGTATAGTCAGCTCACCCTCTAACTGACGCTTCAGCCTCACAGCAACCATGGCTGTGTGGTTGCAGGAGTGGCATTAAACTTTTGCACACATAGTTTTGTTGTAAATATAATAGCCTGGGCTTCTTGTTGCAGAGGACTGAGGTCATGTCTACACTAGAAGGTTCTTCTGGCAATACTCTGGACTGAGTACAGCTCTTAGGCGTTGTGTTGAAAGGACGGGTATGTACTTGCCCTACTGCCTTTGCCAGTGGCAAGTGTCCTCCCCTTGAAAGGTCATTTTGGCACAAGGCTTGGTATTCGGTGCGTGCACTTTCTACTCATCCCAGCAGCTCTGCTGGGCACAGTTCCTCAGGGACATCTTGGCATGTGTTGTGACATGCCAACAAGGGGCTCCGGTTCAAATCCTTGCAAATCCCTTTCCTTCAGCCCTCAATGTTTTTCCCATTCACTGACATCCGGAGGGCTGTTTCACAGCTTTCGTAATGCCTTTTCTCCCCATTTAAGCCCTCAGTCAGAAATGGGGGTCCCCAAGCGATGAACAGCATACCAGAGCCCACGGCGTGGAAGCGACCTCTCTGCAGATCCCCCACTGCCAGGGGAGCCGGCGGAGCTGTGGAAGGCATTGGGCTGACAGTGGCAATGTGTGGAAAGGGCAAGGTTTCCTAGGCACCCACTGAGCGGCACTGCACAGCACAGCAGCAGGAGGCAAGCTTTAAAGAGTGGCATAATACTGTGCTGCAAATCTTGGGAAAATTGGCACTGGCCCCAACAGGGAAAGCCCTGGAGGACAGAGAGGCCATGGTGGCACCAGGTGGAGGTTGTTCTCATGCCAGCTCTCAGCCCAAATGCTGATTCGTGGGGGACAGGCAGGAGCTTATAGCAGATGTAGTCCCTCCCTTAGCCCCGCTCTGTGAGCTGCATGTGCTCAGCACAGCACAGGCTGCTCACAGACAGGTGGGTCTGCAGCCTTTCTCTTTCTTCACATCCAAGGGCAGGCTCTAGACCAAAGATCAATGAAGTTGGGGCTGGAAAACCCCCCGGTGGGAACAGACTGTACTTCAGGTGTGCCAGGACTGTGGCAACAGTCAGGGACAGCCAGCAGATCTGAGAGAGTGCGACATCTGAATTCTGGAAGAGGCAGACACTCCTTGTTTGACACTCCTTAGAGTGCCTCGGAGTACGTGGGAACACATGCATCAGCTCAGGCAAAAGGTCTAACTAGCCCTGTGCTTTTTTCCCTCACAGTGGCCAGTATCAGATGCTGCGATAAAAAGAACAGACCAGGCATATGGTGGCTCCAAAATACCCTCCCATCCCCAGCACTTCCAAGGTTGGATAGTTTCCATGTATTTCACAGTTTTTGATGAAATCCTTTTCCAGAAATTTACCCTATTGCTTTTTTAATCTCTGCAAAATATTACCAACCTCAACAAGTGGTGTTAAGAACTACAGCTTCTTGAGAAGGTGTCCATAGAACTACCCATTTAGTTTGCTTTAACCAGGTAACTAAGTTCATATAATGCTCATTAGTTTTTATACTGAAGGTGAAAATAATAATAATAAAAAAATGCTAATTTTTTACCATTTCTTGGGCACTCAGGACTTCATAGTCTCAAGTCTACCATAGCTTATACAACGTGAGTGCTTCATGTTGTCAGGTAAGTGAGGAAGATGTATGATGTTGCCTTCTTATAAAAACCTTAAAAAAAAAATTAGGAAGACATTCCCTGGACCTACATTTGTGGGTTTAAAAGCCAGTGCTGATCCTGGATGCTTCCCAGGTTAATTAAACTATATAGTGGATAGTGGTAGAGAACAATTTGCCCTTTTTCTGCAGAGGGACCCAAAGCCATTGAATGTGTACCTAATAGATGGAAAAAATCCTGGCAGGGGCTCATGGCCAGGCTGAACTCTAATGAGGAACTATTCTTATTGTTGCTGCTACATGTTACTTTTCCCATAATACTTGCTAGCTGGATGAAGGGGAGAAATGTAAGGGCTGCTGATTTTGAATAGCCAAGCACAATTAGAGAAGCTCAACAAGGCTATAAAGATCCCTTTACCAGTCATCCAGAATTGCACAGCATGCTGCTTTTGTGTACTTGTTTGCATAATTGGCTCGGATTTGGATTTTACGTAACTTGTAAATGCCTGCTATGAATAGAGTGGAAGGGCTGTTAAAGGCTGTAAATATGCATAAATAGGAGTGTCATACTCAGTAGCTGGATCATGGTTTGAAAACAAAGTTATAGCAAATTGTGGTAAACAGTGTGCAAATAGCAACACACTTCAAAGCTTATGGAGCTCAATGTTTATATATATATATATTTTAACTTAGCCACACTAAAATGTATGTGAAATGTTTTCGGATACATCCTGCGCTTTTTGTTGCCACATGACAGTGTGTGTTTCCTTTCAGCTATTTTTTCTTATCCACAGAAGCCTAGCAGTGCACTTCCCAGACCTCCTGCAGTTTTCACCATTCTTCTGTTTTTTTCTTGTGCTTTCTGCTTTCTTCTGTCATGTTGTCCCTTAAAACATCCAGCTTCTCCTTGGACTCAATCCTGCTCACCTGTTGTGTCATGTCTTCCCACCGATCCCTATTAGTCTATATGAGAAGCACTGGGTATTTCAGCTGCCCTGCTTTTTCTGCTTTTCTTCTCAGGACCAAGGTCAGTTAGTAGGTGGCTTTCGCTTTGAAAAAGACAGATCAACACTTTGGTTTAAAAAAACCCCAATGCCCACAGTTGTGAACATTTGAAAAGGTGTAGAGTTCCTTCCCGGCTGCTCTACGAGTTGAGCCACACAAGGAACATGGAGGTGCTTTGGAGGCAGCTGTTTGCAGCAGGAGACAGCATTTGGCTTATATCTACTTCTTCATGCAATAGTACGGGTGAAACAGCTGGTGTTTCTTTCACAACTGATCCTCCAGTTCTGTCCTTTGTATTATAAAGGCATTCGGCTCTATAAAGACATGGATAGTTCCAGTATTTCTTGATTTTCTTTCTGTGAAAACCAGACAGAATAGAAGAAACCAATCGCTTCAACACTGGCCTCCCGTGGCTTAGGAAATATTGTGCAGTAAATACTGGCAACACTTAGTAAATCAACTTTTTAAATTTGTTTTACAAAATAGCACACACAATAAAATGTGTCAGTTTGGGAATGTTGTTCAGAAAACCATGAACTCTTGTGGGAGGAATCCTGCCAATGACAGCATTTTCGACATAGAGCAGCAATAACACATATGCTTTTAAATAATTAGGATAATTGGTTTTATTTCTTAATTCACGGTTCGGATTGTTCTTATGGCTTAACTGACAGTGTCAAAAATCCTAAAAAAACCCTCTGTTCCTGTAGATAAGCCCTCGTTTCTCCTGCGCAGCCTCAGCTTCGCTGTGCCCTCGCAGCACCGCTCTGCTCCGCTTCTGCTCCCCCACAGCCGCCGCGCGCATTTCTGGCGCGCTCGCCGCCCCCGGCCTCTTTCTGAGGAAGCCGATGGTCAGTTTCCTGCTCGCTAATGCAGCGATCCCGTGGTTTTACAACACTGTTAGGTAGCCAGTAGTCAAGGAGATGAGGTAGCAAAAAATAGTACTGGGGAGATTAAATAAACTAGGAATTTATCCACCTGTAGACAATGGGACAGAGCCTGTTCAACTCCATCATCACGTTTTTAGGGTAACGGTTCCTCCTAGCTCTCCTTGAAAAACCTGTACAAATAAACACAAGCAAAATAGTGAAGGTAAGTGAGGGTAAGTGAAGGTAAGTTACCAGGCAGAGAAGATACCACCTGACAAACAAAAATGGACAGTCTGAGAAAGGCATGAAAGAGCGAATCCATTAAGCCCATTAGGAACTGTACAGTTAAGAAATGTTTGTACATAGTAGGTGCATTGGCATTGCAATAACATGACAAGATCCAAAAGTAGCATGGAAAGCGAGGAAGGGAGATGTATGGACACAAGAGGGGAATTTTAAAGCAGAACCTAGACAGCCAGCAGACAGAAGAAAAAAAATATTCTATCAAAGCATGGTATAAATACTCTGGGCCAGATCCTATATCAGTGCAAAACAGGCTTATGCCAGTGAGTTTAATGGAGCTATATTATTTACAGCAGCTTAGTGTGAACCCATCTGGCCCTTTTGCTGTTATTAGATACCTAAGAAAAGAGTGAGGGGGCTGCTTACTGATGAATTTAAACATGAGCCATATTCTCTAGGAACAGTCACGTGGGACAGCGCGTATTGTTTTCCTGTGTAGCCGTGAGTCCAGCTTCTCTGTGGCCAGTAAACACCATTTTATGTTTGCAAAGGTGCTTCTACCAATCCACGATGTTGTAATAATACCCTGGGAAGCAGAAAGGGAGGTTAATGCCTTTAAAAATGTCTGGCAGACACACACATATGAACCAATTTTGACCAGACATTGTGACATCTACTTTTGAATCCAAACCGCTCTAGGCTTCACTATTAAGGCTAGGACTTCAAAATCACCTCCCTTCTGCTTCCTTTCCCCCCACATGTGTATCTAGGCTTTGGGTTTTTTCCTTCTTGCTAAGCATTAGGCTGTGACAGGGAAGTACAACATCCAACAGAGCTTCATGTCTTTGTTCCCTTTCAGAACTTATATGCAATATTTTGTTAGGAGGAGGGACTGGCCTTGACTTGTTAGCTTTGTATTTCTGCCCTACAACTGGGTGACTTTGGGACCCTCAGCACCCACCTGCATCTCTTCAGTTCAGCGTTGGTACATTTAGATGGTAGGAACAAACACTTGACTCCAGTCATTTGTGGAGCTCTTCCCTCTTCTCTGTACACAAAACTCAACCTGTGCATATGGCCCCCCTCTTCTTCACAGTGAGATAAAGGGGCTTAATCTTCTTCTGGGCTCTGCATGATCTTCTTTTATCTCCTTAGCTGTGTTCCCTCTAATGACAGTAACATCACAGGGTGGCCATTCACCTCTTTCCAGATTACTTTCAAATTAATTAATGTCCTTAGTTTAGGATTGTTTAGAAGAATTTTAATTTTTACATGGTAATTTTGGTTTGCATGCATCATTTTTATCTTTTTCTTAGGATGTATATTTTTAGATTGGTGACCTTTTGGATGTATGATTCATGCTGATTTAATTTTTTCCAGCTGGTGCATGTTCATTTAAGCAGATATAAATGCAGTAAAACTGATAGTTTTGCAGTGAAAACAGCCATTACACACCTGTGCTCTCAAAATTTTTAGCTAGAAGTAAATAGATTTCATTCTCTCTCTCTNTTTTTTTTTTTTTTTTTTTTTAGTTCTGCCAATGAGTCTGTAATATCCTTTCAGCAAAATACATTATAAATAAAAATTCCGAATACCTGTACACTGATGCCTATGACTAATGGGACAGACTGGGACTTATTCCAAATCAGATAACTGAGTGACATTTAGTTTATAGTGGAGCCATTTCGAGTCAAGCACACCTTCTATGTATTAATGCAGCAACTAAACGTTTTGTGCACCCATTAAGCTATGATAAGTTGCGCAGAAATGGCTATGTGATTTCATGGGCTGTAATCCACACACACCTTCTTAAGCCTTAAACCTGCTCTCAAGAATATGAGCCAGCATGACCATCAGCAGCTAAGCTTTCAAACATAAATTAATTAATTAATGGTGTAGCATGTTGTCTGCCCACTGAGGAGCAGAAATGTGCTTTTAAGGGGTTTCATTCACAGCAGCTGGAGATGTAGCGTGAGAGCAAGCTTCCATGCTCTCGCTGCCAGGCACTTGCCTTTGCTGCAATCGTACTTTCATGCTTGCCAGAAGAAAAAAGGCACTCTACAGTCCGCAACAGTGTCACCTTCCTTGAAAATAACCTCACCACCCTCACCTGTACTTCGAGAATTTCATTTCCCCTATTAACTTCAGGGGAGAAAGGCCAGGCTTCACTTGCATGTAACTTCTATTCTTGGAAGCTCGGAAGCTTTAGGAACAAAAGGCAAGGAAACCTTGAAATGGGAGCCTTCAGAACAAATAGGGAAAATAGAACAAATATGGGGCCCCTTGGTTCAAGTATAGAGGCAACATTAATATTCACAATCATCATCTATGTTTCAAGAAAAAATGTTTGCCAGACGGGAAAAGCAGCCGAGGGAGATTTTAAGCTTTGACCCTCATCACCCTCAGAGTATAATCTGCAGCAAGCAGCAAAATCCATGGCCAGGCATGTGCCAGTCAAAAAAAAACTGCCAGAAAGACTAGCACAGATACTGTTGATATAAACAGAGTTTAGCAACTGGCTCTTAACTGTGCTTAGACATTTGTGTTTGCAATTATTTAACACCATTCAATGGAGTGACTTTTTTAATGCTCTCTCTTGTGATTACATTGTTCATAATAATTTTGAGTTTCTCATAAACTGTTGTCTGAAGAAGTCGACATACTTAGGCTTGCGCATTACTTATTCTATGTGGTCCATAAACCAATGAGAAGATTAAACTAGGGAAAGCCATTGCAGCCGTGATGTAAATTGTGTGTCTTTTTGGAGGACAATAATATTAAACAGTTTTACTCTAAAGAGTTCCAGATGTTGAGTGCTCATGAGGCTCAGTCTAAATGCAAAAGAAATGTTGATGTTATTTTCTGTGCAGTGACACTGGGAATGCTTTAAGAGGTGATTAAATTAAACAAAAAAAAGATTAAGACATATTCTGTCAATACAGCAGAGAGATCTATTGGCTGTTACTTGGGAAGACTCTATTGTTTGTTTATCAGTTCATGGATATTTACAACACCCTCACACAGGTTTTATAGGTGTTACCCTGGAAGTATGTAGATAGTAGCTAAACTTAATATCCATCATTAGCTACAGTACTGTAGTAAATATAAATGCCTGCTTTTGGGGAGCAGAATCTGTCCCCTCTTAGATGAGTGACATTAGTGAGCAGCTAATATGAATAGTTTGCTAACAGTCTATAGTCTGAATTTGTCTGCAAAAAGTATTCAACAAGTACTTATGAATAATGAACACAGTTACAGAAATCAGAATCAGTTTGCATATATTCAAAAAGAAGAAAATACCTGCAGTTTCAGAAAGCTGGGCCAGATCTCACTATAACAATATAAGCAAAAGTAATATTCTTGCTTACATTGTGTATTATTTCTTCCACAGATTAACTGCTAACATCAATGGGATCATCTTCAAAGTGAATGGATAACTGAAATGGCCTTAATTTTTAGTGAAATAAATGCATTAGTGGAGAGAAAGGACCCATGTTTTATCATAGTAATACGAATTGTTTCTGACTCTGCTTTTGATCTCGCATTACTCTGCATCATTCAGTGCCTTAAGGCACTGAATGCCAGCACAGTGGTACACGGCCAGGAGGTGGAATCACACAACAGTTCTGGTTGAGAGGCACCTCTGAAGGTCGGTTTGTCCAACCTGCTGTCTAAATAGAGTCAACTTCAAAGTCAGATCAGGTTAATGATGATGTCAGATCAGGCCGAAATGGAAATTCACCCAGTGACCAAAATCATGAGTCCCCTCTGGTTCATAAGATTATACCAATAAATGAACCCTCTTCCAAGTACCATTTTAAGCACAAGAAATGCTTATTCGATTGATTTCAAGTTTTGCATCCAGTCACTTTTATCAAGACTATCATTTGCCCTTCTCATAGAGGAGAGATGATGCTTAATCTCTGTCTCAACTTCAACAGTTACAAAACCCCAAAGTTTGACTCCTGAATGTGTTCAGAAGCCTTTCCGTCTGGACAAGACCAAGCAGCGCAATGAGACCATTGCCCAGTGCAGAAAAAGGGACAGCAGCTTGGCAGGAGTCCGGGGTGGGTATGTCTCAACACTGAGCTTACCCAGGTTCCATGTTCTTTAGAAGTCCTAAGGACTTACAAGTATTTCAGGAGCAAAATGAAACTAAAATGTGGGAGCGGATGAAAATAAAAGCAAGCAGAGATCTCTGCTGTGCAAATGCGGCACTCTAACAGTAGCAGCAACCTGACACTCATGCTAATTCGAGCTGTATTTGAGGTATGACTTGAAGTAAAAAGGACCTCTAGAGATTAGTGAAACACAGTAAATCACATCAAATAAAAAAGAAATGATCACCGCATGAGCGTGAATCACCCAGAATGATTGGTAGTGAAAGAGCTTGAAGAAAAAGCTTTCTAATATATTATTTCTGCGAAGGTAATAGAGGACACCGGATATTTTATATTTGTACTGATGTTCTCTGTTTGCATATGTTTTTTTAGTCCAAAGCATTAATGTTTTGTGTATTATAAGTGAGACTATTCTAACTTCATAACTCAGAATCTCTGCCATAAAAGTAAACTGCAGACTGAATTCTGCTGAGCCAGACATTCCAAATTAATTAATCAGTAACCCTGCAATTAATCATCCTAATTAATACTCAGCCACGTGGGATTGCTCCCTTTCCAGCCACATGTTCCACTGTTTGCTGCACACTGGGGGAATGGGCTCTGCAGAGCTGCTACAGATCCCAGTGCAGGTGGATGCGAAGGGGTGGCGGAATCTGGGAGTGACCCCGCAGCCCCTCTCATATGGGGTGACACCTCCCAGGGCTGGTGCCCTCCAGCAGCTCTATTTTCTTGGAGCAGCTGGAAAATGAATAGTGTCCCCAGGCTGCTCTGAAGATGGCAGAACAACATGTTACTGACCGATACTGCTGATTTCCAAATTGCTCAGTAGCACTCCTCTGCCTGGGCTGGTACGTGATGGCTCATAGCTCTAGGAAGAGAATTTTGGGGCCAGGTTGCCTGTGCTTGCTCACAGGAGGCTTCAGAGGTCATTTCACCAGCGTGAATGAGAGAACAAAGCTTGGTCTTCCACCTCCAAACCTCTTGTGTTCAAAGCAGATAGGATGCCTGCTTTCAGCATGCGAAAAATATAGGCTAATAATGGAAACAGCTTCCAATGGGTGAAAATAGAATTTTCTGACTTTCTGAGTTACAAACTTGCCAAAGGATGAGGAAATATTAAAAGGAAAAACAAGTGCGTTCCTGCCCACTAAAATGGGCTGCTGAAGTGGACAGACATCTGCCATAACAGCCGTCCTCACAATCTGATGTCCTTAAGTACCTCAGGTGCATTAAGGGACACAGACAGTGGTGAACAGAGAGCAGCTCGTAAAGTGCCAGACTGTTACAAGAGTACGTGGATCACACTGAAGTCCAGTATCCCTTAACACACGCAAGAGGCAACACTGAGAAACAGTCCAAGAGCTACTCTTCAGTTTTGCCAGCATAAAATAAACGGACTGGAATTAAACAAAACCTCTTTGGTTATAGTCATAAAACAAGTAGTTCAATGTGTCATACTCTAGATCCAGAAAGAGCGTTGTTTTGCCTGTCCCTATGTATTTAAAGGGTGGCATATCTATTCCTTGCAAGCCCAACATGTATTTCTTGAAAAGAACATTCTGTAGAGAAAGAGACTTATAAATATGCTGCATGGTGGTTTCCTCATGAGACGATGTGATTTGAGGGGGAAGGGTTGTTTGTTTCCTTAATGAAATAGCTGTAAGGAGTGTTGAATGATTTGATGGGTTTCTTTCTTTTCTTTCTTT
>VZSV01000028.1:642991-653275 GCA_013398735.1 Nothocercus julius | reverse complement strand
TCTTTCTTTCTTTCTTTCTTTCTTTCTTTCTTTCTTTCTTTCTTTCTTTCTTTCTTTCTTTCTTTCTTTCAACAAAATACAAGTTACAGATTTGTCACGAAATTGGAAAGGCAACAGCATCTAGTCAAATGCCTCTGATTAATTTTATGAAGACATGACCTCCTTAACCTCTCTCTGAAGTTCAGTTCCCAGAAGAAAAGAAAAAGAAATCATAGGGAAAAAATCTTGGGAAATAGCTGGCTGAGAGACCTAAAATCCTGCATGAAAGAAGAAAGCAACAGTGGAGAGAGTTGTTTGTAAAGGCAAATTCCCTGGTCTTAGGGTCACAGGACCTCAGTAATACAGTCTGAAACCCTGTGTTGCAGAACAGATGTTGAAACCTGCCTAAAGCCAGCAGGATGACACATTTCTGGACTTCATGGATCAGGAAGAAGAGCACATTCTTTTCTCAGTTATTTGATATGGGTTAAGTTCCTGTGCATCAGCTGCACCTCGTCTTCCAGAAGGAATGCAATTCTGATCTGCGGGCCCTATTTAAAGCAAAAACCGTGGAAGCAATTATGGCCTACATAAACAGGGTTTCTGTGGGCACCACGGCCAACTCACAGTAATGCGGTGGTGAGCAGAGGATGTACCTGTCACTGACTTCCTTTGTTACAGGGTATTTAGAAAACAGATGAAAAGGTGTCCCTTGGTTTTGAATGTTTGCTTGGAACCTGGGTATGTTCTTATGGTGGTTGTATAACACTAAATGATCTCTTTAATTACAGGATCAAGATCTGGCAATTTGATTCCTTTCTTAATCTGGATTAGCATCTTTAACCTAGAAAAGGACGGTATTATACTTTATTCAAAGACTTCATCCCAAATCCAGACAGCATGTTTGCATAGGCATCTGCCATAAAGCTAAGGACGGCAGAATCCACATAATTTAAATTTGATTCTCGACAGCAAATGGCAGCATTTCTGTCTGCCAAAAACCTGACCCTTCAAAGTGTGTGCGTCTCACCCGCCCTCCATAACAGGCTATACATTGCATCCGGCCTCAGTATAACTTCAGAGACTGCAGGCATCACAAGAATCTTTATTAGCACATTATTGTATCTCTTCTCACCCCTTTAAAAGAAAGGAGAAAACAAATCTGGATATTTGAAACCTGATTTCTAAGAGCAAATTTCTATCCTTCAAAAAAATTATCCCGCCACTGCAAATCTTTTTAAGTAAGTAAGAGTTAAAATGTAATAAAGAGTATAGGAGAAAAAGGAAATTAAAAGGGATTTAAGTACTACATCCAAGTGGGACACACTTACATGATTCCTCTCAGAGCAATTTATGGTTTTTGTCCCATGTGAAAAGAAGCCAAAGCTATTTATAGCACACTGCACTGAGCAAGCAAATAAATCAAGCCTTGTGCTGCTAAGTTCTCACATCTGCAAATTAACAAGTTTGGATTTGTTAGCAAATGTACCAAATGTAAGTGTAGTTGCTTATCTTAGCGTAAGAAGACATAATCCAAAAGGAAATGTGCACTTCACAAGAATTCATAGCTAAATCTCCACAAGTAGATGTAAGTGATAAAACTACTAATATTTCAAGGAGGGCATAAGTTCACTATGGAATCTGTGCAAAATCCCATTCAATATCTGTGTAAAACCTGTATTACAGTATATGACTTCTACACTGGATATATGAGCTCCAATACAGAGGCTGACATACATTATTGTATACTGCTATGTATGAAGTATAATATGTATTCAGCAATCTGTACACATAAGGATCATACATAAAAATAGTATCTAGAAATATAGACGTGTGAGGGGTGTGTGTGTTTGCAGAAAAAGAAAATGAAAATTGAAGACTTCCAAACAAAAAGTTTCCCCAAAGACAACAATAAAATTTCAGTAGAAGGGATATTGTGTAAAATGTCTTAGCCATCATGAGCACGCAAGACCCTGGAGCACAGAAATGGTATGGCCACCTCCATATGCCTGAGCCAGATTGACTAGCATATTATTTGGACATTCAAATGCAAGGATTAGCTTAAGCAAATGCGCTGCTACAGGTTCACATGATTCATCAACTCTGAAAATTTGGTGTAAAACTAAAATCTTTTTTGTTTGTCAGCATTGTAAGCGTTTTCAGGAAAAAAATAGAAAACCACGTCAACATCCCACAACACCCAAATCTTTGTGGAGACTGTCTTTAAAGCTAAGTACTGTACTATCCGGTATTTATTTCTTTGCTTTTTGCAGGACTCTACTGTAATGCTAATTTTCCTCATTTTAAAAGAGGGGCAATACTTCCTTACTGTTAATTCACTTAGCTGTTTGTAATGGCTATGTCACACTCTGAATACATGAAATTCTACGTAATGTCACCAGTACCATTATAAGGGGAGGGAAAGGCATCGTATGGATGTAAAAATAATAGTAGGGCCAATTCCATTTTCTCTCCTCAGTTTGAAGAACAGGAACTCACCTATAATCCTAACTCTTCCTGGGCTATTTTCTGTAGCTTTGTTTTTGCGTACCTGTTCCCCTCTCTCAAGAGCTGGTAGGGTGGCACAGGGCCTTGAGCGCTGAGTGTCCTTACGAGAAATTCCAGGATTACTCCAGCTGTTTTGAAACTAATGCCCTTAGCCCTTAGTGTTTAACCCAAGATAAAAATAATAGTAATAAAAAGGTGCTTTCCTCCATTGATACCTAAATACTTTTCCGGAGTTTGGATTTCTCCTACATGACACCGCACGGTGTGACTGCGAGACAGCCCGGCTGTCTCTGGCCACCTTAGCTCCTCATGGCAGACTGCAGCAGCGCAGAGAGGAGTCCTGCAGTCCTGATCTCATCGGGCGTTTTACCCGTGCTAGGCAAGATTAAAGCTAAGGCAGAGGAGGCACTGAATTGGGCAACTGCACCGTGTGACGCCGGAGCGCCTCTTTGTGCTCAGGCGGGTCCAACGCTGCTCTGCTAAAGCCAGACCTGCCTAAAGCCACGCACTGCGCGGCACTAAACCACCCATAAAAGAGACGAACCCGCTGCCTGAAGATTGTGTCCTCACTGAGATGAAAACAGTGAGAAAGAATTAGGAAACCCTTTAGCAGTGCCTGAGCGCTGCTCCTTCCCAGGTCATTGCAGACTTGTGGCTAAAGCCTCTGGTGCAGAATGAGGCCTCCACAGCACTTTAAAAATCTCGAATGCCTGGATTACTGCAAATGAAAGATATTGCCTTTTATTGCATAGAATTCAATTTAAGCATGTATAATGGACTTACTTCTGCTAGATATTTTCCCATTTTTTATGAGCTGGGTGCTGATTGATTTATATTGAAAAAAAAAAAAAAAGAAGACCTTCATGAAGGCCTCCTTCCAGAGGCTGGCCATGCAAATTAGAAAAAAAGAGTTGTAAGGCAAAAGATTGTCTTTAGTAGATCCCTACAGACTTCCAAGAATATCTTGGAGAGAAAATGAGACAGCAGGAGTAAGCAGATAGTATTAGAAAAAAATCCTATTAGATCTGTAGTAAATACTCCTGCACAGTAAACCATCTGCACGCATCGGGGCTGCGTCCATCGGGCCGCTGGGTTTCTTTTTGTCAGCAGTACCTGTGTTTCACAGTATTTGCCCAGATGTTTTGGAATTACATTGCAAGTATTTTATTTTAATTACCAGGTAAACAACTGTATGTTTGAAAAACAGGAGCAACAAACCTGATACAAAAGAAAGGCAATAATCCTGCCTAAGAAGAACACGGCGCAGACCATTTAGCAATTTAGTGCAGTACAAGTGGGTCTCTCACGTCATCAGCGCAAAGACTTTTTAGGAAACATTTCAACTTTAAAACATTGCATGAAAAGATCAGCATGTTATTACTACTTCATCTTAATCTGCTTTCCATTATTCTTCTTTTACAGAAAAAAAAGAAAAAAGAATGTTTTGATACAAGCCAAAATACATTTCCCAGCTGTACTTTGTCATGAAATGGCTTTCCCAGTTCACAGCTCTATGATCAGGAGAAGATTCCCAGCAGCTGCGTAAATACATTCTGTTTTGTTGATGCTGCTTGTTAATTTTGCATCTAAAGCTTGCCAACTTTATAGTACTATAAAGCTCCAGAAAATACCATTGTTGTGAGGTGTAGTTGCTATACAATGGATGATGCACATGCAACAGATGGAAAAAGATCATGCTGGTAGCTCTTCTGAAATATTCCAGGAACAGCACAGAGAGCCCAATGATTAAGTAGGTAGGAAGGTAGTTATATGTTTAGGTAGATATTGTAGTATAAATTAATCTGTCTAAATATATGTGGGCTCACTGCCAGGTTTCAAGTAGTTTTTAAACCACTTGTTTTAAACAGTAAGTTTCAACCTAAGCATAGTGTAGCCACAGCATCAGCCACTGCAACTTCGCATGTACAATCATCTGAACTAAGAGATTTAAAAGGGTGATTGGAGCTCATCTTAGCAATGATTTTCTAAATGTGGCCTTCAGTTTGAAATTACCGTTCTACAGTGTTAATCTTTGCTTGCAATGCCTCAGTATGTTGGCACCTAGAAATATCCACATGTACATCAGACATTTAGAAAATATCTTCATGGCATAAGGTGTTGCTGGTAAGAGATACCAGAGTTAGTGCTGACTGAATTTGCTTCAGAAATGGAAACAGCACGGCTGCATTTGCATGATATGAGGGTGCTGAAGCTGAACAGCTCTCCTTCCCACTTCACTGAACACTCTGGGCTGACCTATATAGCTGCAAAAGCAGTTTGCATCAGCGAATCTGGATGTATGCATGCGTGACAGCGCACGCAGAGGCGGCCCCGTGCCCTTCCTGAGGAGCATGCCATCGAAAACGCTTCAACACAGAGCACTCCACGCTCCTCTTCCGCACCCTCAGCACTCTTTCCTGACGACTGCGTGTGGCTCAGCTCCCTCTTGCACTGAGATGCTGCTGTTTCTCCTCTTTTCCCTCCTTCGCTCAGCAAAAGCCCCTCTTGGGAAGAAACGTGGCGCCCTGCCCCAACCGCACACCCTCTCCAGGTGTTGTGGCACAGCTCTTCTTAGCTTTTGCTCAGGCTGAAAAGCCCTGGCATAGAGCACCGGTTTAGGACAAATTCTAGTAACTCCCCAAACTGGCAATTAATCAATTTGAAAAAAAGCAATAGTAAATGGAAGGAAAATCACATAAAATAAAGGCCAGGACTGATGATACTTGCTGTTAAACTAAAGCTGACTAATCTCAGCAGCTGCAAAATTTCAGATTAGTGACAGGGGCTATAAACTAAGTCACAAGACGGAAGGAAGGAAACATGGAGAACAGTTAAGCTTCTTTTGCAAAATGGAGTTTGATTTAATGCGCCAGATTACTAACTTGGATTACTTGATTCCAAGTGCTGGCGATAATCGAGTCTTTCATTTAGGGAGTCTGAATGAAATGTTCTTTCCATAACCCTTGCAGAAATGACACAAAAGTACACAACTATTAATAATAGGGGAAGTCAATATAACCCTTAATCCACAAGAAAAACACCATAAGGTGGTGTGGTCTCCATAGAAACTACACAATCTCTGGTGCGTGTGGCAGCACTGCCGCGGAGCTCAGCCCGCAGCCAGACGTGATCAGGGTTCGTGCGCGGGGCTGGCCCGGCAAAAGGAAACGTGCAGGGAAGCGGCTCCGTGCAAACGGCTCTCCGCCAGCGGTGCAGGGGAGCACAGCGCGCCCGCCTGCAAACCCGGCCCCAATCTGCAGGATTATCAGCGCTCTAACCATTCATATCCTAAACAGAAAATAAGGAATGCCCTACGGGAACTAGTCATCTGTGTGTTTCTCCGGGAGTGGATCCAGTGTTGTAGCCCTCTCTCCTATAACTCTCTTCTCTGTAGGATGTGCAGAAAAACACGAAAGCGGGCTCCTGGTTGTGAGTGCTTAATGCTTCTGCAGACCATTCCAACATTATGGGGGTTCTTTAGAAGTCTCTGCGTCTGCTAGCTGCGGGGTGGCCTCTGATGGGTACAACCTACAGCCTATGATGTCTGTGTTGTTTTCACTGATTAATGGTATCAGTGAAAAACAGAGTAGAATATTACACTACCATAAAATTTCTTCATGCCTCCTCATGGCTAGCTTATCTTCTGAGTCTTATCTCTACATATATAAAATGGGAATAATACTACTTCCCTCCTTCAGCAGTCCCCCCAAGACTTAAGAGGTCTTCAGATGCTGTAGCAATGAGGTTCACAAAGTATAATGATACCAGAGCAGTATATTCAGAAGATTTCAGAGACATTCCCCTCCAAGATCAATTACAAGTTTAAAAAGATTTCATTTAAAACAGTCAAATACGGACAGTGTGGTCCTAATGCACCTTCATTTTGCTACACTTAAAAAAAAATATACAACCTCACTTGGTGAGGCTACTTGCGCTGTAAATTTCTGTGTTCCTTAGGGGAACAGCAGCAAAATGGATCTGGCAGCTCTACTTTCCTTTAAATCTTCCTGACCTACTGTAACCACAATAGCACCAAAAATTAAAAGGAAACAAGGGAGGAATATAGACCAAAAGAGCAGGAGTAGCTATTATTATTGTCAGTGAGAACTGGTCAATCTTTTTGATGACAAAGCAATGCAATTTGGCCTTTTAGTGCATCTTTTTTCTCCTACTAGTTGCAACGATGGCAGACGCGTCCTGCCTCGGGGCTGGAAGGTGCTGGGGCAGGGTGCCGGCGTGACAGCGCCACGGCCTCGCGCGCCTCGCCAGTGAGGCTGCAGCGGCAGCACCTCCCAGCGCGGCGGGAAGCCGACGCACGGGCTGCCTCCGCGGCGAAACGTGCCGCAGCGCCCCGGCCCGAAGCCGCTGCTCAGCGCTTGGCAGCTGCTGGGTTTTCCTGACAGCAATAATGTGTCAGCCACAGAGATGCTTCAAGAGTGAGAGATGTTTAATGAAATTACAAACCTGTGAGGTTTCTATCAGAGGTGTTTATTCAACCGGAGCACACATCTGCAAGGCTTTAAAAGAAGAATTTATCTATACACAAAAGATACCAGTAGCTTGAGTCATGTGCACACAAAATGACTGCACTTGATGTGAGAAGGTTTATGTCTTTTGCCTCCCCTCACAGGAAGTCTAATCTTCTGTCACTAACGTATACAAGCTTTGTCTATTTGAAAGTTCATAGTCTATTACTGGAACCAAGCACAACATTGAGACAGCTGTGTCTCATATTGGTGTGTTCCATTGCTCTTCCTTAAAATCACATCAAGTACTTTAACAAAAAACAAAAAACAAACAAAAAAAGCCAAAAAAATGAAGCTTAAAGTGCCTATAAAAAACACAGTAGCAATTTTTATTCCTGTTATATATCTCCATCTACTGCTTCTAGGTCTAATACTCAGGAATAAATTAATCAGTCGAGAATGCATGTGCTTGATAAACTGCTATATAAATTAATGTGTCAGGAACTTATTTGTCTTAGTCGCTCCCTTCCTTTGCCCCAGTTTTGCAGCCTGTTCCTTCCACAACTGTGTTTACTCTTGTGTAAATTAAATTCATCAAACTCAGCTTCCGCGGTGCTACGAACCTAAAGGTAGGCCTTGCAGCAGCGATCTACTAGGTGAAGCTTATTTATCTCCTTATCCTGCCGGGATCTTCCTTAACTGCTTACAAATCAGAACTGAAGATACAGGAGTAAGAGGAGGAATTTGGTGCTGACCCAGCTTCTCTGCCTGACTTCCATGACACCACTTTTCATGGACGTTACCATGTTCAGGCATTAGGAATGCAGTATCACAGACTGAGATGCTCTGTCCTAGACTCCTGGCAGTAGGAACCCCCTGAATACAGGGCTTGTAAAAGAAGAAAGATTGTAGGAAGAATGAAACTTCCTACAGGAATGAATGATGAAGACAAAATCAAGCTGAATTTTCAGCTGATGTTTCAATATGACAGCTCTTCTTTCTTGTGTGCCAAACAGAGTTGAAAAAAAATTAGGCTTTTGTAATCTATTAGAATACAACCTTTCCTTACCATGTAGTCAAGATACAGCGGTTGTGCTAAATACTGAATTATAGTAGTTTCTCTTACGAGAAATGTAAAAAGAAGTAATGCAAAAGGAAACAGGGGAAGAGATCCATTAGCATTCTCAGTTTGGGCATTTCCTGACTTTTATCTGCATAGCTGGTCGACCTGGACAGTTGTTTCACTATTCACATTTGTTTAAAAAATAATTTAGATGCTCCAGAAATGTACCCAGCTCCATCTCTCCAGGGCTGCCCGAGAAGGGCAGGAAGATGGTTTTTAGAAGGAAGGACCCAAGTCTCTCCATGTTTTCTGGAGTAGCTGTGGAATAACCTAGGGATGGCTGTAGAGGACGAATAATACGGTTTACTTTAGGTGAGTTATCAAATGCTTCCCTGTGGTGGCTCTGTATTTTGGACAGATTTTTCCCTAAGAATGAATGACGTGCACTCCAACTAACAGCAGCGAGGAGGAAAAAAGGCCGAGGTGCTACTGTGCAGGGCTCTGTGGGCTGGTGGCTTCCGCAGAGACTCGGGAGGTGTGTCAGGCTGCTCCGGGCACCTCTGTACCCGAGAGGGGCTGGGCTGGGAGGGCCACAGGGCAGGGTACGGACGCCCCTACAAGGCCAGGCAGCTCTCCTGGGCTGGGGATGCTCTCCCACCACAGTTGTTCCATCTCCGCATCCGAGGTGGGGAGGTCAAACGTAGCGGAGACGTGTCTGTCCTGGACGACTTGCAGGGAAGGCGCACGATTTCCCTTGCAGATCTGCCCGAAGGGCAGAAGGCTGACCCCACTTCTGGTTTCAATTTCACACAATCACACACACACACAGAAGTTATCTTCTGATATTTTGGCAAGATGGACATAGCTTTCCAAAATATGACACATTGTAGTAGAAAAATTATTTCATATGAATCATAAGGAAAAAAAGAGAAACTTTTTTTTTAATGTTTGTGATGGGATAGAGGATATCATTTTTATTTAGAATTCAAAAAGTTACTGGAGCCACTGAGTATCTCATTCTGTTAAACCAGTATGTATGCAAAATCTAACAGGCAGATGCCCTCCTAATTAGAGATCTAATTCCCACTAATGTCACGAACAGGAAGAGTAATTTGTGGGCTAATGCAAACACCCCCAAAAATCAGTTTCTAGAGTCACGTACATTGACTTGAGAATTTTGACATCTCGTTTCCCATATAACTTTCAACTTTGAGAAAGACTTATCAAAATAAGGAGATCCTCGTTTTTCTCCAGTAAGGAGTTTTATATTTTTTTGATTTATGGTATAAGATGTTAGAAGTCACAATCTGAGTGTCATTTGACCAGAGGAAATCCTGAACCCAGTCTTATAATCTCCATCCACATAAATAAAATAAACTACTTCTGAAAGTCATTTACATGCATAGGAGCGAGCCATCTGAAAAACTCATCATATCAGCAATGTTCTTTTCGCAGATTTGAATTATGTTGCATTGTGATGTTTGTCACCGTAACCTTCTTTTTATCTTACAAAAGTTTTTTTTTTTTTTTTTAATCTTCTTGGCAGGGCAAAGACTAATAAATGTTTGGGCCAAAATAATTAATCATTGCTTTCTCAGTTTATTTTAGCCACATTGATATGTTTGCTGGGATTATTAAGAGTATTTTTCTCAATGTTCCCTGTCTCCTTTGGAGAGAAAGATCATCTGTACCTTCGAACACGCATTTCTTGGGTACAGCACCAGATAGCTGGAGACTCAAGCTACTACCCAATTCTCACATGTGGTAACTTCACTTATATTAATTAAGAAGCAGATGTTAACATTCATTTTCATGCTATAAAATCTTTTGGTTTTTTAGTCTCAATAAGCCTTCAGAAATTTCTGTTAAATAAGACCCTTAAAAAAACCTTTATATGTATAGTCAAAGCCTTAAGTCCTTATTTAGGCAGAAATCCAATTCCCCTCAGTGGGTCTCTGTGGAATTTTTTTGCTTGGGATAAGGCTGTAGGACGCAGACCTCACGCTCACGTGTTCTGCAAACGTCTTCACACGTTCGGAGTGCTACAGTATCGAGCTGCTTTCAGCCACTGCTAACATGAAATAGCTATACTTAACTGGGCGTTTGATTTTAGACCCCATTCCCTAAGTCATATAAATAATATTTGAAAGCAAACTATCTTCCTTCTATTTAGATCATGCAAGGTTCCAAAACACACAAGCCCAAAAAAAAAAAAAAAAAAAAAAAAAAAAAAAAAAAAAAAAAAAAAAAAAAAAAAAAAAAAAAAAA
>VZSV01000028.1:553971-642151 GCA_013398735.1 Nothocercus julius | reverse complement strand
GACCTTCTCACAGCTAAGGCCATCTGGCAGGGGAGGCCTGTCTTGCCTTGCTCCGCCAGGAGAGGCCCAAGTGGATAAAATCATTATCAGTATCTCATGACAGTCCTTTAGTCAAGAGGCATGCACGTGGAGGAGGGAACACAACGTATGGAGAGTGCTCAGGCGCTCTCGGAAGCCTCCCTGCTGCTGTGCTTGGTGCCGGGAAACCCTTTGGACTGTGAAATAGGTGCTCCTGGCGCAGGGAGGTGTAGCCAGTTGGAACAGGTAGTTCGCAGATGCAAGTACCACAAGTTGCTTGTTCTCCAGAATGCTCCAAAGTTTTATACATAAGTGTATGTTAATAATAAGTTAATAACTATGTTATAGATATAAGATATATATGTATATATATCCAAAGATGGTTGTGGTTGCTCAGGCCAAAGACCAGCAATGACCAACCTGTCGCCATTCCCCAAATGGAAGAGGAACCTATAAGATATGTTCCTTATGGGAAAAAATAGATATAAATTAATATGCACAGGCTTTTCTAACAGATCAAAATTGCAGTGACAGGACAGGGTAAAAACACTGTATTTTACCTTCTTTTCAAGAGGTGGCCTGATATTTACAAATGGGGGAATTGCTGTTTTACTTACTCTTCATGTTTTTTTTTTTCCAGTTAAATGTGTTAATCTCTATTGCTCAGTTTTACTTATTTATCTGTCAGAGGGAGGAATTAGTGTTTAATTTGAAGAAGTGAATCTTTCCTTCTACGTAAAAGTTATTTGTGAAAACATTTCAGGAGGAGCTGCAGGATGCAATTACTGCCCGTGTGGCAAGACAACAAGCAGCTGAGTACTCGGATGACTTTGAGAGCGACGATGATGGCGTGTTAAATAGTAAGACATAATTAAATATTTTCCCCATGTTCTTCCCTTTCTTAGCTCACTAGTAGTTCACAAAGGATCTTTCCGAACCAGTATGATTTAACAAGATTTAATATTTTAACAAATCCTAAATTACTCATTCACTGTGTCCTTCCAAGTTGGTAGCTGAATCCCCCATGGCATCAGTCATGGTGCCCACTGGGTAGAGCAGACACCCTCCGTGCTGCACCCTGCCGTTGTGATCCTCGGTTCTGTTCTGTAGCCATGTGTGAACTCTACACTGAGAAGAGACCGGAGTTCACAGTACTGTAAAAGAACTTCACTTCATGTGGGCAGAGAGAAAGCCATGGAGTTAATTACTTCCAAAATCTGGGCAATCAAGGGAATTCGGGCTGCAAGACAAGCTGCAGAGCATGCCTACTGGGCAATGCAGACAAACTATTAGGAACGTGTTTGAGCTGGCAATTTTTCCTGGGTAATGATGTATTTAATGTCTGGTAATATTAACATCTATTCTAATAAGATTGGCCAAGTGCCTTGCTGCCTTCTTAGTGTGGTCTTGCATACTAAGGAAAATATCAGTCCTAAAATACTTTAAAAGGACTTCCTCTGTGTAATACCTGCTTTTTATTCACAATACCTGAAATATCCTTCACAAGTTGGTTAATTTCCCCTTGTAAACAAGCTGCACAAGAAGGCCCCTCCAGCATGTATTGTGTTACTCAAGAATCAGCATGATTTTTTTTTTTTTTTTTTAAATATATCTGGACTGTAGCACTGGGGCAGAGAGTATATCCAGTCTGAGTCTTTTCCTATCCATTTTAGAGGGGGCAGAAGGGAACAAAATATAAAAGGTTGCTGACTGGCAAATATTTTGGTAACAGAATGTGCCTGGCTTTCTTGTTCTTAACTTGCTTCCACTTCTTATGGTGCTGGAAACATAGATTTTTAGTGATTTCAGTTGCATGACAGATAAGAATTAACTAATTAAGATTTGAAGTCTTTCCTGTGTGTTACATCCAGAGAAACAGATGACAGGAGAGGAAGGAGAGGACGTATCTATTTCGGTGATTTTTGGAGAAATAGGAAGTGCAGAGATAGAAGTCAGGAGCAAGTGATAAGAAAAATGCATTTAAAATATAGAAATAGTTTCTGTGGCTCCCCTCTCCCCCCCTTTTTTTTTTTCTCTCTATTCATTTCAAACACAATTTGGTACTGTTTTCAGGTACTGCGGAAGAACTTCCTGAAAGTAATTCAGATATTGAAAGCACCAAGAAATCAATTGCTTTGGAGAGTTCTCTCTCAGATGAAGATACTTCACAAAAAGCAGTTCTTTTGGAAAATGAAGCTGCTCATGACTTTCCATTTTGTGAAGAGAAGGCTCAACAAACAATCATTTTGGAAAATAAAAACATGCAGGATGACAAAAAGGATAGTGAAGAGGAATGTTTAGAAAGTCAAAATGGGGATGATAGAAAAAATGATGAGGACTGTTCACCTGCAGAAGAAGTACCACAAGATAATAGTGAGAGTGGCCACTGCAATGATTTATGCACGCCTGAACTGCAGAGAGAAGTGCTTATGCTGAATCAAGAAGAAAACAAGCCAGTACCAAAGCAAAGGATGTACAAAATGAGAAATGCTTCTGCACCAGGTGAAAAGAAAGCACTTAAATATTCTTGCTGCTATTTGCTTAGGCATGTTACAATATTAAAAAAGTAGTGTTGTAGATATATATATGCTGTTTTATTTTTTTAATTGCACCTGCTTTAGTTTCAGAGACTATGGTTAATATTCTTCTAAATATTCATCTTCTAGTGAGGATGGAAACGGAGCAGGTGTAGCAAGAGTTTCTCCTCAGGAGATAAAAATGGTTGTTTGGGAACTTGAACTCCGTGTCTGTGAAGTCCATCTCTGTAGAGAGTGTGGGAGGGCTAGCGATTTGCCTCCTCTTCATGTGTGTGGCACGGAGAGCCATGTCCACATAGTGTCTGCAGCCTTTAGCAGCAAGGTCCTTAAACAGGCACCCCTTTTCTGTGACCTGTTGGGCCACCTTTTTGGCAGATACAATGTTGAAGTTGTGTAATAGGGTGTCATACAATGAGCTGTAAGCAAAACATTTATGAATGGGTTGAATATTCAAAAGACTGGTATAGTCACATAAAAAAAAAAAAGAACTTTGGTGTTTCGTTATAAGAATATCCAAGGACTTTTTTTTTTAAATATGGAAAGCAAAACTGGCTTTGTTAATGGACTGTAAGTAAATTTAAAGTGTCACAGGGCTTCATATCTCTTACCCGATTCTGATTCTTGACATGGGCAGAATTTGTCTTGTGTTCCATTTTCATTGTAAGTCTTTTGCCTTATGCTAAGAGAAATTCATGATTGGTTACTCCTGGTGATAGAAGATCACAACTTTGAAACTGACGGTGTGTGGTATGGACTACTCTTAGTTTTTCTCTCCACGTGATGGCAGCAAAGCACTAGATATTTAAGTGTGCAGTCAAACTCTGTAGACACCTGTCTTTTATAGCCAGTTATTGCCTGCAGAGCTTGGGACTGCACAAAAAAAAAAAAAAAAAAAAAAAAAAAAAAAAGGCTTAAATACTTAATCTGCTTTGATGTTCTTATGACTTACTGCATAGAAAAAGTATCTATGCACCTGTGGGAATATTCTTGTGGACTCTTTACTCTGTAAACTTCCCAGTAATTGTATAATTCAAATTTACATGGCTGAGTACACTTGAAGAGCACTGTGATAAGACTTCAAACTGGCACAGTGTTCTCTGTTTCCTGTGAGAGATTTGTATGAACTGGGTAATAAGAAGTACCTCTGCAGCACTGAGCAGGCTCAGGAGCACATTGTTATGTGGATCAGCATACCTAGAGAAAAATGCAGGTAGAAAGCTGTACAATGGCTTGATCATTTTGGTGGCAGCGTAGAGATAAGAAACAACAAGAAAGAGAGGGTTATTACACAGGAGGTTTAGAAGGCCAAGGTCTAACCTGTCCTGCTCAGAGCCCCATGAGAAACTCTTCTGCTGCTACTCAGTGACTGAATTACAGAAAGGAGGAGGTATCAGTGAGGAAGCGAGATACAAGTGGAGAGGCTGCCTCTTAGACCACTCTTTGCTTGTCTCTATCTACACAGAGTTATTCTCTGTGTAGAGAAGCAGACTTTTTATCTACTATAGCTGATACAGGGAATAAAGCAGAATAAGAGAATAGGTGTTGTTGTAACAGTGTTGTCTGTAAATATGTGCTCTCTCTTCTGTATTTATGGGAACTCTGTAACTGTCTCTTTAATGACAGTTAAACTCCTAGAGTGTAGCATCTATATATGGACAGAGATAATGATAAATGAAATAACGATAAATGAAAAAATAAGTTTATCTAGAGATTATTTTAGAAGCTTGCAAAGTTTGATTAAATGTTATAGCCTATTTAGAGATAATAGGTTTGCTTGAAATTAGTTGTACATAATTTAACAAAATAGTGTTCCAAACTCGGATGTCTGTAATTAGACATAACCAAAACTATAGTACTCGTTTTCAGCTGAGAATATCAGCATTGCTTCATTAGATGGCTGTTACAAACCATCACGTCAACCAAGAAGCCTGTTGAGAAAAAGTATTCCTATGAAAAGGACGTATGCTATAGATGATGCTCTTAATAGGTTGGAAGAAAAAATAATTTCCAGAAATGTAGTGTCTTCAGTTTCACCACCATTCTCCCTAACTAGTTGGAAAGCAACAGCTGAGAAAAAAATGTTTTCTGAAAGCCCTGATCCTGAAGTAGAAGCAAAAATGGAGAGTATATGTGCAGATTTTTACCATCTACATTAGAAACTTCTGACACTGTCTTATATTTAGCTAATAACTTTTTCTGTAAGAAGAATATGAATGGGAGCAAATGGCTTTCCCAATATTATTCTTATGGTGAGGGGCAGATTAGAGAATGTTATGGGTTTTTTTATTTTATTTTTTCCTGGAAGCAGGATTTCATCTCAGTGATATTTTTCACCCATTTAGTAGTGTACTGATTTTGTTTTATTCCTCTGAGTGTAAAATAGTAATTATAATTCTCTTAGTTCTAAAAGAAAAAAAGATATCAGTGTATTTTAAAGTCAAGTCAAGTAATTCTGATTTGTCATAAGTTATTTAGTTATTTGTCACTTTCTGGTCAAAGGGTGAATTGCTAGAAGGTGCTTCACCACCACTTTCCATTCATTTTACTTCCCAAAATAAAAGATCTGGAGACTCCATTTCACTGATGTGTGGAGATGCACCATCTATAAAAGGTATAATTTGGTTATGTACAACCAGGTAACTAATGTTACCATTTTTACGTAAGTATCATTTAAAGCTGTAATACAAGTCTTCATGAAATCAAGAGTGGTGCTCTTAATTTCCTTTCTGCCCTATTTCATTGTTCTTCTGTTGCTTCTCTGTACTTCTGAGAAGGGCCTGCCCATGTTGTTGCAGTCATTTCCAAGTACAGTGTAATCCCAGGTATTTAGAAGTTGGGTCCTAAAAGCATCCCAGAAATGAAGAGAAACAAAGTTCAAGAAGTTTGTACCGTAACTTGTGTCAGGTATGTGCATCGTCTGAGTATCTCTGAGACTTAAAACCAGTCATTTAAATTTCCTTTTCCCTTTTTGCAACATAACTCAGGCAAATCTTTCTCCCTGCATCTTTTCCAGGCACAAAGTTTAAAACAGACTGAGTAGATTAGGGTTTTTTGGTATTTTTCTGGATTTGTGAATCCTTAAAGTTTTTTTCTGGATTTGTGATCCTTAAAGTTTTTTAGAAGATGTACAGACATGTAAATCTCTGGACTTCGGAGCACTGCCCATTGAACGTAACTTTCTTAATCCTCCTTTTTAAGGAGGGTTTGTTAGAAATAATCCATGGATTGCAGAATGAAAGCTGTTGGAGTGGACTGTTAGACACCTTTTCTCTTTGCTAAGGGAATTTTACTGTAACTAGCAGCATGTTAGATTGAAACAGGTACATAATTTATACTGTCAGATCCAGGGATAAGAATTGTGCTGAAATGGCCTGTGTATGGTCTTTAAAATGCAGCCTAATTATATATGAGCTTGGACTTGGCCCGAAGAAATATTGAAAAATCTGGCAGAGTATATCAAGCAGTAAATAACAACTACACTTGGATCTGAGTTTCAGTTCTTTTTTCCTGTTTCGATGATACTTTGAAATAGAGAATGCATTTGGTGTAGTTTGATGCTTTTGAGCATTGTTAACGAAGCAATGCCTAAAGAGAGATTTGGGGGTACAAGGAAAAGGATGTGAGTTTTAGAGTACAGAATTGATTCTCTATATGCAAGCACTGCACGAGAGAGTGATAAAGGAGACAGTGTCAGGGCAAAGGACAACATGAAACAATGCTAAGGAGTCTGCCACAAAAGAGGCAGGGAAGAGATGGGGAAAGAAGAGCAGGTGTTTAAGTGTGATGCAGAAGTGGTCGTGTGATTCCAACCAGACCGATACAAACTGCTCAAACACGTGTAGTCCCAACTGGCAAAGAATACCAAAAGAGTACTTACATGCATATTCTATGTAGATTTTTTTCAGCTCTCCCTGGGAAGATTTGTATTTAGTATGTTTTTTGCAAACAGCTTAATTGACTTGCAGGTGAAGTTCCTTGAAGTTCATACCCCAAATCACTAATAGTCATCAGTAAATCAACTTTAGCCAGTGTCCTGTGCACTAAGTGTTGCTACTTAATTACAGTTGTTCTGTTTCTAGTGCCTACAACCTAGATAAAATTGCACAGTATAATAGATGTAAAGTAAAATGCAAGAAAGTTATGTATCAACAGAATACAGAAGATGATTCACATAAATTCAGAATTCTGTCACCCTGAACTTACCTTCATCATTGTCAATCTGGGTTAATTTTTTTACATTGTCACCGGCTGTCATGGTCTTCCTTTGTTTGTATCCAAATTGTTTTGCAAATTTAGATCACTATGTTAACAACAGTTCAAATCAGATAAAAATGTTTTTAAAGTATTACTAAGTGGTTTGTAACTGGCCACCTTATGCATATGTATAAATTGAGTTAAGCTTTTGTTTTAAATCTCCACCCCAACATCTTTCATTTTTTTTTTTTATTTTTGTGTCCCACATCCTCCCCAAAACATCAGACCAGAAAAAAAGTGAAAATTCCTATCTTAATCCACGTAGTTCTTTAGAAGTGAATTTTAGAACAGATAATCCATTATTGTGTATCCTATTTAATTCTGCAATGTATTTTTTGTACAAACATAACAATACTAAGAAATTATGAAATTACAATTTAAACTATGAAATTATCATTTATATATTGCTTAAGTGAACATGTCCTCTTAATCTATTTTTCTCCTTTTAGATCAAGATCAGAGGGAGAATATTAGCATCAGCAAGGAGGATAATGCAACAAAATCCCCTTCTGTGATAGACAAAATGAAGACCCCAGGTTATGAGAAAACAAGGAAATCAGAGAATTTAACAGATGACAGTTCAGAAAGACACATGCAAATTGTGGAAGGGCAAATAGTAACTGATACAATGCAGGAGATGTCAATGGATGATAAATCTGAACATGTGGAGGTAAAGAACACAAAGTGCACCAAAAAGTTCTGTAACAAATTTGCTGTTGATACTTTACACGTGTAGAATTCTGGTACACGTACAGGTAGCCATTTCCAGTTTCTGGAGGTGATGCTCTTTTAAACTGTGAATAGTTTTAAGGAAAATGTACACAAGGAAAACTACACAAATGCTTAAAACAACCAAAAATGTGTGTTTGCCATTCTTAATATTCTTAGTGTTGTTAAGCAAAGGAAAATGCCGCTGTCTTTTTATTCCTTTATATTTCTAGACTATAGACAGTGTTTTTTAGGTCAGAAGTGGTTTCTTAGTGCTTTTCCAAGATACACACATTTCAAAAGTTGTTTACTTCCTTACCATGCACTGTATCCTTTCTCTATTAGTCTGACTTTCTTGTATGTGTACTTAACATCCTTGTTAGCTTGTAAAATCTCTGTATTCCTGATCTAGTCTTGTTACTTTTATACATATATATACACACACACACACATATATATATATATAATTTTTTTTTCCTATTCCTTTTGTATTTCTAGAAACAAAGTGAAACTAAGGAGACAGTTCCACAAAATATGAAAACATCTTCATCTGGCAGGTAAGAGAAAGATGCTACATATCACAGTCCACAGTTCCAAAGCATAAAATACATCTAAGGACCCTCCAGATGGTGGTTTTCTCCCATTTTCTGTCAGCATTTTCTTCGCTGCTAACACCCTCTTTAACTGCATTTGCAAAAAATCCTTGTAAATGTTATGATAACCCTGCTCATCATTTCATCTATCAGATCAGACAGTAAGCCTTTTCCAAATCTGTGATGGGCATTTGCTGCTGGATCCACCTGTGAGTGCAGCCCTTGGTGCCTTTAGAGGTTTTAAGCTGGTTTATATATGAAAGTCTAAGGAACTTGTAAACCCTCTTGGGCAGTGTTGTGCAGTGGTTTGTTTTGCCAGCAGTAAGCTCCTCAGAAGAAAAGAGGCTTTTCCTCCCCTTGTCCCCAGTCAGCCTGCAAAAGCAGAATCACAGTACTTTTGCTGTACACTGAATAAAAAGGAAAACTACTTGGTATCAACTACAGTAAACGGAAAGATCATTTATCTTGGTATCTTTATAGGTCTCTGTATTTTTCCCTCTTAAAGAAAAATGTGACAGCTCTTCCTTCATCTAGAGCTGTTTCACCCCAGTACTTGGGCACATTAAAGGTGTTGGAAGGTAAGGGCTCGCAGAAGTGCAGTGCAGAGGTTGGCAAAGCAGACAGCATTCGAGCAGCTGTTTACCAGGTAAGCCCTCACAAAAGGAAACTATGCATAGAAGGGACTTCTTAGAAGAGTCAACACCTTTTCCTTTTTTGATTTTTTTTTTTTTTTTTCATTTTAAATGAATTTGCATTGATTTAATTAACAAATGCTGCCCACATTGGAATGCGTTTGTGATACTGTTATAATTCTAAAACAAAATATAGAACCTGAAATCCATTATTTTATTTCCATATTTTTTAATGGTAAGATAGGCTTAATTTAAGACATTTTATCTTTAAGCAGCTTATAAAACACACCAATAAGCCATGAAAATTTGCAAATAGCTTGCAGCACTTTATGGATGCTTGTAGTCTCACTCTTCCCAGCTGGAGTTTATTCTGTTTAATTATAGTTATTAGCAGGAGACACAATGAATCTAAACAATATTCCTATATCCCAGGTAGCAAGATTTGTTATTCCATTTTTCTTTTTCATCTTTTATTTTTATGCTTTTATCCTGCTGACTTTTTTTTTTAAAGATCCCTGAACTTTATATGTGTAACTGATTTTAAAACTTCTGACACTTTTGATTAAAATATTTGTGTGCTGAAGATCCTCAGAATGTAGTGTTTGATAATCAAAACTTATTTTTTTTATGCGGGACAATTAGTTAAGTAGCACATGGAAAAAGTAAGAGTAGCTTTGGCGGTCATTATATTGGTGCTGCTTTAGTAATATTTAGTTGTGTTGATGGAACTTTAGTTATAGCTTCAAAAGATTTCTGAGTTACAGAAGTCTTCTAATGATTTTTTCAGGATTGGCTGGAAAAGAAAAGAGTCCATCTACTGGAATTAAAGAGAAATGAAAAGAAACAAGCTGAAGATCTCAAGAACAATATTGAAAAGGTTTGTTTACGTTCTTGTTCTGAGAGAAACAGACTGTAGCTCTTAGAAGTAACTTCAACGTTATATTTGTTGTTGTGTATTAGGAAGAAAATCTCTCTTCTTTTCTTGATTGAGGGTGTGCACTGTTTTCTGCCTAACTATGTCACCTTTCCACTGTAAGATTTCTTTTTTTTTTTTTTCCCAAGTAGCACAAAGGGAGCTGAAACAGTAAGTGGCGTGTCCTAATTCTTACAGTTACAAGGGGGTATGGCTGAGGTTTTTGTATACATTTGACCTGTACATTAAAAGTGTACCTCTGGGATTGATTTTCAGGTTTGTTTGTAAGGACCTTGGGATGTTCCGCATTTACCTGTGAACTCTTAACTTGGCATCTGTCAAAAAAATTCTATCTCAGGAGACATAATATATCTCATGATTTTCCTGTATTTCATATCCTTTAACACATTCCAGAAGTTGATTGCATCAAACAAACCTTAAATTAAGAGTGAACAAAGAAACAAAAAAAATCTGTTCATATCTAATTTCGAGTATTGTTAGTAATGTTGTCTGTAGATCCCTTTTCTTTCCATTGTTGCTCAGTCAGATGCTACATTTGAGAATTAAAATATGCATTTTCAGTTATAGTTATATATTTTATATTTAAGAATATTTAGTTGTATGTAAATATAGAATTGCTTTCAATCTAGAAAGAAGCTGCAAAAAGAGAGGAAGCAGTTGCATCTTTTGAAGCCTGGAAAGCAATGAAAGAAAGAGCAGCAAAGAAATTAAGTGAAAAAAGGAAGCTTGAGGAACTGAATAAAAAGAGAGTGGCAGAACAGGATGAGGAGAAGAGAGAAGCAGCACAGAAGGTAATGTGAAATCGATAAATAAATAAATACCAGATATTGTTCAGGAAATTGTTGAGAACAATTTTGATTAATCCAGCAAGAGATGGAAATCAAACAGATTCTAAAATCCGAACATAGTTCATTTTTGAGGAGAGCTCACAGCAGATTCACTTCTGTGTTGGAAATGTATAGGGGTTATTTTTCCACAATGAATAGGCACTTTTTTCATATTTCAGTGTTATGAATTGAATGTAAAATAAATTCCATATAAATATGTTTACAATGAAATATATTACTTTCTGGGAAAAAATAATGTAATCCTTTTTATATAGTGATATATAATCACTATAATTCTTTTTATAAGTGATATCAGCTTCTGAGCAGTGCTGCAAACAGCTGTTCCAAAACTGTAATCTACAGAAATATCATAACACAGAAAATAAGCAAGGAGAGTATCAACAAAAATATGAGGGGTGAGATTGCTAATGAATCTGTTTTCCCTAGGCATTTGAAAAATGGAAAGAAAGGAAAGTAGAATATTTAAGAGAGCTAAATAGAAAGGAGAAACACTCTGAAAGAATCAGGAAGAAAAAAGAAGAGGAATTAGTTGCCGAAAAGAAGAGAGACAGCATATCTGCAGTTGAAAAATGGTATAATTACATCGGATTTTGGACTAAAATAATTTCCTAAATCTTTGCTTACAGGCAATAGGTCTTCTATGAGTGTTCCACATGTTTGTAATGGGGAGATTATGGCATACTTGGGATAGGGCGTTTTCGCGCTCAAGGGAGAACAGGCATAGCAAGGAGAACAAGCTGTCCAGTTCTGTAACTTAAACACTTGCTTTCCCCAAAGGCCATGTGCTGCAAGAGTCATTCATGTCTACATGATTGGGTTCATTAAATACTAAGCTTTAGGAAGGACAATAAACCTTCTTAAGGCTTCATTTGGGCTCTGTGCAATAGCATGAATGAACCTAGGTGTTTTCAGAAGCAGATGTATGTGTCTGCTGGAGGAATTTTTTTTTTTTTTTTAGTCCAGGTTTCAGAGCATGTACCCAATTCACTTTTAAATCTATTTTTTATATGATAGAAAATAAGGGAGAGAGTGGTATGGAAAGATGATGCTGTAATAGATTGGATAGTCGGTTCACGTATACCTTGGTAGTATAATATATCAAGATGGACTTAGAAGATTTTTGTAACTTTCATTCCAAAATATTCTCAATCTGTTATCAAATGCACAAAATATCTTTCTTACTCTATTCCATTTGGTTAATTGGTTGATGACACAGCATTTAGCATGTTAAGTGATGGTTGCCTGTTGTGCTCTGTCATACAGGAATGAAAAAAAGGAGGAATGTATAAAACAAAAGAAGATAGAAAAACTCCTAGAGAGAAGAAAGCAAGAAGTGCAGCAGATAAAGAAAGAAGAAAAAGATAAAAGGGCTATGGAAGAATATGAAAGATGGCTGGTAAATACATTTTATGTGCTTTGTTAAAACCAAAAAGGTTAATGAGTAGGAATGAGCATTTATTCTTTTGTGTTGTAATCTTGGAGTTTTTTCATGCTTTTAGGAAAGAGACCAGCTGATGGCAGTATTATGTAAAAAGTTCCCAAACTTTCTTGAGCAAAATGATGGTGCGGTGTGCTTGATAATTAGTATACATGGAAAATGTATCTTTCCTACCTATATGCTGTTGAGTTTTGAATTTCATAGCCATCTTATTTCAAATTTCTTGTCAGGAACAACCATCTCAGAAGGGCCCACTCCCCACAGCACAGAATCAGCAAAGTCTAGCAAGAGTACCAACAGAAGTGAGGAGTGAGGGCATTTATATTCAAGGAAATATTTAGAGTGGAGAATATAATGACTTAAAATAGGCTAAAGCAGTTAATATTGGGGTTGGAGATTATTTCCATTTAATAGAATGAGTTGAACTCTCAAGCTCCTCATTTTATTATTTTTGCAATGGCATACCTTATTTCCGCTTATGAAGCAGTAAACTAATCTAGTAGTCTAGTCCCAACAATAATGCAGAATTTTCTCCTTGATATAGACAAACTAGAAGAGTATTTATATTCTTATAAAGCAGCTTATACTGCTTTCTCAAAGATTTAACTTGCAAGGTAAAGAAAAAATGAACTTTTCATCTTCACCCTATGGTGGAGTCATTCATCCTAGTAGCTTTCAGGGTTTTCTGAGTTTGAGTCTTTCTTCTGTTGTGTCTTCCTTGCGATTTCTGGCACACCTCCTGTGTGTAAGGTTTCTGTTGCCTTTCTTACAAATGGGATCTTGCAATCTATGTGGCCGAAGGCCCTTACTGAGATTCATTTGTATTGTTGAGAACTTAGAAAAATCTTTTTTTACTGAGTCTCTCGTAGGCTTTCTCTTTATTCCTCATGGCTAGGTGAGAACTGAGGCAGATAGACCTTCAAGTTTGGGATGGATTTTTAAAAGAAAAATCATCTTTTGTTACACTAACTCAGGAAAAAGTGTAATTGCTTTAAAACAACACCAGCTTATGCATCTTTTCCTTTTTTTTTTTTTTTTTTTTCCCTCCTTTTCAAGCCTTTTTGGTCTTAGGCTTCAGTCTTTCAGGCCTTTTTGACCTGACCCCTTGTTCGAATGCCTTTGATCACAGTAGTCATGGGTGAGAACTGTTTTCTCTGGTCCTCCTTATAAAGTGATTTCCAGCTCTGTTTCATCTAGTGATCAGTATCCAATCTTAGATTATTTCTTGCTTAGTTAATATTTGGGTGTTAATACACGCAAAGAAAGAAGTACTGTGCTGTAAGGATGGTGTGAGCACATTGCCTGTGTGCATCCCCTTGCAAAGACAATCCTCGATTTGCTGAGTCAAACCAAAGCATGAACATTGCCTGTCAGTCTACGTTGCCTTTCTTGTTGCTTTGGACTGTGTATGAAGGACGTATGAAGAGTTTGTTTGTTTTCAGGAATTAAATCTACTGCCTAAGGCAGGCTCTTCCCTAGTTCCTTAATCCATCTGATTCCCTATTATTATATAATTCCTATAAATTCCCTAGTTTATCACAAATTCAGTTCAGTTGGATTATTAATAAAGCATACATTTTATTGCTGGGGGAATAACCAGATCTAAATGGACATATAAGTGGCTGAGTGGGAGGAACAGTTTAAAAAATGAGATAGTGGAGGATGTGGTAGGTACTAAACTGGCTGGCAGAGACATTGCTAAAAGTACCTCTTTTTCAATGACTATGTGAAAGTGAGAATGCTCACCCTAAAAAGAAAAGTTCAATGACACTTCCCACACCAAGTCTTAAAACTTTCTTTTTCAAATTGTACCCTCTGCTAATGTGCTTTTATTTGAAACAGTATATCAGGCATCTGTTCATCATGTTCTTTGGTCAGAATATTATTTAACTTCCTATAGCAATAGGAAAGATATGTACTTCAGTAAACTGCAGGAGAGAAACACTTGTGTAAGTAATGTTGTCAATTTATTATCAAGAGACCTAAGATGATATTTGCATAGGAATAGATCAGTGGGCATGAACTCTGAGAGGGAGAACTGAAGAAGGCTTTTTTTCAAGTAAGAGTTTTGTTTGAAAAGGAACATGATCAAAGTAAGACTAACATAATAGGAAGAATTCTAGAATCTTTTAATTACCAGTAAATAGAAATAAATGTGTGAATTAATCCTCTGCTTTCCAGAAGCAGATTTTGGCCATAATGTGTAGGTAAAACAGGTTCAAAACTGATGGTGGTGTAGTACTTGTAAAACATAAGTAACATTTTGTGTTAATGGGAACTGTGTTTTTATGCTCTTAGAGGTCATTGTGAGTGTTTGATAACATAACTACATTGTGTAGAGCCTTTTTAAGGCATGGAAATAAATTCTCTGAACAAGGTAATTAACACTTGTAAAACACACAGAGGATAATCTTGAGCCAAAAATTTCAGTCTGGCTAAGAAAATTTAAGCTTCTGACTTGTTTTGTTTGCAAGCATTTGTCTTGTTATTCACCAAGCACTCTTCCAGCCTATCGAGATATAACACTTGATAAATCACCACTTTTTATTTAATACCTACCAGTTTGACACTTGTCATTGATATTCACCTATTCTGTGGAGTGGAATGGGGAGAAAAAACAGCAGGAAGTTTATTCCAGCAGTTCAACTTATTTTCTATAATTTTTAAGATGTTAATCTATTTTTTTTTTCCTGTAACAACCTAGAAAAAAAGTGCTATTATCCTCCATATTTGTTCATGTTCTCTAGTATATGCAGTAATCGTTAACCTGATATGTGCTGATGAAAAGTTAGGCTGCATTCTTTCAGATTTATAATTCTTGAAAAGAAACAGTGTAGTAAGGGTAGGCACCTGTAGAAAGTTTCAACCGTACCTTGAGGTTGAATATGATCAACACCTGTTTTAGACATTTTAAAGCTATTAAAAACATCAGAAATTTAATGCAAGTTGTATTGGATGAGTCTCAGCAATTTGTTGCTTTTTGGGGGCTAGAAACAGTTGGCCTGAATTCATTCCATGTGATTTAATAAGATGTAGCTGAAAATACTTTCTATATTGGAATTTTAATCTCCTGGCATTGCAATATGTTAGAAGTATGCCCGTTATTATTATTATTCCTCCTAAATGTTCTAAGGCTTCTGTACTATCTAAAATTCAATTACTGTGTGGCAGTCATACTGCTAAAGAATATCAACTTCTCAGGACTTTCGAAGTGGAAAAAGTTGTTCATCTTACCAGGCTATTGCTTGTCTCCATTAAATAGGACTAGGAAAAGTCTCCTTGTAGAGGAAGGGAAGGAGCCTCCATAGCAAGGCCAAGCCACAAAGTTATCTAGTGTACGATGAGCTACAGCTGTTCTCCTATTTCATCATTTTTGCTACATTTTTCCCATCTGTGCACACACTCTCGTGTTCATTATTTTAGGGAAGATTTCAGTCAGATAGATGAATTGTGGTCAGCACTAATACATGAAGAGTTTTGCATGTTGGAGGTAAGAAGTGGCTTCCTGTCACATTTAATATTTTAAACCCAGATAAATTAAACCATGACTATTTGCCTTGCATTGGAATCCATACATGAAAATCTGGGCTTTCAACTCCAACATACAGAATTGTGACATAACTAATTAAAAAGTCAAAAGCAACTTTCACTGCCTAGGCATATGTTTTGTTTTTGTTTTGGAATATTCAAGCATAACTATACTGTGCAACATGTATCCAGTAGACAAGTGCTTTATAAATGTAAAATATGCACATTTTTGTAACACACTTTCTCAATTAATGCCAATACTGCTATAGTAAGTCCCATTTTAAAATGTCAAATAGAGATTCAGATTCTAAGAGTGGTAGAATATGACTAAATTTTTATAAAAATAAATTTGCAGAGTATGTGCAAATACTCTAAATAGAAACATGAATCATATTGGTTTTCTATTATAGTGCATATATTCTTCCAAAGCTCATCTATCCTGCTTATACATTTTGTCTTCATTTTTGAGAAACAGTGGTAATGCAGCTTTCTTTCCCTCTTACGGCACTGACCTATTCCCTTAAAAATTTCTCAAAGGAATACCTTGAACCTGTTCTGAAGACCCAAAACCACTAGTTATATTCATCTAAGGAAGAGCTATTTGAAAGAGTGAGGAAGACTAAAGTGAAGGATGACAGACAAAGTGAGGATCTTACAGGGCTGAGGACAATTTGTCTTGATTATTCTATGTAATAGAGGAAGATTAAAGGTTCTCTCTCCCTATAAGATCTTAGTAGACTAACTGATGAAGGGCAGTAGACTTGTTTTAATAAAAGCATGCAAACTTTGTCCTGTTATTATCAGCTTTACTACATGAAGGAGTTTTATGTTTACTCAGATAGCTTAGACACCCATAACTGAAGTGGATCTTCTGGTTTGTGTTAACAAAGACCTGGTGCAGTTGATATTTCAGATTTCAGATACATTACAGTGTTTTATTATGTATTGCATGCAAAACTACACTACTACACAAAGTGCAGTATTTCTACACTTTGAATAGTGTGTGCATGCAATACAAGGAAAAAAACACAATGAGACATCTACCCCCATTTGCCAGTCTGCCCCCTTAGCTGCAGTAACTTTAGTTCTCTTCTCCCTTATGAACAATATGCAGACACAGCTAAGATTTGGCAATTTTCTGGCAATTTATCCTCAAAGGGATGGAGACATGGATTATCTGAGAGTGCCACTTATCGTAAGGATTCCCCTTCAAGGAACAGTACTGGAATGCAGTTTGTACATGTGAAAACACAAGACTTCTGGGGTGCTTCAAAATATTGTCTGGGAGGGTCCTAAAGAGGCAAGGACTGTGGTTAGATTTGTCACATTATTATGTTTCTAGGACTGACTCTATTCTGTTTCTAAAAGGGCACATGTACATTGGACCTTTACCACTGCTGGTGCTGGTGCCAGTTGCAGGCCCCAGGTGAGCACCGCTGGGGCGCAGGCAGGCAGCTGCTCAAGGTCCCCTGGCCCACCTGGCTCATGAGGCACCCCAGCTGCCACCCTGCTGCACAGTAGCAACCTTGATGCCACCCAGAGAGAAAGGCCTGGGAGTGGTGGGCTCAGACTCTGTATCACAGGCCTCTGAGTACAACCTGAGGCAATTTTGCACCTGCAGAGAACCTACCCTCCAGTGTACCAAACTGCTAATGCTGATGTAGTCTCAGATACTGGTGCAGATAGCTAAAAAGTGGCAGGCATGTTTCTGAAGAATACTTATTTTGCTTAGAACAGTTCCATCTAAAAGCTGAAAGATAGTTGTAAATAATTGCAAATTATTGAGTAATGGGTTTCTTGAAAATCATTAATGAGAAGAAGAATAGTGCAAGTATTTTGCTTATCCATCATCATAACTGCCCAGGGCTATTCAAAACAGAAAATGCCGTTAAACCTGTGCAATACTGAGTAACATCAATTGGAGATTTAATTATGATTAAGTTGTTCACTTCCTGATTTATTCTAGCATAACAAGCGTGATTTAGTAAGTACAGAAAGTTACACCAATTATCAAACATAATGAGAACATATTTTACACTGATTCAGGTACTTAAACTGGAGAGTAAGAATTATGATGAAAATAACTATATCCAAAACAAATACATTATTTATTCTTCTGTGGGTTCTGGTGTGCTTCTTGTTTGATAGTGCACAAAAACAGCTCATCCTTGGAACGGTCACCTTAATCCTGAAGGACGACAAATGTATAATCTGTGTGAACTGCACACAATGACATCCTTAAAAGGCAAACCTCATTGCATGTTCACTTCTGGCTTTACACAAGAGAGGTATAACAGTAATAGCAGGTTTTCCATTGCTGACGTTTTGTTTGATGCAACTTTTTATTCACAGGAAAAGAAAGAAAGGAAAGAACAGCTTGAGAAGAAGCAAAGGAAGCTCAAGGCCATCTTTGCAGACAAAGCACCTTCTCCCTGGAGCCCTCCTGGCAAAGTCACATATTCAAGAAACTACTGAGCAGTCCACTGTCTTCTGCATGGAAGGTTAATCAGCAAAGTGCTGACAGGGACTAGTCATTGTATCAGAAACAGCTGATTTTTCACTGAATCCATAAGGAGGGTTGTATCCTTTCTTTTTGGCTTATTTCATCTCTGGAGGTTATAGATCAGCTGTCCTTTTGCATTACTTCCAACAAATACGCTAATTTGTTTAATTCCCCAGTTAACTTAGATACTCCATTCCTTTTTTGCTGGAACTGTGTATTCAGGATATGTAAGACAGGACTCTGGCATTGTCTCCCACTAGGTAGCAGTTTACCTAGCAGAACTGTTCTGTGTAAGTCCTTGGCAACACACTGCTAGTCAGCACAACAGAACCTCTGCTCAGAGTGGTCAGTTGCTCAGAATTAAGAAAAATATTTATGTCTATACACTTGAAAGAGGTTTTTTACAAAAAGTTGAACACAGGTGCTGAGACAGGAACAGCCATGCACCTCAGCTCTCCACTGAGCTTTAGCACTAGAATCCTTAAATATAGGTTTAGTCCATCAAGACATTGTAGCTGAAATTTCATGGAAAGAAGAAAGGTCCAACTATCAACAGATCAGGCGAGTCAGAGGCAAAGCACGCAGGAGTGCACAGAGCTTGGGATGCCCAGTGATGCTGCTCTTCCCTTCTGTGGGCCCAGCTAGGGAAGTGGGGCAGGTCCCTACGGAGAGGCTTACAGGCAACTCACAGCTGCAAGGAAAATAACAGTAGAGGTAGCAGCAGAGTTGCAGAAGGGTTTGTCACATGCCTATTCCTAACTGAATAATGCATCTTTATTTTCTGCCAGCCTTTACAGGATAGGATAGAAAATTTTTGACAGAAGGCAGAACTGGGAAGATAGTGATCATTCAGTGAGATACCTAGAACTCACTTGAATTCACACAACCTCAGTTAGAAAAAGATTAAGATTTGTAGGCATGCAAAAGCAGATAATAAAACAGTTTTATAGTAAAATTTTGGGAGCTTTTTCTTATTTTGCATTGTAAAAACTTAGACTTGTTACAGCATGAGGCAAGCCTTTCAAAAACAGACCTGAGAAATACAAACATACATAAACATTAAAAAGTACATTTATCCATTTGAGCAAATCCTGTTAATATATTTAATGACAGAAGGTAAATACTTTGGTATTTAATAAAATGTATTTTAGTATATGGGAAGCAATATTGTCATCTCAGGCTATAAAATTTTGTTTTATTTAAAGTTTTTATGCATTTAAATGAGCTCAGTGGTGCACTAAGCACAAGCCATTTGTCCTGTCAGCAGTGATGAAGCAAGATTTGGAACTGTTGCCACTGAAGTCAGAGATTGCTGCAGCTCCCTCCTCCAGCTTGCCAGACAGAACTTTTGCCTGCTGCCAAACCAACACACTCATGGAACACAGTGGTTCCAGATAGCTTGATGGAAGATCACTACTACTTTTTTCTCCCAGAGTTTTTTTCCAGCATGAAGGCATTGCATTGACACACTAAAGGCTCTAATTAAACTTCTGTGCCACATACAGAACTGACAAAAACTGAAGTTTGGTATTTGGTCCAACCAAAATGTTGGCACACGGCAGGACTCCTCAAACGCTCTTGAGCAATGCTGCCGCAGAAGTTGTTATATAAATCATCTAAACAAGGTAGGATTACATGAGGATAGTAAATAGCTTTCCATTTCCACTGTTGTCATTTACTGCTCTTTCATATTCACAGAGTTTAAGGCCATTAGATCTCTGTGCATCAGGAGTTGCTACATGCCACTTGTGTGCTGAACTGAGTCACCAGAGTCTAAAGGATTTTCTGCTTTTTACCTCTTCCATTTCAAAAACAGCCGCAGCTTCCTTAGCATACTTTTTTTTTTCCTAAGACAAATCCTATTTGCTTTGCCTTGAGGAGCAAACTTCAGAAAGCAGCAGTGGAAGTGCTATTACCCAGCACTGTGCTCTCCCTTTTAAGCATGGGGATCTGTACCCTGGAACTGTCAGAGTATCACAGTTCAGCCCTGCAGCAGTTGAGGGATATCTGGGGAAGAATTTTAGAGTTTGGACAAGATTTTATATTAAGGGCTGCCAGCAGAACTAGCCTTAAAAGAGAAAGCTGAAGAGATTGATTTAAAGATTATAACATTTATTGTTGTTAGGTGACTAAAGTAGGCATATTAACATGGCAGTAAAAAACACTGATGGAGGATGGTTTTAGCTGCACTGGAAGTTTTGAGTATGCTGTCCTTTTCACCTTTGGAATTAGATTTGTTTCCTAGTTCTGATCTAGAAGGCCTTTAGTTGAAATATACCTGAATTTTACCTTCTTCACAAAAATGTCACACAGCCAGAAATTTACTGAACACATGATGGAAACACCGCTGTTTTGTTCATGGGGAAAGGAGCTGCAGAGTCCTCAAGACAGTAGACAAGAAACTACTCACTTTCCAACCTGTCCCAAACAGCCTCAGAAAAGGTGGCAGGAAAAAAGTTCAGCAGAGTTCTGGTAGACTGAATCCAGGCTGTTAAGTGCAAATTTCTCCACGTCACCTTTACAGCACAGAAAATACAGAGAGTAGAGTACAACTAAAGTAATAGAAGTCAAGCAAGATTATTATCAGGTAAGAAATGTTTTTAAAACAATACAAGAAAGGCCTAAAATATTCAGATCTTTTCTATGTTTTGGTAATAACTATAAAATAATTTAGATTGGAAGGATGTCTGGAGGTCATCTGATCCAATCCAACATTGAAAGTGGGTCCACTGAGATCTAGTCAAGCTCTGACCATATGCAAAGATTGAGATTTCACAACAGCTCCTAGAAAACTTAAGTGTGCAACTAGCTGTCATTCTTAAAGAAATCTTCTATAGAAGAATTTCCCTAATCGGGATCTCCCCATTTTGCAACTTAAGATGATTGTCTCTTCTTTAATTACTGCACACCCGAGAGCCTGTCTTCACAATATCCTCACATTTGGAAGTTGCTGAGTGTAATAAGATCTTCCCTCAGCACTCTCTCAAGAAAGGAAACCAGTTTCCTCATGTTCTTCTCATACATGCTCCTGCCCCTAGTCAACTTGGCAACCCTGGATTGTTCCAGCACATCAGGATCCTCCTTGGAGGAGAAGCAAAAAGCTGAACCGAGTCCCCCAGTCTCACCAAATAGAAGGGTAGTCATCACTTGCATCAACCTGCTAGCTACCCTTTTGCTATTCAGGTCCGTAAAGCACCTGGCCAGCTTGTCCTTTGGTACTCCCGGGAAGTTCCCTGTGCAGTTGGGGTTTACCCTGTGCGTTAGTAGGAGGGTATTCACTTGGCTGAGATGCTGCTGTACTCTGTGCTCTTCACAGTGGATAGTGCTTCACAGCCTAGGGCAGATCTCCCCAGTAAACACCTAGGCAAAAAGGCACTTTGCTGTCTAAGACAGTCCCTGGCCACACAGATCTCTTAAGAATATGTGTCTTGCTCACTTCTTGGAGTGTTTTAAGCTCTGCAATCTCATTCATGGCAGCCAAGGCTGCCATGGACTTCACAACCCAGACTAGTTCATCCTTTTAAACACGCAAAAACTAAGCTGTAGTCACAATCTCTTTGATCACTAACACTTTCAATGTTATTTTTATTTCCATCTTCAAATTTTTACTTACCCCATGCCAGCTTTTAAAGAAAAATTTCTAACCTTTTTAATAACATTTATTGGTTGAATTTTCCCCTAATGACTAATAAAGTAATTGCAGAACTCTTTGCTCACTGTTTCAGGCTGGAGCATGGAGAAGTCTGTTCCTATTAGCAGATTTACCAAGGCATTAAAAAAGTTGAACCATGTTTTCAACAGAACACATTTGTCCACAGTTTTAGCACACCCACTCATAACAAATGAAAACTGCTGATAAGCTCCCCGCCACATACACACTGCAAAGTTTCTTTCTGCTACCATTTCATTTATGAGTAGCCTTTTTCTGTGATGTTTTTATCTCCGAATGAATTCTGACTTGAGCAGATGAAAGTTTTTCATCATTTTTTCATCTAAAGAAGCTGGAACTCTCATTATAGGTTACTCATTTTTCATGAATAGAAATATAAAACATATATTCATTTTCATGAATATAAACTGGGATGTCCAATACTGGGTGATAACAAATGATACAAGGCTAATGTTTTCAAGGATCATTAACTCCATACAAGTTGGATCTACACTGTTTAACTGTTTCAGTGACTAAGTGTAGCATTAATACCATGGTTGACTTGCATTTCCATTTGCATCTTTTAGCCTGCTGGACTACATTGAAGACCTATCCACATATACTGCTTTCTAGCAAGTGAATTAATACCAACGTAAAATTTTAGGTGACAAAATATTACAAACCATCCTCCATTTGTTTTACTTTCTTGAAGCTTCTGCAGAATTTTGGAAAATAAATGGCATTTCAGAACAAACTTCCTTAGCTACCCTGAATTCCTACAAGCTTCTTTGCACCTCTGATATTCAAGTGTGAAATGCACTGAGGACGTGCAGAGGGTGATGTAGCCCCTGCTGTAACAGGCTGGTCAAGCAGCCCTGCAGGCAGCTGGAGCAATCCCTGCCATCGTGAGAGCTGCAGGAGCCCCAGGGACAGCAAGTGCCACTCAGCACCACACACAGTTGCATTCACTCTTCCTTCTCTCTACCAGCAATATCTCCGCACTGAGAGCTATAAGCAAAATAAGCAGCAGTTATCTCAGCCAGTGACTAACCACTGCAGATAAAGCGCAGAACTGGGAAATGTAGAAAGGTATTCAAGTCGAGCTTTGTTGATACAATTATTATAGCTTAGATCCTCTGCCACTGAAGGAGAATGTTGTCCTTGATTGAAATGGGAACAGAAGACATATTGCAAAAGGTCAGGAAGTGAAACAAAGGTATTGAAGCTTGCTTAAGCATGTTGTTGGCTGTCACAGTTAAAGAAAGGATGCCAGTGAAAAATAAAAGCCATTATTAGCACTAAAAAAAAAAAAAACTTTAAAGTATTAAAGCATTCATTTGTAACACATTAGTAGTCACAAACATGGCGCTGGATACTGCACAAGCAAAATGGAAATATACCTGCTACAAAATGCTCCCCACCCAAGACAAGTATTAAGAGCAATACAGACAAAAACACAGAAGAGGAAGGGCTCGGCAAGGCAGCAGCGGTTTCAGAACCCCAGCCATGGTAGTTGTACCAACAACTCTTGGCAGTTTGATATTGCAGTTCATTTACTACCCTCATCACTTGCCTTAAGCCGACCGCCAAGGAGCTCACTTTTCTCCTGCCTTTCCTGCTGACTGTGCTGTCAAACCTCTTCGGTTTCGTTTTCCGTGTACCAAACTTCATGTCCTTCCCGCTAAGATGCTGAGTACCCCTGGCCATTCCCACTGTCACATTCCACCTCCAGAAAAGATCTTTCTATTGAGAGGATGAACCTGCTTCAGTACTGCTACACAACTATTACAAGATTAATCCCCAATGCTTGCTAGTTACTGTCCCTCCAACAGATGGTAATGCATCAAGCTCTTAACTTTCACTGCAACTATTCTTTTTAAAGTTTCTTACTTATGTGACTCAGTAAACTATCTAGAAGCCCCGCATGAGAGAACTGCTGTGTGCAAATGGCCATGCATTTGTAAACTCTTCAAAGCAATGGCATAAGAAAATGCCACCTGATTTTCAAGGGCAAACCACAGGTTTCAGCTTACCAAGTATCATTCACAGAGATTATGTGCCAGTATTATCAAGACAATGGTAGGTGAAAACACCACAACTAATAGCTCAAGGCTCGATGTAGCAAATGTACATCGAGTCTTTCAGAATGCTGACTGATTTGCAAGCCAAATATCCTTTACATTATTCACTTCCACCTTTTCTCACACAGATATTATTTTAAATTATCATACACAGTGGTTAAAGCAATTTTAAGAGAAAGAACAGGAATGGTTTTTACCCCATATGCTCAATTCCCGCTATCCTGCAGACAACAAAAGTGTGAGTGACTCTACTCACAGCAGTTTGCAGCACTAACTGCAGTGCGTGAACTACATGCAGAAATAAACTTCTAAAATGGGCATAAAAACAGAACAAGTTGTTCAACAAATCTGGTGACAAGACTATGCTATTTTAAATTACTGCCATGACCGAAGTGAACTGTGCCAACCTTTGAACTGCATTCCAGAGGACAGTTTCCAACTACGGTTTCCTGCAGCCTAACCAAAGCCTTTCAGATGTGTACAAATGCATCTCCGTGGGCCATGCCACAGAGCCTGGCATCCCAGACTAGTGCACTGTCTTTCCCTGGTAGAAGAAAGCAAGGGCAACCTCCTACTGCCTCTTCACACTGGCTTTCCTTTTCCTTATAGGCTGAAGCTTCCCTTTCTAACCCACCAGTATCAGTGAGATCCCACTGAACAAGATGCTGCGCACAAGTATTGGAACAGGATTTACTCCAGGTCTGAGCTCTTATAGGCATGGCTGGCAAGGCTCTGCTTGCCTCATTTTAAGTATTCCTTTAAAAAGGATTAGCTGTTACCAGGAAAGCACTATGAGCAGTACATGAATCTTACTCATCTTTAGCAGAAGACACAAGAACTGCTTAGCGCAGACCTCTTCACTGATACAATGATGCCTTATTGTATCAGACAGCAGAAATCTAGAGTGTCCTTGAGCAGTATTAAGAACACTTAAGGGAAAAAGCAAGGTCTGTTACAGATACACTTGATCTAAGCAACTCAAGAACAGGCTCACTCTGCCATGCAATCCCTGAGCTACAGATGTTTAAGAGAGCAGGATGCTCAGGCAGTAAACATCTGAACTTCCCCAGATTTCATCTGCATTAGGGTCCAGTCCTACCTGCAGGTAATCAGAGCACTGAGTATTCCTGTATCCTGTGACACAACTGAGACACCAAGTCAGTACTGAAGGGATTCTCCTGGTGCCCCATGAGAAAGGGTAAGAATCACTATGCCCCATGTTAGATAAACCCAGTCAAACCAAACCACAGGTCAGCAAAAAAGACTCCTGAAGACCCAAACCTGCACCTTCATCTTTAGAGCATCCCCAAAGCCTCAGGCTCTGCCAGATGAACTCCCCACCCCAGTGAACAGGGCTGATAAGGAACACCTTAAAAAAATATTGGGATCAATAGCACCATGCTGTATTATGGCTCACAAGATTAGATGAGGCAGATTTCTATGCAAACAAGTGCTGGGGCCAGACCTTAAACCAAGCAAGCTGAGAAAGTTTCTCCAGTGCACGCTGACACAAGTCCCTTGAAATGAACAGATTTTGATTACTAGTAGCATGGCTAGCTAAAGAGAAAAATACTGCAACATGAGGGCAAAAGAGTCAACAACTAGAAAACAATAACCAGAAGAGAGAGTTGAAACACAGAACACAGTGAAATGTTTTAAAGTGTTTTGGAAAAAAAAACAGCTAATCAACTACAGAAGAGAGACCAGAGGTCACAACCTGCATAACTCCTCCATCTAAGCACTACTTTTTCAAGGCCGTTAGTCACATGGCAAACATGGAAGAGTCCTCACTGATTTCATTCATTGTGGATAACCAAGCTCCCCCAGCAACCAGCACCTCAGACTCCTCCAGAGCTCCACATACATCACTAGCAAGCTTGAGTAAAAAGATACTGTAACATTTTGTATAGGACAAAGGGACACATTTTTTAAAAAAATAAAACACAAAGCTTTATCTTCTCGTCGGGACAGGAGGCTGGCAGGCCGCGATAGCTTCCGGTGTAACAGGCTGCGAGTGGAAGTGAGCAAGAGTTGAAAGCGCCACATTTCAGCCTTGCAGTGTTGCCAAGCTCTGCTGCTGCCACCTGCGGCAGCCTCGGCCTTGCTCCCAGCCCTCTGCAGCCCCTTCCTCCTCCCCTGCAGCCGCTCACCCATGGCATTTTGGAGCAGCCTCTGCACCACCCTGATGGATCACAGGGGCAACCCCAAGAAGAGCTACAGAGACAGCAAGTGCCTGTGTCACATTGACCTAGCCAGGACTGCCATGGCAAGTGGAGGCCACAGCACCTCAGGCATGTGGGGCACAGCCTGACTTTGGACCTCCCCACCACCACTGAGCTCCCCAGGCCAGAGCAGCCCAAGGGAGCAGTGAAGTCACAAGAGCATCAGGAGGCACCTGCTTGGCCTTGGCCCCTTTTATAGCCCCCGGAGAGCTGGGGGGTGGGCACTTGGACAGGGCACCTGGACACGAGATTGGTCAGGCCACAGGCCTCAGCACAGGATTGGCCAAACTTGAGCAACACCTGGGCAGGACTGGCCAGGAGAGCAGCCCACTGCAGATATAAGGGGTTGGCAGGTGGTCACTGCTGTTGGGACTCAGGTGAGGCTGCAGGAGGATGTGGGGGAGATTGGAAGGGAGGTGGGGGAAAGGCTTTTTGAACTAGTTTAAAAAAAAAATCTGCTTTTTATCTAACTATTTCAGATAGCTTGAATTTTATTTTCTTCTGGAATTTAATTATAAGCATAATTCAAGTAAATTTTGCTTACATTGACTGGAGCAAGCTTCATAAGGGTGTTATGTGGCCAGAGAGCCCAGCTGTGAGTGGAGGAGCAGCTGTCCTGGGTGAGTCCTCCAGGAAGGCTGAGTGCTGCTCTTGGTAAATGCTGGGCTGGAACACAGCACTTGGGGCTCTTGAGTAGCACCCCCAAGCCCTACATGGAGTTATGGAGAGGAAATACCAGTGCTCTGAGAAGCTTAGTTTGTTTGTTTGTTTTTTTTGGTGAAGAAGGCAAGTTTGGGAAATGCATGGGTCTGAATTATTTTTGTTTCTGTACCACTTGGAATGGGTTCTGCTGCCTTAATAGAGCTTCCTGGGGGAAGATGAGTTTCAGCAAAGAGTCATTTTGTTAACTTGCAGCATCAAAACCCCAGTCAAATTCCAGTAGCAGGAGAAGCCATGAGGCCAGTTACCACCACTGGTGCAGAGCAGCCTGATCCCTCCCACCCCATGCCCAGGGCAGAGAAGCTGTGTTTGCCTCCAGTACCTCCTCGTGCTGCGGTGCCCTGGCACTGACCCAGTGCTTGTGTTATGGGGTTTGCCACTTATGAGACCCAAAGCAGCCTGTGTCAGTGTGCTAGTGAAGGGACATTGAGGTGTCCAGGCTGTGGAAAACCTGACTTCCCTTGAACCCTGTTATATATATTTGACTGTGTAGAAGGATGCAAAGACTGAATGTTTTTATCTATCTTTCATGATCATTTATTGGAAAAATAATTGCTGCTGTAGTTTTATAGATTAGTAGAGAAGTAGTGAGTTTCTTGAAATGTGCTTTTGGGGCCATTTGTAGGGCTCACACATATCTTGTCCCCCAGGACAGGAGCTCAGGGAGCAGATGTACCTGGAAAGCAGTAGTCAGATGGTGGGGAACAGCTGATGGAACTCCCTGAGAGTATCTCAGCGGGGATAATCAAGAGAATTTATGCAAAGAAAGAGCTTCCATGGTACTGCAAGGAAAACTTTCAGCTCTATTTCCAGGTAAACTCTGAATTTTACTGCTTATGCTTGAAGATTTAAGGTGTGGATCCTGGTTATTCCTGGCTGCTTTCATGTGGCCTTGCCTTGCAGGCTCAGAGCATGAGCAGGTTGCCTGCTGGAAGCCCCAGGGTCTGGGGGAAAGCTGAGTGATGTTCTGGGAACATGGATGATGCCAGAGCTGCATACTGGGAATGAGAAACAGGCTATGGAGAGCACCAGTGAAGAGAACTGAGCAGAAGTGATGTCCCTTCTGCTCATTCCTATCAAAATCCTTCTCTGTGGGACACTTCTGCCAATGCCAGCTTTGTGTATCTGCCTGGGTGATCAGCAGCCCTGGTTTTCCATAAGGATCTCCCTTATGTCCATGTTTTATTGCAAAAAGGCAGTGAGTCTAGGATTCCTGTAGTGTTCCTCCTGCAGGCATGTTATTCAGTGAATGTAGTTCCAGGGTGATTCCCATATTAAGAATGTAGTTCCAGGGTGATTCCCATATTAAAAATGGGGATTACATGAGGGAGACAGACAAGTATCTATAACAAAGTGAAAGTGCTAGCGCACACTTTCACAGCACTAAAGTGCTGTGAAGGAAATATGGTATACTGGCCATGGAAAAGAAAAAGGTATAGTAGCAAAGGAAGCTTTAAATAAATAGAAATATAGTAAGAGAAAAGCTAAATTCGAGTGCCTAATAAAAGCATAAAGAAAAGGTTAAGATAAAAATATTGGTCTAAGTAAAAAGCTGAATGATAAAAGATTGATTAAATGTGGCGAAGAAAAATCTTTTGGAGCTGTCCACTTAGAAAAGAAAAGTTCAAGAAAATTTTGATTTGCTATGCTTGCTGGAAAAGCTATATATATAGCTTTGAGTTTTTTATGCCTGCTCTCCAAAAATAGTATTATGGTAAATATTTCTGTCAATCATAAAACATCACCTAAGCAATCTGTTTGTAAGATGTGGCATAGCAACTGTGATAATGTCTGCCAATGAGTCACAATTTGATCGTGATGTGAAATATTTTCAAAATTGTGGGGTTTTGAATGTATAGCAGCAAACTCTGCTATAGTCAAGCAGCCTTGTGGGAGAAAGGTTAAAACTGCCAAAACATGTTTTAAGTGAAGCTAGCACTTGGCACTATTAAATTCTAGCACAGCATCCTGGAACTGCCACTTGAAAGTGGGGTTTTCATCTGCTGGAGTGTTTAATAGAAAGCTTTAAAATGAGAAAGGTTAGCAAGTCTTTGCAGCCCCAAGAGATTGTTTGTGTGTGAAGTATTTGGTAAAACATGGCCCAAGAGACAGTGATCTCTTAAGTTGTACTTCACTCCTATGGGTAACTTGCAAAGTGAGAACATCCTGTGAGGAAACGGGAGAAATTGCAGGCTCTTATCAAAAAACATGTATTCTGTGTGTCAGTCTCCAAATGGATCTGGCTACTGAAGAGCTGGTTAAGCTGAATTAGTGTAAAGGACTGAGCAAAGCAGTGTGGGGACTAAAATCTATGGGATTTTTCCATAGCTGTCCAAAGCAAGAGAAGCTGACTGAAAGCTATTGAGACAAGGAAGGTATTACCAGCAATTTATTTTCCTTCTTGGACAGCAGAAGACAACTAATTCTAGGATGTAGTTGCTGATGTAGCACTTCCTTCTTCAAAAGGAATTAATGCCAGGCGGTGATTTATCTGAGGGAACTTTAAACTTCTTCACAAACCCTTTTCTCATACGGTTGTGTTAATGGGCTGTCACAGTTAAAATGCTTAATTTGGATTCCCCAGCATCTCTCATACTTCTGCTGTCTGCAGCCAGACCACAGAGCCACTGAGGCTTGAAATTCTTCCTTGTCTAGGGGTGCTTCTCGTCTGAGATCTGGAGCCTGGCTCCTTAAAATGTGTTCGTTCTTTCAAAAAGTGGGACATTTATATTTTCACTGCATACACAACTGCAACAATCTGTACCTTCTCACTCATCTACTCTACTCCTTTTCTACATATGCTCTGACATGAGAGCTCTAAGCCAAGAGATTGAAAGTGGATTTAGTGCTTTCTGACACAGAATTGAATGTATTGGTAAGTGCCCAGAATAATAACCTATAAATTATTTTAGGCTGACAAGTGTATGCATACATGTGTGCTTACACACACAAAAGTATTCTTTGGAGCAAGGCCTGGAGTCCAAATTTTTTTTATTCTTAAACAAGTGCCCTAACCATTAACTGTGAAGTTTCTCTAGTTTTTTTCTTTCCCCGGCACAAGGATCTTGAATGCTTAAATAGCTTTGCAAGGAAGACTGAGGCCTGTTCTTCCCCACATCATCCTCCCTTGCCATAGCCTAAGGTCTCCCTTGCCTTAGCCCATAGGCTAAGGATCCGTGCAAGATGCGGTTTGGAGCCCTTTGTGACTGGGCAAATGCTGAATACCGGGTAATGTGTCTCACCATGTAGTTCCCTCTGTAATTGCCCCTATGGGACACAATGTTGTCTTATAATGTGATCCAGCTTTGTCTTCTGTGGAAAAGCATGGGGCCTTTCCTGCAGGGAACAGCCTCAATGGAAGGAGGGCTTTTGGTTGCCAGAAAGAACCTTCTGGTTATGTCAAATATAAACCCTGGAAATAAGTAGTAAGTTCAGGAAATGCTTCTCCAGTTACTGTCTACCTTTAAAAAGATGCCTCTCCAAAGGGGCAAACTGAAAGCAGCCCCCTTCTCTGCAAGCTGTTCTCTACAGAGCACATGCTGACATACAGGGAGTTAATATCGAGGCCTGAATGCCCCTGGGGAGACAGGGTCCTAAAAGGTAAGTTTTGCACCACTAACTGTGGTTTGGGAGCCCTTTTTCTCTGGATCATGCTTGAAATGCCTTTGGAAATACAAAAGGACAGTTCTTCAAGTTCATTTTCTTCATCAGAGCAAATATCTGTTGTTTTATGCTGCCTTTGCTTTCTAAAACTTTGCTTCAGACAAGCGGCAGAGCAATACTTCCTTTGCTTTTTTTAGAACGAGGATAGTTTACTAAGTGAGAGTAGCTCTTTGAAGCCATATTCTGTCCTTCTAGGAGCTCTCACACTTAGTTAAATTCTAGGATCCATACGTTTATAGTGAAACCCATATTGGATCACAAAAAAAACATGAACAGTGGCTATGATAAAAGCACAATAAATCCTGGGCTTTGATTCTTTAAGTGCTTCTGTCTGTTTAGATGTGTGTAAAGTACGTTCAGGAAGTCTGAATTTTTAGTTTGCTGGTTTTGCATGTTTAAAAGGAGCAATGCAGCAAAAAAGTGCATGACTTAAGAGAGGAATTTTGTGAAATGTATGCAGATGAAAGAAAATTGCAAGGTGTCTTTTAATAGGAATGCTACTGCACAGGTTATGTTTCTTTGGCCTAAAATTTTAGGAGAGGCTAGGAAATAAGCTATTTTTTCCCCTACATACTATCAGTGAGGCAGAGCAGAATTAGTTTTATGCTGTACTGTGGCACTCTCTGCATGATGTAATGTTACTTCTTGGTTTATATATTCACCATAAAAATGAGCAACTGAACTGTCCTGATCTTGGGGTGCACTAAAAGTAACTCAGAAGAGCTACCGGTCTCTGCTGATGTTGTTCTGTGGAACTAAACGGTAGCTCATCTCCCTTTGAGTTGCAGAGTATTCAGCTGTGCTTCTGAATTGGGGACTTAAGGCTATAAAAAGAGGGGTTGAGTCTGGGTTAATCAGTAACAGTGTGCCCACTTTTAAGCTTGTCAGTGTCCTAGCTGCTTGGCTGAGTCCTGTTAAAAACATTGCCTTATTTAACCCTGTGACCAGCAGCCTGTCAGTAAAATGTTAGTGTTATTCTAGGATTATTTGTAGCTTTGTTTTGCTAGTGAGTGATGCACATCTAACCCAAACATCACTGCTTTTACTTGGGCAAGCATATGAGAAGACTAGGAGCAGTTCAGTTCCCCAGTCACACACAAATCTTTAAATATTTAGTCATGTGTTGTAACTGTGGCCTGTTTTCCCTGGGCAGCAAAGAGTCCTTGCAGAAAATTTCTTGGTAGAGGAGCAACAGAGGACATCAGCCCTGCAGCCCCTCTGAAGCCTCCTCTGCTCCTGCAGGAGGCTGCCTTGGGCGCTCCTGGCACAAAGCGCACAGGCTGCGTGGCCCAGCTAGGCACATGCTGCGCCCGAGCCAAGGTGGAAGCAGCAAGACTCAGTGTAACCGAGAACATCCTCTTCTAACATTAGAGCTGTTAGTTTCATTAGTGGTTTTTGGTTAGAGCAGTTGAAACAAACAATCATCTGCCAACTTCTGTCAGCGTCTTCAAGCTAAAAGGGGCTGTTGGTTTTGTTGGCATCTTTGCCTATTGTGCTGCAGCCTCCAGCTGAACCCTTGTCACCAGCTGGTCACTGGTTGTGGTGTTCAGTGTAAGGTAGCAAATATGAACTTAATACTTGCACCATCCATGTCAAATCTGGGAAACCGTGCAATGTTCTGATGGTAAAGATCTGTTCAGGTATTTCCATACAGTGTAAACAAATCTGGATTCCTGGAGTTTAATAGTTAAATGAGCCAGAACAAGATTTTTTTTCTGATTTGTCCCTCAGATCTCCTTCATAGAGGCTTAGATGTGACTAGGTATTTATAGCTAAATCTATTTATAAATCAGCTGCTTGGTTATGTTGGAGCTTGAGAATAATTTTTCTTTTGTCAGATGGTGAAGAGCAGAAGTTCTTTCCTTGTAGCTCATGATCCAGTTGTTTCTAATTAAATAATTTAGCATTAAAGGGAGGAGTAAACTAAGTTTTTTTGAAAGCTGTCTTGGCTAATGCTGTTCAAACTAGTTGTAGGAGAAACAATAAAGAATCTAAATCTATGGGGAGTAACAACAGGGGAAAAGAAGCTCTTTAGAGCAAGTAATGCTTTTAACTTGCAGTCCTTAAATAGCATCTACTTTATAGTTTTTTGAACAAGTAAGCATCTGAGATGCTGGGATCTAGCTGGCTGAGTCTGTTGCATTCAAATGGAAATTCCTGTTTTGGCTGCAAAGCTGTCTTTCCAATTGTTATTAGAAGTTTAAAGCTACTCAGGATCCTCAGGCTGACTGAAGGTAATGGTGAGCCTGTGTCTACTGCAAGGAATATTCTCTAATTTTTCTGCCTTGCTGCTTTAGTCATTTTCTGAATTTGGAGAGGCTATTGAGTCCTGTTTGAAATAAGCAGAGAAATGGGTTTTCAGCTTCTCTAAGGTTTAAAACTTATTGCCTTGAGGTTCATGTCACTTGGTGTCCTGGCACTTGCAGATGTTTTCACAGCTGTGCTGATAGGCATTGACAAGAAACCCATGGACCAGGCTGCATTTTAAAAAGCTTTCAGACCTTGTTAAGGCCACATGGTGCAGGATTATGGGAGCTGTGCAGATATTCAGGCTGTCTTCAGGTTGTTAGTACAATAGTTTGCTATCAGCTCCCTGCTTAAATTTCTGGAGGTCTTGAGATCCCATAGACATGGGTCATGCGAAGTACTTCATCAGACACTGTATAGCACATAAATTATACTCTGGCTTACAGCCAAGAAATGACCTCTGTGCTGTCTTCTGGTCAAAGACAGATTTTTTTTTTTTTACTGAGAGCAGTGAGAAATCTGCAAGTAAGAGCAGTGTAGAGTCTTGCCTTGTGTCACTGCCAATTCTTCAGAACTTGTCACAATTTTTATCATGCAGAGTGACACTGAGTTCAGCAAAGAACTTCAATTATTTCTGTCTTGGTTTTGCTATTCCTGTTTCATTTCTTGTACCTTGTCATTCTCTTCTGGATACTTTTATTGTCAACAATTATCTCCTGCTTTTTTAGTCATCAGTCACTGAAATGACTGCTATCTGAATTTCAATCTAATGCTTATATTGATGGCTTTTGTAGACTTCAGATTCATTTCTGAAATTGAGCAATGGAGGTGTTAACTCCCAGTCATTTTGTCAAGCTTTCTGTAGGATCATGAGAGGTACAGTAAGTTAAACCTGATCCATATTTGGAATTTTGCCCTACCTTTGCTTCCTTGTATGTGTGCACTTGTATTGTCCAGGCCATAAACCCTTCTTGGGGAGGGGGCAAGGTTTGAGGTATTTGTTTTAAGGTAAGGAGTTTTTGCAGCAGCCCATCTCAAGTTAACTGCCAAGCAGACTGCAGTCATTTTCAGTGGCATCTTTATGTTGGAGGCAATAAATGAATCATGATGATAACTGGTGGTATTGATTTTATCTGAAAAAAAGCCTATGGGCAAAAATTGCCTGCTGTTAAGCTGTAGTTGAGTATCATTTTCTACTGCACACAGTGTCAGAGCGGGAGGAGCTGAGGTGCTAACCTTCCCCCCCATTTCTTAGGCTGCCTTAGCTCCTCTGTGCAGGGTGAGAGCTGCACAGGCCTGTGTCTCCTGTGCCTCTCGGTGACCTGCAGCCATGTGCCCCTAGGCAGAGTGGTGGAGGGGTCTGGATAGCAGTTTGGATGATGATGCTCAAAGTGCCCTCTGGGAATGTGCCTTGCCACTCTCATGTCCTCAGGAGGGGCAAGGGAGGCCACAGCTTAGCTCATTTGCTTCTCATTTCCAGGGAACCCTCTCCAGTTTTTTAAATAGAAAGCTGAAAATTAAATTCACTTCATAATCTAGGAGATAGTATTCAGACTTCACAAGTGTTCAAAGCTTAGTGGAGTTTAGTCTTCTCATTTCATGGGAGGGGGGAACTTGCATGTTGCAATAAAATATAGCAGTATAAAGGCAATCAGGCTGAGTGTCAGAATAAAGCATTATTCACAATCCTCACATTGTGTAAATTATGTGAAATGCTAGAGCTAATGCAAAATAGGATATAATAAAGGCATTATTTCTGCAAAAGGAAACTCTATCAGAACAATGAAACTGGCTTGAGCCTATGAAAATCTGCATCTTTTTACTGTACCTAAAGCTGTCAGAGGAACAACTCAAGTGCTCAACCTCTGGCTGATCTCTCCTGACACTGCTGCTCTTCAGAACAAACACTTGAAATTATAGGCCACTTATGAGGATTAGGATCTACTGGCCTAGGTACATTCATGAGTAAACTATCTCTGCAAAGTGATTTGCCATGCAGCTGACTTGTGTAGGAGGAAGTAAAGGGCTCAGTGTACTGAATCAGAGGGGGAAAAGTATGAATTCTGAACAAGTTTGAAATAGGTTGCATTTAACTAAATGCTCAAGGACTTTAAATGAATTTCAGTCAGAATCCAGGTCTTACCCTAGTACATCAAGCTCTAAAAATTTTCCTTTGTCTTAAAAGTTCTTGCTATTAATCAAAGTTTTTTTTTCAGCGCTTGCATAGCTAAATGCCAGGCTAATAGCAAGCAGCTCCAGAAAGACCCTCACAGATCTCAGTGGGCAAAAAAAAAAAAAGCAGTCTTCAATGTTGATGACTTTGATAAAGGGGCAATAATGCCTCAAGAGAGAAAAACTGACCTGTGTTCTTGTGATGCTGAAGTCAACATTGACAGTTACAACTTTGGAAAATGATGCAGAAGTTGACAGACCTTTGATATCACAGGCAGGGATGCACCAATCTGTAATAGAACATGGGTGTGGGCGAGGTATGAAGTGAGGCTGAATATTGGCCAGACCCATGTGCTTTTCTTAACGCTACCTTGTACTGCTGCTGTCTTAGCTTACTGTTTAGCAAGTCCAGGTGACCTTCCAGTGCCCTCTTACTGGTGGTGAGGATACTCTGTGGAGGATGCACAGCATGTATTTCTCATGTTGTTTGTGCACCTAAATATATGGAAAACTAGAAGTGAGTAGCAGCAAAAAATATGCATCTTCAAAGAAGATTCTGGTGTATGGATGCTAAGTGAATGGACATGCAGGCCCAAGCACGAGGAAGAGGGACAGTTTTGGAGGATGTTCATATCCCCAGATGACAATTTGTTCAGCACAAGAGTTTTTAGACCCAGGGATGAGGCACCATTTTCCCTCAGGCATCATGCTTGGGTTTAGGCCTCTAATACAGGATTCAAGATCCCCTTTCAGTAGTCGGGAGCATGAATGTTAGATACTGTAGTGATTAGCTTCTAGGTGCCTGATTCTCTTTCTGGATATATTTAATCATTGGTAACATTCAGTGGTGTGTATAATGGGAATTTGTTTTTCTGTCTCCTGTCCTGTGTCCAGATTCGCTTTAGGAGTGTTTGTTGCAGTAGCTGGGTTTTAATGTGGCTTTGCTAAATTGTTCAAATCCTGCTTTGCAGAATCTTTCCACTTGGATAACTTATCCACTGTACTATCCTTATTGGGTTATTGGGGGGATGAGAGTTACTTAATTTTGTGTCTGTAGGCAACTTAATGTCATATTTCCTACTGGAAGAAGGGTCAGAGTGAGTAGCAGTAGTAGTTTCAAGCATGCACAAGTACAAATACTGCCTGGCTGCTTTATTCCCTCATTCAAGGATTACAGTAGCCACAAGAATGGAGAGCCTTGCTGTCTGCCTGGTCCTTGGGAATCACCCTTAAATTAACTGATAAAGCTGTAACACTATTCACAACAGTCCAAACAGAGCAGCACAATCCCTACATTTAGAGGAAGATAGGCACAGATCAGTGTCTAAACCTCTGTATACTTTATATTAGTTTAAAAAAATGTCTCTTATCCAGATATATAGATCATGGCCAAGATTGAGTGTTTTTGCAAAGCTCTTAAGCTCTGAGTTAAAGATGACCCCTTATATTTTTCTGTTGCTTCTGTTTGTTCCCTACCTGTCTAGGATTTTAATTGAATCACTTTTGACTTTAATTCTTGCTCCTGATTGAAATGGGTTTAAGTGCTAGGCTTTTTAAGTCTAAGTAGGCAGAGCCCTGTTATTTGCAGAAAGCAAACAGCTTGCTCTTGCCTTGATATTTAGCTGCTTATAAACAAAAAGTTACTTTAATGTAAGGAAAACACTCTTCAGTTGGTAGCTTGGCAGTCAACCCTGAGGCCATTATTTCATCACAAAAAATTTATATTTGTCTAAAGCTGTATTTCATTTAAAATGTACATTTAACACTGCATTTCATGCATGCAGAGGAATAGTGCATGGGAGGCATTACTAGCTGTTGATAAAGATGGGCTGTGATGGTGAGCGTATGTTCTGTGGTAACAGTACAGCTGGAGTGCCTGATTGCTCAAATAAGTGCTGAGGATACTCTTAAACTATAGTTAAATGATACTTAAGGACTTTCATGGTAGATTGAGCCCAAGGTCCTGTGTTTGCAACAGTGGCCAGTACCTGTTGTGTCAGAAAGGTATAAAAATAGCACAATGTATCCTCCAAATTAATAGTTGCTTGGTTTATAATAGCAGTGAGATTTATTGAAACATGGAGAATTTGACCTGAAAAGTTTGTAGATGCTTGGGAGAAAGGGGGGGAAAAAAAGGTTAAAAAGCATGTATACAAAGCTGGCAAATGGGACTTTAAAGAAGCTTATCAGAACTGTTCTGAGAGAACTAGACACTGCATTTTTGTTATTTTGCCACTGTTCTTACAATATTCAGAACTATACCCAGTGTTGCTATATTACCAAAATCTGTTGCAAATTAAATCCTTATGATTTGTTACTGCTTTGAGTTTTAACATGTGGAGTGTTTCCATTCCTTGAAAAGTTTTTGGTTGTATCATATCACACAGCTGTGTGATTGCAGGACATATGGAATTAAATAGAATGTATTCCCTAACTCCTCCAACAGAGCTTTTAAAGCTTTGGATGAAACAGGTAAAAAAATGTTGTCTTTGTATGAAATAACACTTAAAATTCCAATTTTACATTCATTGCTAGAAATATACAGTAACTCCTGCTTCATCAAATGGAGCTTCTGAATAACTGTCAGATGTTTGGAACAGTTCACATTCTTCCAGGCTAACAGTCAACCAGTGTTAGGAAAATGCAGCAGATGGCTTAGCACAGTTTTGCCTTTTTTGTGTGTTATGCAAGATAGTAATAAAAATGCAAATACCACAAGAGCTGTGCAATCTATAGCAAATAAGAGAATTTTGTGGTAAAGCAGACCTTTGTTTTTGAGACTAGTTGCTTCAAGGCAGAGGGTAACATGATGTTTGTGTTAAATATAAAGAGGATTTGATTTCTTCTCTGTAGAGCTCATTGTAGAGTTTTCTGTAGTTTGGACTTCTTTTTTTTCAAGAGACTTGCTATATTGAAATAGAAAAGTTGGATGGATCAGTGAAATGTTTGCTTAGAAAAATTGCCCTGGTATGAAAGTGACAGAATCTTTTGCTGCAGTGTATCTTAGCTACCTGATACCTATTTTCTAGGGGCATCTGGGAGAGGAGAATGCAGTTTACAACTTGGAGGTGTAATAGATGCAGAAATATGGTGCATCTGGCCACTCAAAAGACTGTAGTGAATACTCATTATGATGATGCTCAGCATAATTATCTGCACACCTATTACTACTTTACTGCAGAATTCATCCGCCTCAAAAGAAGGCGAAATACATTATTGTGGTGGTGTTTTCCTTTTGGATTTGTTCCTCTGGCTACTTAACCACCATGTAATTGCCACAGTGCTGAGCTCTTTTATATATCTGAGAAACTGTCATCTCTCATGAAAAGGGATGGAGGGAGCAGGTTCTGCTCCAGAAATGGTGCTCCCAACCTTATCCTCAGCTGTTTTGTAGTTCAGCCTTGTATGAGAAATTGGTATGGTCTGTGCTGTGTGATGTTAAGCAGCACCTGGTTCTTTTTCCCTTCCTATCCCCAAACCCTCTCACCTCAGCCCTGTTTTGGAGCCACTGTCTCCTTACACTCAGTCTTACCCTGTGGCCATGTGTGCTCAGTGCTGCATCTGTCATATGCTGCTCACTGAGTGAGTGGCTGCATTAGATGAAACTTCTGTTCCTCCCTCCCTGCTTTTCCCCAGTGAGTCAGTTATTGAAGGAAAAATAATGTAGGCCAAAAAGGGAGGTTCCTGCTGACTTTCAGGAGTTAGGGACATAAATGCCACTTGCACTGGGTGGGAAATCTACTCTATAAAAACTATTGCTATTGCAATCAGGCCTGTCCACTTGGTGCATTTCTGTGCATCAAATCCAACCTGCTGAGTAGCAGGACTGGGGGACTTGACCTCACAGCTTTTGCAGAGCAGTGTGAAGAGGGCTGTGGCCATGCAGTGCATGCTAATACTCCCTTGCTTGGTGGGTTTCCTCTTATTTTGGAATGTTTATCTTGCTATGCCTCAATTCTGTTGACCTTATGGTTTAAAGAGGCAAAACTTCCTAGAAGAAATGTTGTCAAATTAATGGCTGTGAGGGTTAAACTCTTAACTAACCATGCTACTGGATTTTTAAGTTCCCAAATTTTGCAAGTTAAGGAGGGCTAGAATAAATCATTAGCATTCTCTTCATATAAATGCAGATAATTATAATTATAAAGATAATTAGTCCTCCCATCTTGGCCTGAAGGAAAATGCTGATTAATGCACTTATGAATGTGCATGTATAGTATTTCTATGATAATTCTATAGCTTGACCATAGTTTCAGTTTTTTTAACAGGGGCAATATCTAGCTCTTTAATTTCAATTATTTTGAGCAGCAAGACATAACCCTTTGACAAAAAAAAGGCAAATTTTGCAGACACTGAAGGCGCAGCTCTTGTCCCAGGCCAGACCAGCATGCTGCCGTGTGCAGGCTTGGTCCTCAGCCCAGGGCAAGCAGCAGCAGCAAGGGGGAGAGGGGCAGATCAACGAGAACAGAACAAAGGCCGTCGTTTAGCATTCGGGGAAGCGAGATAAGGTCACTTCGCACAAGTTATTTAATGCATCTATTAGCCCTATTGGGCGCGAATGGCAGCTTGTCGGTGGCAGCGGGCCGAGAAGGCTGAGCTGTGAGGAGGGCGCCCCTAACGGCCCCGCGCGCCCCTAACGGCCCCGCGCGCCCCTAACGGCCCCGCGCGCCCCTAACGGCCCCGACAGAGGGAACAAGTGAGACGCAAAGAGCTGGGTTACGCAGGAGAGAGGGCTCAGACTGAAGCTGCGCCTGAGGAGAGGGGGAAGAGATCATTTCAAATGCTGGTGTACTTGTCTTTGTTTCTCAGCACCCGAATCAGTAGTGAAATACTGATATGCTAATTACTGGCAAAATGGTGAATTTGGGTGAAATTTCCTGACTTGCAATTGTTTGTTTTTTTTTTCTTCCCCCCCCCCCACTGTGCTAATTAGGCAGGAGTTGGTGGGGAGGGGGGAGGGTGGGCAGTGAACTGAGGATTCTAGCAGATTTCTTTTTTTGAAAAGCCTGTTTAGGCTGGAAATGGGAGCACGGCTCTGCAGAGTTTGGTCCTTCCATGGTCTGTTGTTCGAAACAAAATTAATTGCAGCACATCTACAGCTGCTGCTCCAAGGAGGTGCTGTTGCAGTGGTTATGGCAGTGCTGGGAGTTCAAAGCTGGGATACAGCTGATGCCTTGAGTATTTTTTGGGTGGTTTCAGGCTTATGTGATTTATAAACACTGCCATGAGCAACAGAGGAGGGCTTTGGGATGAGATAATGGCGGGGTAGGTGGGGCAGTGGCTTGATCTTTCTGTTTCAGTAAAAGATAGCCTTGCCAAAGGACAAAGTGTGAAATTTGTAGTGGATGCATGTTCAAACTGCTAGAGTATTCTTAGCTGTATGTCTTGCAGGGGCAAGGTCTGAAGTTTGTAGTGAGAGCTAAGATTATTAGAATATGAAGCTTGTAGAGATAAGGGTGGAGTTTGTAATGGATATATTTTCAACCTGTTAATTTCTTGGTTTTCTGTTTTATAGGGTTGAAGGGTGATGTCTGTGGACAAGAGGTGGAGTTTGAGTTCCTGTTAGCAGTGTAATACTGTTAATCCTGATAATCTGCTTACCAGGAAAAAGGAGTGGATTCTGTGGTAAGTATGTAGTCCCATTGCTATAGTATTGGCCTCTATGGTTTGCAGTTGTATTATCCCAATAATACAATATCCTAGGGATGAGGAGTGGGCCTAGCATGTGTATATGTAGTATTTAAGTGTCAACCCCTGTTTGTGTGGAAGGATAAGTATTTTGTAATACATATACAGTATATTAAGTTTGTGATGGTATTAAAAATAGTTTTTCTAACAGATATATATATATATATACAAGCAGTACTTAATGTGCTATGTGGAGGCATGAGTTAAACACTGGGCATGAGCAGCAGGGATCTGTGGGAGTGATCTGTGTGGGCAGAAGCCAGGGGCTACCTACCTTGTGCTGGTCACAGCTGGTTTCAGTGGTTCTGAATCAGATGGGAAGAACCCACTTTGTGCCAAGCAGTTGGAGGACTATACAACACCTCTGCTGTGTTTGAGAAAGGGCAGTAGCTACTGATGGCAAGAGACATCCCAGGAGGATTGTGAAAGTGTATGAGAAGAGACAAAGGAGGACATGAAAGGGAATAGGTGAGGAGAAATGTGAAGAGACCTGTTTGGAGAAATAAAATGGAGAAGGCACATGGAGGTGGATGTGGAGGTTCAGGCCTGGAAAGAGGTGCTCCATACTGGAGATGGGATGCCTCTGAGGGGATTGCTGCTGGAAGATAAAGCATGCCGGAGCTGGGACCATTTTCACAGGGGCTATGGCCTGTAGAGGAACTCATGTCAGAGCAGGGACATCACTGAAGGGATGCTGCAGCCCATCTGCAGCAGAGCAGAAGAAATTAAAAAACACAAGTGTTAGAAGGAATCTACTAGGGCATGACTCCAATCTCCTGCCCTGCTTGTTGCCTCACCAAAAAGATGGGGATGGATAGATTGTAAAGTGTGGCCAAAAGGAGCATGCTAAAACTGGGAAGGTGGGGTGGAGAGCAGTTGGACTGTAGTTGAGCCTTGAACACCCCAATCAGTAGTGAAAAACCTATATTAATTAGCATTAAATCAAAGTAAGTGGAATCACCTGAACTGAGGCTTATCTGCTTATAACACTAGCCTTTTCTGAGATTGTGTGTAATGTATGCACCAGATAGGAGAGGTTTCAAATTTTTATTATTCAAAGATTACAAGAAACTATAGTCATTACAAAATGACTAGTGTTGAGCCTATTGTATGGAAAGCATAGGTTAAAGATGGCATAAATCAGATGGTCTTGTTTTAGCTTGATCTGGTAAAATTTAATTATGGTTATGTAGGCAAATTGCTTCAGCCATCTCAGAAATGTTAGTAATCTCAGAGTCAAGAAAAGTGTCTTTTTAAACTTTCCCCCCTTGCCCTGGCTCTGAGCCTCTCTTTGAAAAGAGGTGGGGGGAGAGCTACTGAAGAACTGTGTGGCAGTTGGTTTAGCTTCAGATCCTGGAAAAATGCCAGATTATAATCAAATGAGCAATTTGTAGGCACCTAGGAAATAAGGAGATGAGTAACAAAGATGGATATGCCAATAACAAGTCATACCAAGTTCATCTAATTTTCTCTTCTGACAGGGTAAATAAGGGCAAAGCAATAGGAATCAACTTTTACAGATTTTGATGCTGCCTCACTGTCTACAATCTAGGAAAATAAGCAATAGATAAAACTGTTTGGAAATGCAGAATTGGTTAGAAAAATCTTAGAGCAGAAAATCAATGCCTCAATGTCAGGCTAGGGTATATCAAACAATGCTTCAAGGACCTTGCTTGAGCCTAGTACTACTCAATATTTTCATCCATGATTTAGTTGAAGGAAAGCTGAAGTTGGAGATGTTTTAACTAGGCAGATAATGCCTATCTAAAGTACTGGGAGACAAGATCAGAATCTCCAAACTCTTGAGAAATGACATTTTTAAAAAAATTGCAGTGGGACAAGTACCAAATTCTATACCACGGAGGGACAAATTGCCTGGACAGCCAAACTGCGGGAGAGGATTTGAGCATTAGAGGAGTGCAAGCTGACTATAATTCAGTGGTGTCCTGCTGTTGAAGGGAGACACCAGACTGGAATGCATCATCAGAAACAGTCTTGTAATAGGAGACTTTGTCTGTTCAACAGAGTTCTGCAGAACAGAGGTAAATTAAATAGTGTGGAGAAGAAAAATGGTGAGGTTGATCAGAGTTCAGCAACATACAAGGAAGGGTTGGGGGGGGAACAGTGGCTTTTAATTTAAATATGACAAAAACTGAGGAAACAGGTCTTCAAATATATCAATATCAAATACCTCTTCCTGTTTACTGCAATTAGAAGTGTACTTAAAAGTTAGCAAGCAAGGTATTAGGAAAAGCAAGGAAAAGTAGTTCAGCACTGAGATGGTTTGGGCACTGGGGAGACTGATTTTTATTCCTGTTTTTTTAAGAGATTTAGGAAATACTAGGGATGCCAGTTCTTCCTCTGGGCTAGTTGATACTTTGGTATCCACTTCTGTTCTTACAGTTTTTGTTCTGGTGAGGCTTTTCCTGTGGCAAAATGTGTTTAAATATGTAATGTTGTTGTCAGCTTGTATGCTGGTTCCACTAATTTGTTCCACAGGTCACTGATAAAGGGCAAAGAAATTAGAAGTGCACTGAAAAGGCTGGACAGAGAAATGGGTGATATGTAGAGCTAAGTACTAAAGGGAAATCTGTACTGAAACCATGCATCAGTTAAAAACCTTACTGCATTCAATGACTATGCTGAGGCTTAAATTGACAGATATGCAGGAATCATTTTAAATATTCAAGGAACCTTTTACCAAATCTCTGCATTTTATCATGATCAAATACTTAGATCTGTGTTGCTCAGTCCTCACTAATATGAAATCTGCATGCTCTACTTCTGCTATACTTCTGTAGAAAAGTAGGTCATTCTGTGAAACTGAAGAAATCCCTTTAGGTTACTAAATACGTTCTCATCTGCCAGATTCCTGCAGTGTAACCTTTGGCAGATGCATTGCAGTGAAATGATGTCTCACATTTTTATTTGTAGATAGGCAGTTCAAAAACATTGCCAAGTGCTGTTTGGAGACAGAGGGTCAGCTGGTTGACTTGCTAACGTTGCCATTGCAGTTATTGTCATTGTATCTAATACTAGGTCTTTAATTTTTGGGGAAATGGAAATAACTTATATGGAACATGTATAAGGCCTAATTTAGACTGTGAGGATTACATTGAGTAAAAAGTCTCCAGTAGTGTATATGTGCAGTCATTGATTCAAGTAATATTGAAAATGTTGATTTAGTTACTGGCATAGAGCATTGATAAAATAGAACATTGATAGGTAGAATATTACCTCTAATTTTAAACTACATCAGTGAATTTCAAACTGCTGACAGTCCATTCCCTTAACATAATGGGGAGAAGAATAAAGAGATTTATCTGATAAAACATTATTTTGGAATTTTTGGAATTAGTTTGGTGTACAGAACTAATTTTACCCACGTGGATGATCATTTTGTGTGATTGAATCTTAAAAGATCAGTAGCCATGAAGAATAAGGCAAAAGATAAAAAGTTAAAAAGGCAAAGTAATGACCTTAGCATGAGATTTCCATGTTGGAATGAATAAAAAATTGGCGTCATTCCCCTTTCCAGTAGTCTGCAGTATTTTTGATCTTATATAACCTTACTATTTATGAGTAACCTGTAGCTTAAACTCAGATATATCCCAATGAAGGGAATACACAGTAAATTATGTGCAGCTATCTTCAGCTTTAGAGTTGGAGATAGGCATGCTCCTTCAGAGACTGATTTAGAGTTGTTCCTGGCTCTTTGTATTTCTAGTGTGTTTGTGAGGGCACTAACTCTCTGATTTTGCTATGTGATGAATGGCTGGTTTTAGCAGTCTGGTTTCATTTGTAATCTATTCCCTTGTTTGTACTGAGTTTCTTGTCTAAATGAATAGAAAGCAAACCTTTTTCCCGTGAGCAAGTTCTCACAGAAATGAAACATTTTGCAATGAATATTGAATATCTGACTTCTCAGCAATGCACCATAAGAATAGGTAGAATGGAAAGTCTCTTGTGGATTTGGCTGTTTTGGAGAATATAACAGTAGAACTTCTACTGCAAAAATACCACTGGATCATCAAATTTGGTTTCTGTTTAAGTATAGGAAATACCAAATGTTGTATTGCAACAAAGGCCAATTATTTGATGTACCAGCTCGGCTAAATTGCTAACTGATGTAAATAATTGTTACTTTGCGCCGAACTACAGCTGATGATCATGGTATTAACTTGAGTATCTTCCTAGAAAATCCCAGCATACCCAGAAAAATGAATTGGTCCTAGAAAATCTTAAATACTTAGACAGCTTCAGTATCTAATTACAAAAAACATTTTTAGTGATGCCAGAGCTTTAAAAGTTGTCCATAGCTGCTTATTAGGAATTGTAATTGAATTACAAAATCAAAACAGTGGATGTATGACAACTACAGAATTACTAGTGGAATGGCAGGGCTGGCCACAGTGTTCTCCCAGAGCTTCTACTAATGTAATTAGCTCTTGTGACTTTAGGACTTTTCCTGGAGGTCTGGCAGGTGTCCTTGGAAAATTAACAGAAGAAATTTTGCACTTACCAGTAAATACATCTATAAACTCTGCTGGCTGCCTGATTCCAATGAGCTGTCCCATGTCTGCTCTCAGTACTGCTAATATTAAAGTACATAATCACTACTACTATCTCTGTAGTCTGCATGAAATTTCTGCAATGGGAGAATCTTGAAAGGATTGTGCTAGCTTTCCTCTACTCTTTATTTTCTGCAGTCTTTTACTAGAGCAAAGAGCACTTTCAAATGACACACATTATCTTCAGTGGTATTATATAGTGAAGTTATTTAAAAGAAAAGCATTTTTAAATAACTGGGCAGCTATTTTCATATTATAAAAGGCTTTGGCTATTAACTGTATGGTTTTCTGGGTGACATTGTGCATACAGCTTCTGCCTTTCCGAAAGGAATGGGAGGAATTGATAATCACATTTCCAAGGGCTAGAGAAAAACAAAAATGAAAGGCAAAGTAGCACTAGGGTTGTCTTAATGTACTAAATATAAAGCTTTTGAGAAATATCTTGGTGATTGAACTGAATCAGTGTTCTATGATATTCATATTCTCATGTGAGTTGAGATGTTTCATCTGGAAAAGATTCTTGTTTTCATTCTTTTCCCAAGAACTAGGACTTATATTTAGGAAGAGTAGCTAGTGTCCCTTGCTTTTGGGTACTTCAGTTGGCTGAAGGAGGGAGCAGTTGGTCTGGCAGATATTTTTCAAGGAATGAATGGACAACAGACTATTACTTTTCTGCCTCCTGAGTTTAATGCTAGCATTGTTTGCCAATATGATAGTTAAATACTGGTTAGTCAACTGTACTCTTCCTGTGTGGATAGGTGGACTTTGGCAGTTTTGATATGCATGCAGCTGCAAAGACTTTTTATAGGTATAAAAATGTTCAGGTGCCAGTATCTTTAGGCTCTGTCTGCGTGAAAGATACAGTACAACTGCAAAAATACAAAAATACACTGTTAAGGTTTTGGTGTACTGATGTTGTATTTCACCTGGAGTTTTATGGGGTTGCTGCTTGTCCTAGAGTATAAGTTCCTTTTGTCACCTGCTATGAAGCACAGCTGACTCCTGTTTGTGTTCTTCAGCAGTGTTGATGGCATCAAGGTTGCATGGCGTCCACTCTGTGGCTTCGACTTCTCTTGAAGTTCCATATTTTGGAGGGAGTGAAGGAGTGATAGTGGTGATTGCCAATGATGAAGGTAATAGTCATGTGCCAAAGGTTACTATATTGGTCTCAGTCCCCCTCCCTCATCCAAACTGTGTCTAGATCCAGTTTGAAAGTTATGTGCTAGAAAAATATGATCAGATATTTGTATTACTACTTGAATTTCTTTCTAGCTTTTACACAAGTAAGCAAAGAACTTTCCCTGTTCTCCATGTTGTACTCTAATTACAAAATGAACAGTCCTGTGCAGGCAGCTGTTCTGTAATGCATTATGTGTAAAAAGATTCTCCTGTCTACATATAAATTTTCTGGCATTCCAGATATCAGATCTTATAAGCAACATACTGTTGTATTTAACCTGTTCCATGCTATTTAGTTTCTTAGCTTGACCAAAAAGTGCTTCGTAGAAAAAGCTGCTTGAAGTTTTTGTTGTTGAGGGGAAAGAAAACTAATTGGGATGCTCTGAAATCTATAAATCTGAAAATAAAATGACAAAACTAAACATGTGTCCTACACACAAATAGTGTGACAGTTGGGGCACTTATTCCAGATAAAAAAAAAGTTCAATTAAAAGTGGAAATTTGATTAGGGGACCTGTATGTCTCAGGCAAATGGTCTGTTGAACAGCTTGCTATGCTGGGTCTGTTCCTTGACCTGACAAAGCAGGTGGAACTAACCTTATGATTTTGAGATGCTGATTATTCAGAAGAGCTAGCATTTTCTGATGGAAAAAATATTGCGAAAACTTCTGACTAGCCTTAGCAATTGCTGATTTACAACATACAAAAACAAATAGTCCTTTTTTGAAAACATTAACTAGGTAAAACCTGGAGTGAATGACAGCAGAAAGTTGATTATATTCTTTCTCTTTCAGGACAGCATAAAGCTAAGCGTTTGCAAGTGTGGAGCCACATATGTAAAAGGTATGTGAAAGTAAGTGAGGTAAAGTGGTAAGGTAACTATTTCCTGAAATTGGTTTAAGACAATGATTTAACCTTTTTGACTTTTTGAATATATTTCCATCAAATGGTAGTTAGAGAAATCACTAACTTGTCTTTTAAGAAAAGAGGTTCAGAGGCTGAAGTTTGAAAGATTTAAAAATGCAGATTCTCCTGTATCTTTTTCTCTAATCGGTCATCTTTTGATTGTACATTCTAGAAATCCTTACAGCATTCCTGAGATTTTAATTAAAATTGAAGAACTGACATTTCTATTTCTGGTTTCTGCATGCCTCTTGGTTTTAAGGACAATGATTCAAACTATGTACATTTTCCTTTCTGTGGGTCTAAATACTTCTGTTAAGCTGGAAGAGATTCAGAACACTTGTAAGTAAATCTAGTCAGACCTACTGATAATTACTGGGAGAGTTATGAGGACTTTCCAACATTAAATGAGTAAGTGTTCATTGCATTGTTATCCAGAAAGTTTGTGGTTTGAAAAGCCTTTTTATTTGCTCCCGCAAGTACTGGGCATCTTTCCTGATATATTGTCAAGAATCAGTGATATATACAGATTTCTGGGGAAATTAAAATGGGATAAATTTTTCATCTGAATTTTGTGAGTTGAATTTGGGCTTGATGTGTGTGCTATAGTGCTAGAAAGCTGCTTTTCAAATCTGGGAGCTAAATAGAGCAAAACAAAATGGGTTAACAACGTGGCAAACCCAAACTGAAAGATGGAGCTCCAGGTCTGAACCCAGAGCAAATTGCTTTGTGGCAACTACAAAAAGACAAGTCAACTCCAAATGAAGCAGAGTGAAACCATAGAGAAACATTTCTGGTCACTTACAAGGGAGTGGAGCAGGCTGTGAAAAGCCAATGGCCGGAGTGGTCACAAGGAGAGCACTTGAAGCAGGAGAAATTTGTTCTAACCAAAGAAATTTACTACTGTTTCAAATGTAACTTTTGAGGTAACTTCTGAGAACATTTGAGGTCAGACAGTGTTGTGTTTTCTTTTGGTTTGGCTTTTTATTACTGGCAGCTGGTTGTTGGCACACTGTTGCCCTAAGACATTTGCAAGCAGGCTTTGGTTTGGGTTGCCCTATTTTACCTGTGGCCTTGGTGTGGGGTAAGAGTGCCTGGTTGAGAGCTGGTAAATGAGAGATATCACTTCAAAATCACATGTGTAATTTTCAGTAATTTGCTTATTGCAGTGTTCAGGATTGGAGTATGAGCAAGTTACTGGGAAGTAAGTAGGGATATATACTGACTTGGTTTCCTGGCACTGTAGATGTAAGTCACTTTATTTGCCAGTGCAAGTATGTATGTCTGTGGTTTTGTAGTGTCTGGTTGTTTTGCAAATCATACACAGCAGACTTGGCTTGTGTGGCCATGCAACTGGATGAAGATGGTGTATCAGGCCATCCGCTGCTGTTAATCAGCACAGATTGCAGGAGCTTACTTGACTTGCCTTCCCTGACAGTCTGACTTGGTGACTTTGTTTAGCACAAAATGCCAGTGGGCTGTTTTTCCCCAGGAGTTGTAGGAGTACAGGGTGCTTAGTACCTAGCCCTCAAAGGGAGGGGTGTGGGGAAGGAAGTTAAAAGGCTGAGAGTTAGATACAAAACCTAACCAGTACTGACTGAGGGTTTATTGTAATCAATGCTTATTCATACAAGTTTGTTTCTTCAGCATGAATTTGACTATACCTAAAGTACTGCCAACTTCACTAAGTAAGCAAACCAAAAGCACTTAATCATTTGCCCTTTCAGTGGCCGTGGATTTCATTTGTAACAACAGAAGGCAAAACACTTGCAAACAGTATTACACTTTAAAGCAAAACTTGTGGTGAGTCTATTCATTAGCATCAGCACAGGTTGTCAGACATGCCTGGCACAATGCTTATAATACTTTACCAGTTATGTATTTCATTTTCATTGTTATTGAATTGCTTGACATTATAATGGAAATATTTCAAGAGTCCCTAACTTATGCAGCTTTTAGTTTTCATTCAAACAGGTGAGAGCAGGAAGCTGATTGGTAGAAATCAGAGGGGCTGGCAAAGGATGATTCCTAATCCTCAAAATCAGATGCTGTTTGCTTTTAATCTTTCACAAATGTTTTTCTTCCAACACTGGAAGACATTATAGCAAAACTAAGACAATATTTTAGTTCAGTATACTATTATGTGCAGCTGAACTGATCTATGCTCTACTTCTACTTTAGCATCTAAATAGATGCACCCACTGCACAAAAATAGGGTTCCATAACTGGAGAAACACAGGCTGGTCAGTATATCAAGCCTAGTTTGATTGCTACTTCAGACCAGGAGAAAGGAATCTGAAATCCCACCTGATTTTTTTTCCAAATGCATCATTGGTCTAAAAATACTACATCTTACTAAACATTTTATCTTGATCTGTCAATACCATATTGATATTCTGTGCTAGCAGTAAACTTTAGGTAACTTAGTCACTTGAATACTTCAAAATATGACTCAGCTTCCTGTAGAGTTATGCCTCATTGCTTTAGCTTCAGAGTTGTTCATATTGCTTGCAACTTGCTAATGTGAAATAATTTTACTGTAAAATCATACATGGAAATGCAATGCTAGTAACAGTTAATGAGACAGCTAAGCAAAATCAGTATACTGGCTAATAGGAGAATATTATTAATGGATTCTGTCAAAAATAAGACCTCAAGCACTTCTATTATCCTTCTAATCTTCTGTCTTGAGATTTTGGCATATGGCTTCTATTAATTTCTCACCTTGCTACCCCAAAATAAATTAAACATTGTTTTAGTTTGAAGGAAAAAGTGTTCAGTGGTCTTTGTCAGTGTTTTTAAAGCCATTCTTGACTAGACTTAAAATAATTTTTAAAAGTTAATTTTGGAAATGTTTGAATGATTTTCTGTTTTGGTCACCGAATCAGAGGAAAAAAATGCTTAGTCCTAATTACTGCAAAGTAGTCCTTAGTCTGAGACAGCCGAAGCTGATCCATGAAGTGTCTGAAATCCTTGCATATGTATATTCAAGTAATCAAAGTTATGGAATATAAGACGACATTTCAAACTCAGACTAATTTTGATCTAGTTTTATATAATTTGTATATAAAACCATTGAGAATATGCTGTAGTAGCTGGTTCTCAGAAATTGTTTTCCCAAATAGGTTGGGTTATCTTTCCTTTTTAGAAAGGTTGGAAGGTTTCTTTAAATGGCTGACTTTGCTTCATCTTGTGTAAGCCTGTGTCTTGTTGCCATTATTTTTACTATATAACTGGTAAAGCACATATCGCCTCTGCAATAAGTAGCACGTGTTTGATATAAAAGCTTTTTAGCCAGTGCTGAAATTGCCTATATTGACTTCATATTGTTTCTAGTTGAAATTGAATATATTGGTCTTTCAGAATTTTTTGATCTCTGAAGTTTGTGTGGTTTGAATTAACCTGTATTGCTGAGAAAGTTCACATCTAGCTGTGTGTTCCATAATGCATGGATTTGACATCCATAGGTAGGAATCCTAACTCAGATGTCTTCCTTACATGTTCTTCTCCAGTTTAGGAAACCTGAAGATATAAATGCACTAGTTTTAATGCAACTATTAAATCCACTTTTGATTAGTAAGATTTTTTTTTTACTAAGTGTTAGCAACTCTTTATCTTGTTCTGCCCAGGGCTACTGGTGGTTGGAACATAAATTGGATGTTGTAGATCATAACATGGCTTTTATTTTAGCCTTTAGCAATGCAAGTAAAAAATCTGAAAAAGGTAGTTAAAGAAGGGGAGGTCATTGAAATGATTCTGCAAAGTCAAAGTTAAATACAGTATTTTGTTTTCTTACAGATACTTAATAGTACTAATGGAATTAACGGAGTACTTACATATTTTGATGTGCTTTGACAGAACACATAGTGTAATTACCTTTGAAGAAAACATGAAGATAAAGGTCATGCTACACAGGAAAGATTTACACCAAAAATCATTGCAGTTCAGTTGCTGTCAGAGCCCCATTTTTCACTGTTCTCTCATGTTTCTGCTCTTAAAATGAGGAAGCTATCATTTCAGGGTCTTGGTAATAAATTACAATAAAGAATATTCCTTCTTTTCATTGCTGAAGGTCTTCTACCCTTTTGAAATATATGTGGTATGTTGGTACTTTTGTGCCTATGCATTTGTAAAGAACTCAATAGGATTTCAAAAAAATCCCTACTCCAGTGCATATAAAATAATTGGTCTATCTCTGCAAATAGTCATATATTGGCAAAAGCAGCAGGAGAAGTGGTTCTGTGTGGGTAGCCTACTTGCACTGACATGGAAGGTGTGAGCCTTTTAGCATGCTGAGAGTTGTGTCCTGGCACCATCAGGGCTGGCTTATGAGTGCAAAGCTTCTGGTAACAGCAGAGCACAAGAAGGTAAGAATGTTCATGTGCCATTACTCCCAGAGAGCTTACGTATTTGTCTTAGACCTAGCAGGCAGCTGCTACTTGCTATTTGAAAATGCATTATGTTGTGACTGCTTCTGCTGAGGAAGCACTGAAAATATGGGTAAGAGATGCAAAGCCTGAAGTCTGCCTAGCTGTAATTTAAATGGAATTTAGCTGGAACTGTTTAAACACAAAGGCATTTTGCTAAGATATGAAGACACTATGGCCTTTGTGGCTAGCAAAGTATATAGTGAGAAAATACAGTTCCTATCCTCTTTCAACAGATATTTGGTTATATGAAGTACTTTACATATTCTAGGAGGGACTTCATACATCCTTAGCTTTAAAAATGGCTCATACTGTCTTTGATTTTCTAGAACTGCAGCTGAGAATTGCATATTTTTGTCCTACATATTCCTTCAATCCTTCAAAGTGAGATGCAAGTTAAGTGATTCTGATTCATGAAAGAAAACATGAAACTGAATTTGCATCCCTCCATAGCACATCAGTTGTATCTGTAGCTCTTACTGAATAGCACTTACTGAATCTATGAAATCTGTACTTTCTTCTCAAAGCATTTGTTTCCTCTGCATGTCAGCTAATTTAGTGTTGGAAATCATAACTGACAAGAATAATGATTTTGTTCTGGAATAGCTCTTTTGCTGAAATTTTCCTAATACTGACCTTGGTCTAAATTCTTTTGAGGGAGCTAGCCTGCACCATGCCTTCAAAAAATTGTTTGATCAGTCCTGTTCAGAAATCATATCTTTGTAGAATTCCAAAGGATGTGAGCACAATACTGTGTAAATGGAAATTTGTAAGTGTTCTTATTCAGGATTTCAAATTCAATATAAATCTAATTAATTTATTTTTAATCTGCTCCTTGCTCACAAACTTCCAAGCTAAAGATACAAATATGCTGTGGAATTGCTCAGATCTTCACACAGAAATAAAATGTTCTATGTGTTTTGTTCTATGGGGTTAATTAATAACTTTAATTTCCGGCTATGAACTGAGTATCGGTTGATCTTTCATTTAGTCTAGCAAAAAGCCAAGCAATGTTATAGACCTATGTTTTGTACAATCAGGTTCTTGGGAGTATAAATTCCAAGCTTCTGTCTTTGTCAGGAAATGAAAGTATTTCTGTTTAAAGAGTTGCGGGAAGGTATGCTGTGAGCATTTAAACACAAAACTTAACAGTTGCATATTTGTGCTAACATTGTACCTCTGAGGAATATTCACCATTTAATACAGTTGTCCTTAATTTTTTTCTGAATAAGTTAATTCAGCTGCAGGCTTACTAGATTTTACCTTCAAACTTATTTTAAAGCTGACTGAGAACAAAAAGGTATTGCAAGAACAATGAGTGATTGTGCTAGTTATAAGGATCTTAAATTTTCTCATGCAGATTCTTCACATTGATGTTCTTCACACAGATTGTATGTTTTCAAGTATTTGATCTGGTTTATCAGTCTTGAGCACATCAGATGCAATTCTGCTGCAAGCAAATAGAACTGTAGACCTAGACTTTTTAATGTGGAAGGTACCTATTATGGCAGATAAAGCTTAAGGACAAGAGGAGTGCAGAGAATGCTGGTAGCATGCAAAAAGTCATGTAAGCAATAAATCCAATTAGGATTAGGTGTATATACTGATTAAGAAAATGGATTCATACTGATAGACTGTCCATCTCAGCTGTGGTAGTGTAGACTGTCTTAGGTGGAAAGAGGCTTTGAGATTTTTTTCCAAGTAATTGAAGTCTTTTCATGACTCACCAATTCTCTGTAACACCTCTGTAAACCAACTGAAGTTGCATTAACCAAAAAAAATGCCCTGTGATAGTGATAAATTACCAGTAAGTGCACAATGTTGAGGTCATTACTGCTTAATGGTCTTTTTAATCAAGAAATGTCATTCAGTTTTGAGAAATGAGATCTCTTTTCTCAATCAAGTTACTTGGAAATTGTAGCTCTACCCTAGGACTCTGAGTACTCTTTGAGCCGAAGTAGGAGGAAGAATGCCTGATATCTTGATAAATCCTTTTTTGTCTCATTTGTCAAGTAGTACTGTTTGGAATGACAGATGACCCAGATGACTTACTATTACTACAGGATTCAAGCTGAAACTGGTCTGTTTTCTAATAGGATACATCATTCTACTGTGCTCATGGTAACCGAGAAGAAAATCAGATTTAAGAGCTTCCATTTCAGTACTTTAAGTTTTTGCACACTGCATATGGTGGAGGCAATTTGGTATGAAGATTTAGTTATCACGTAAGTTAACTGTCCTGCATGGTGGCCTATAATTAAGATGCTGCACAGCACAAAGAGTATTGCTGCATAAATGAGGATGAAGCTGTTCAAGCAAAAAAGTGATCTGGGAGTTTGAAGGTGATGGTTTGTAGCTACTACTTATCACTAAGTTAATGCATAACTGATGTAGCATACCTAGGCTCAGCATAACTAAGGCTAGCATATTTCTGTGCTTTTCTGTTGTCTTATGCAGTTGTGTAGTTGTAAAAGATTATTGGATGAGAATGTGGCCTGCATTGTATTAAACTGCCTAACTGAATTCATTTTTTTTCTGGCCTTAGAATTTGTCAGACTTAACCTTGAGCATCCCTACTAAGGATTCAGTGGTGTTCTTTTGCGTATTCTTCAGGGGCATGGTTTTTTAGCTTCTCTTTAATTTAGCTCATAATATTGTTGTGATCAACTGCATGAAGAGATCACAGGCTTTTACTATGAAACACAGTGGCTATCAATGCAAGTGATGCTTTGTCTACCAAAGCCTCTTCTACAGTGTGCTCTTACATGCCTTTTGTTTTCATTTGTTCTGAATCAGTGTAATTAAGCAGGTCTAGACTAAGAATTGCAGGTTCAGCAGTCTTCCTGGAAGGTGTTGCTGAGCAAGATGTTATTGCTTTGCTTACCGTACATCAATAAACAAGGGCTTGTTGACCAAAGTTACCATGAGATCTGTAAAAGGGATATTATTGATGTCCAAGTGATCAGCAAAGCTGTAGTGATCACTTTCTTTCATGCTTCATCACATTCATGGGGCACTTAATCTAAGTTTTGGGCCCATTTTGCCTCATTATCAGCTACAAATATCAGTAAAGCTTGCCCTGCAGTTTAACTGCCATAGTTAGACTTTTCAAAAATAAGTATGAAATTAGTGTGAGAAAGTTGCAAGCACCTTACAGATACTGTAAAATATGTGAATTTAGATATGAACAAGAGCAAAAAACTGTTACCCAAAGAAGGAAATGTTTTATACTTTACTAAAAATTTTGCTGATAAGTTGTCCTTGTGCTATCATTTGCATGTGTAAGAAATCAACAGCTGTAGCAATAGCTATTTTTCCAACATGTTTGCAAATCAAGAAAACAAATGCTGCCACTTTGGAAGACTTAGTCTTGTTGCTTGGAAATCTTGCTGTTTAAACTGAAGAGTAGCAAAACAGTTCTTACTCAGAAAGAAAATTCTGTGGTTCCTCAGCTGAAAGCTATTCCCCTAATACATTTTATGCCTCTAAAAGTTGATAAAAGATCAAGATTACCAAGCCACTTGAATGCGAATAGCTTTGCAGTGCTTTTCTTTGTGTCCATTACCACCCATATATTGCTAAGAGTGTCCTTTTTAATGATTCCATCGTGTGGTCTGGCTTCCATGTTGTGATGTATGCAGTCAGTTTCCTTAAATCTCTGCTGTGGTTCTAGCGAAACTAATTTACAGGAAGAAAAAAATACATTTTATTTTTCAGACATCTAGAAGCCTATGTATAGAACTAGTGATTCTATAGGCAGCTCTAAGGTCAAATTTCCTTTTTGAGAAAGAGCAATTTCAAAGATGCTCTAGTTCACACTGTCATGGAATAGATCCCTCATACTCTTCCATATGCTCATATCTTCCCTGGGCTTGTGTCAACCTCAGCTGCAATGCTGAATTGGGCTTAACTCCTGCTAAAGACAGTGCTATCTTCAGTGCTTTGAGGCCTCATGGTAATTTTGCCCATGTATACATAATTTCAGCAGTTACATTCTTGTCAGGGAGAGGTGCAGCCCCTTGTATTCAAAGTTGAATATATCTTGCATTGATAATAAGTTTAACTTCCTGAGTGACAGGGTCTCAAATTCTGCAATACCCTCAATATGTTTCCAGGAGCACTTAAATGCACATGTTGACTGTTCAACAGCCAAAATGTTTAATAAAAACAAAAAGGACCAATAGCACCTGCTTTTCTTTAGTGGCCTTTTGCATCTCTCTAGGAGTTTGATAAAGATGCTGAAAATCTGAATTACTACAGAGATTGTCTAAGGTCTTCTAATGGAAACAGATTCAATGAACCTTTAATTTGGACATCAGGACTTGGCTCTGAAGTTTTTGACAAGTAAAATTATCCAGATATCTTCTTGCTAGTGGTAGCTTTCAGCAGACTATTTCACATCTGCCAAACAATCATGCATGCAGAACAGATTTTTTTGGAACAACCCTGAACAGGCAGATAAGTGATTTATTGACCTTTTTTCACCAGTCTTACTGAAATGAATTATAAATCCTTCCATTTAATCTCTGTATAAGAACCAGTATGTGAGTTGCTTGTTGTTGAACTTTTGAGCTAGATATGAAAGCACAAGGGCAGGTCTTTAGCCTTTGAGGGGAGCCCTGTTTGGGTGCATAAATTTGAGGAATCTCTAGTTCAGTTTCCTATTTAAGTGGAGTTCAGTGGCAATTTAGTAGTGCTGGTAAGTGTAGGTGATTTAAAGTATAAAACTGGAATGCTAATTACTATTTAGACTTGTATAGAGTAAGTACTATATACACACATACACTCAGTGGGAAACAATTTTAGGTTTAGATTCTTCAGGATTTCAGATGTTATGAGTCCCAGAAAGATGTCCTTTTTATCTGCAGCTTGTACACATCATGAAGATACTGATGATGCTTATTGTCATTCTAACATTTCACTAATGGTTCCCTTCTTTCAGTGATATTTCTGCCCTTTTAAATTGTCTTTGTAGTTTAAAAGTACCCAGGTGGATTGTATTGCTGCCTCAACAGATCTCTGTCAAAACAAGACCAATGCATGAGGAATCTAGTTGACCTCATCCTTAAGGGAACTCCCAAGATCACAATTCTCTCTGCAGCCCTGTGAGGAAGGACTGCGTCTCCAAGCACAGACTGTTCATCCTGCTTCACATGTACATTTTAGATCTTACTTTGCTCACTCCCTTCACTCTGTTCTTAGCTCTTTTCTTACTGCTGTTCATCATTAAAGTTGCAATCATTTGCTCTTCACTTATTTTACGGATTAAAGGCTTCTCTTTCTGGTGCTCTCCAATCTCCTGTAACGCGCAGAAATGTGTAGCTCTGGGGAATCTCATGACCAGCTTGTCATGAGAGCACTGAACACCTATCCCTTCTGGTAGTATAATTAAGTATTGATAAAGGAAACTTGTCAGGTTTATCCTTCCATAATGGACAGGATGCTAGTCTTACCTGTCACTCCCAAAATTGCTTACCTTATGGTACTGTGAAATTTTCTGAAGCTAATTAGGTATTGAAGTGCTAAGTCCTTCATAACTGTGTTGAAATGATTTAGTATCTCATGCCTGTTGCTAGCCAGTAAGATATCAAGGGAAGTTTTGCAAAGATAAGGTTCAGTAGACTTCTATTGCAAGTGATAGGATGAGAAACTCTCTAGTCTTGTTTAAGGTTAAAGTAATATGTATTTTCCTGAGGAAAATATTGTAGAAACAGTGAGGAAAATGGATTTTAGATCCATCCAGATGGGTTTTCCAAATCTAGGTAGAAATTGAGTGTTCTGAGTTCCTGCTTCTATTCAATATTTAGTTCCTGTCAAAGCTGGTTGAAAATATTAAGACTGCTTGTACTGAAATTAGTCAAAAGGACTCTTTTCTACAGGCTAGAGAAATACATAGAGTTTCTAAAAGATGTTCATCAGGTTTCATTAATTACTACAATGTTGTTAGGGAAAAGATGAAAAAAGCTAATTGAGATGTTTGTTCTATAAGATGGCTGAGAGTCAAATGTTTCCCAAATGTATATGTTTGACTTTAGGTATAAGGCTTACTTCTAGTAAGCACTGAAATGTTACTGACCCCAAAGGATGAATTTTCTGATAACCATTCTTTTCACTATTTGTTCTGCATGCAAATTAAATTTCCCTTCCACTGGTATAAGAGGTCATTGGATTTTTTTGATGAGGAAAGGAAGTGACTGTAGTTCATTGAAGATGGCTTTGTGACATATGAAAAACAGCTGGGAATAAAAATCTTGTAAAAGGGTCTTGACTAGTGGTTTTATAGATGTGCTTAACTGAGCATTTGTTTCTTTATCTGTTGGTATGAGACTTCTCACTCAAATGTGAGAGGCAAATTATTCTGTATTACCATCACTTAGTGACTATTACTGTGTGTCTGTTCTGCAGTCTTTGACTTGTAACCGTATTATGTTGTTGAAATAGACTTTAAGAAAGGGAGAAAAATGTATAAATATGTAGCCTGAGATTGAAGCTTTGTGCACATCTGCTAAGTGTAAATGTATCTGGGACCACCACAATTGTCCCACAGATACACTATTTATTTGGATTTAAATGGTCACTCACTATTTGCTTTTCTTGCTTCCAAGAATCTTCAAGTTGAATTGACAAGTGTACAGAGCTGTGAACACAGCTGGTTCAAATACCAACTGGTTTACATTTCTCAGCTAAGTAGGAAAACTATGGGATGTTTCTTTTTACCCAGCAGTGGAAGGATTTCCCTGCCTTGAAGGAGATTTGCTACAGTAGGCATTACTTTAGTTTGGAAATAAGATGAGCTGTATCTACTTTCCGCTATCACACTTGATCATTGCCAGGATAAATCCTTTCTCTGTTTGGACAGGATGTGCTGACAGACTTGTGCTTATGTATTGAGTCATGTTTTTTCTTAATTGAAGTGCATGATTGTACCTGTGCATATCGGAGCATATGCTCACATTCTATAGTGACAGAATTTGGGAAACAGCTATTGCTTTGCTTTCTTTGGTTGGAATATGCATTTTTTTTGCAGGAGTGAGCAATGACAGGCAGAATATATATATGTTGTTAGTGTGCCCTTTGCAAGTAACAGTATTCTGTGATACATGCTGTACATGTGAAGCTGATTCTGTAGAGCTTTTGGGAAATAGAATGAAACAAAACTAACTGAAAAGATGGTTTGGTCTGATCACAGACTATAAGAATACTGCCTGGACTTCTCGTATTGAAGCACCTGGAGATAAAAAAAAAAAGCATATGCACCAAAGCAAGATTTTGTTACAATTCTGAGGTAATGGCCACTGAACTAAAACAGACCTTTGTTGAATTAAGGGTCTATATTGTTCTTACTTCTCACTGTGAAGGCAAATCTACATGATTTTTTAAAATCAATTTGTTTAACAGGTTAGGGGTATTTAGGATGCTACTATGCTATTCAGATCAATACCAGCATTTGCTAAACAGTATCTGGTGTGGAAAATCAGTATCCTGGCTGTTAGTGATATATCTGACTCTTCTGAGACCACTTTTGGGTTCTTTCTGTTCAGGAAACTTCAATAATATCTAAAAGCAATTTCCTTGCCATCTGCCTTCAAACTCTGCTGTACTAAAACAAACTATCAGGAAGACTAATGGCAAATTAAGGATTGGAATTGTTTAATTATATTTGACTATTTTATTTTAATCATGCATATGTGGGTATTTGTGAATTGCATTTTTGAAGAAACTTTTTCCTCTTGTAGTGGTTTCTTCAAATGTAAGGCGAATGGACTACAGGAGTTGTTGATTTGATCATCACAGTAGTTGTGCTTGAAAAACTCTAGGGATCATTTCTTTTTCCTTGTGCCATATGCTTTAAGACCACAAAATGGACTTCATTTTCTTTCCTTTACTGAATTTTCTTTTGAGAGAGTATTAGCAATTGAATATTATACTTTCATTTTTAGCACTATTATAAGTGTTTTGAGGCCCTACTAGAGTCCTGTAACCTTCAAACCTTTCTCTTCCCCTCACTGCTCCCCCATTCTTTCTCAGTACCTTAACATGCATCTATGTAAACAGTGTTCCAAATTCTGTGGGATTTCAAACTGACTTATGAGTTCAGATTCTTCTAATAAAGCAAACATTGGCATAAAGTAATGTTGACATTGACCTGGCTTGAATCCAGATATTTTGATTTTTCATGGTGAAGGTGAAGTTGAGATTTCATTGTGTTCTTAAAGCCTTGCATTCTAAGATTTAGGTTTAAAAATAATCTCAGCAATTCACAGTAACCATTTGAGATTCTAGAATTCTGTTTTTTTTGTTCCAAGAATAGCATCTGTTCAGTAGCTATTGAGAGAGCTTAAGGAGTGAATGGGGCATAGTCATTTCTTTCATCACACAATTTGAGTACTGCTTATTCGTCAATTGTGTTGAACTAGTGAGTAATGCTCTTAATGCATAGTAAAGCAGAGTACACTAAAAATGTTTATCTCTCCCTCCAGTGGGTGGCCCGCACAGGAAGGATCTACCTCTATTACTGAATACATTGATTTCCCGTGTCAATGTAATGATTCTATGACAATAGTCTGTCTGCCAGTACCTTCTGGTTTCCAGATGCTCTTCGTTGTCCAGTTCCATGGGATATCAGAGTTGGGAGTTTCAAAGAGCAGGCAGTCAGCTTCCTTTTCAGCTGTAGCATGGCTTGGTTTTGTTTTGAACCTGGATCATGTCTTTAGAGTTCACAGTTTTGCCTAATGTACCCATCAAACATAGTGTTTATCTGAACTTTGAGTTTTCATTTCATATTTTGTTTTGCATGCTGGAATACAGATGTTTGTGGGGCTGAGGTTTGGGGCTTGTACTTACAATTCTTTTAGAACCACTTTCAGATGTTGTCTTGACAGAGTGTGAAAAAAAACCTCTTAACTTTGGTTATACTATTTTTTTGTGTAATTCTCTATTTTTGGAAAATTGCATTGTGACTGCCCTTCAGGATCATCTGTTTCTGGATTCCTCACTACTGGAAAGGTTACTAAATATAAAACTGTTTAGTATGAGGAGTTCTCTTTCCCCACCACTATGAATAATAGCAACTTTTAGTGTTTATCTGGATCACATTCCCTATGATAAGGGAAATTAATGGTGAGGTTTTAATTTGACTGCATTTCCATGTTAGGAAGTTGGAGTGGGAGTTAAAAGACATTATGGGAGAGAGTGCTGAATGCAGATGTGGTATCAAGTAGTGCATGACATAAGCAGATCCAAGTCTGTATGGTTCTGAGCCCTTATTTAAAGTACTCCTAACCTGAGAGTATTCATCCTCTCATTGAGTTGCATTCATCCTGAAGAACAGGAAGAGAAGGTAGAAAGCCCCTGTTAGAGGCACACAACTGAAAATTGATATATGATTTTTTTAAAGGGCAGGGGAGGTAGAACACTTCAGCTAAATATTTTTTCATTGGTGAAAAAGGATGATTGCCATGAATCTCGAAAGGACTATGGGACTGAAATCTCCATTTTGTGAGAACATGAAATGTTCTGAAGTTGCTTGTGCACTTTAGGATGTAACAAATTATTTAGCATCTATAGAGGCCTTCATGTTTATTCTAGCCCATGTACTAACAGTCTGCAAAGAGAGTCAGGAAGCTAAGCCTTGAACTACCAAGGCACTTAAACTCATGTGTAACTTTAAAAATGTTCACTTGCTTAATCATGGTAGTGTCTTACTGCATTGGTGCTTAGAGCAATTCCACTGAATCAGAGATTGCACACTAAAGGGAAGATCTTGTAAGCAAAACTTTTCTTTGAGAGGCCATGGTGGGTCTGCGTAGTGATGGTATTGCTCTGCAGCTTTGTTATATTTTTGTCTTTGTGCTGGGCTTCCATTAGACTGCCCTTTACAAGTGCAGTGGGCTTCCTTGCACTAGCTGTGTTTCTGTAGTAGTGTTTGATGGGAAGTGATATACTCAAATTAATGGAGTACTTTAATTTTTGAGTGTTTCATGAAAAGAGTGAACTTATTTCAGAGCTTTTTGCAAGTATCTAAATGGCAGAACTGTGTATGGGATGAAGAATCCTATATTTCAAATAATTCCTATCTCAATGTTGGTTTCTGCCTGCTTCAGCCTTCTGTTGCATTAACAAATAGGAATTTCTGTTCACTTGCCTAGGAATGAGCTTGAGGCTGCATTTTCCCACAGTATGAACCCAGTTTTACAAAGGACTCTATATCATCAGCTTTTGACTTCAGCTGGGTTTGACTCTGTGCAAAATAGGATGTGGGTTGTCTACAAATTAAAAATGTGATTTTTTTTTTAACTTGGGACTTGCACATTAACTAAAAATCCTCAGACATGAGAATCTGCAACAATATTCAATTTTCATTTAGTGGTATATCATGATGTTTTCTAACACAAAGATTTCTTTCATTGCTGAGAAGCATTTCAAATTTGATATTTGTAATTAATTTAAATGAATGCGTTAGCCATTTACTATCCCAGCAAATACCACATTTTTGGCAGGAGTGTAGCGAAATCTTCCATTCAACTAATTGTTCTTTTGTGACAAAGTCTTTAGAAAGAAAATCCGTTGTTACTTTTGCAGGGGATCCTACAAATACTCTATTTGTAGAGTTAGAATCTATTTTTAGAGTTAGAATCATCTGAATTGTAAAATTCAGTCATACACTGCATTGTGCAGTTTTCACACACTCTAATTCTGATCAAATTGCACATAAGTACAATCAACCTGTTCATACAGTGTCCATGCAATAACATATATGATTATTGGCTTTACAGAGACAAGCAGATTGTAATGCCTTCCCATAAAAGGTATCAGCTAACTGGTAATAGGAGATGGGCAAGAACTGACGATTTTTCTAGTCCAGTAGCAGACTAAGCTTAAATGAAGCAAAAGATCTAGTTTTCTCAATTAGAAATTCATTTTGCTTATGAGGTAGAAAAAGGATGCTATTGTGGAGAAAAGAAGGGAATCCTTGGGGACAGCATTAATTCTCCCTTCTCAGTTTCTGGCACTCAAAAAATGAAAAAGCTTTCATGAACCAAAAAACCTCTTCAAGACTGAGTATGAGTAGTAGTACAAATGCCTTCTGTTCAGCTTTACTGGAAGGGCAGAAAGGGGGCGTGCAGTTTCCTAAGGGGTTTGTTGCCCATAATTCAGGGCCAAGCTTCAAATCTTATGCCAAAAATGTCAGCAGTTTTCAAATCCAGAGTTCTGATTTGCAATCAGATAAACTGGAATTACTTTTGCTACTTTTCAGTCAGAGTTGATTGATTTTTGTTCACTTCAATGAGTGTCTCGGCATCTGAAAATATCTGGGGAATGATTTATCTAGCAAACAGCTGACCTAGTTGTGTGAAAGCATGCTAATTAAAACAGGTTGATACACAATTACAAGGTAAGAGTTGTTTGCAAAGTTTAATAGGGATTCAACTTTTTCACCTTTTATACATACATTGTAATTACCCATTACAGACAAACTGGCTGTTGCAGTTTTCCCCAGGATAGATGTCATATGACTGAGCAGTGAGCTCCTGTTACATGCCAAGAGGATAAAATGTTATTTTTCTGTGTTGTCGCTGTGTAGATCTTCCTAGAAGGGCTCATTCCCATCTGGGAGCCTGCACAGTGGTCCACAGGATCACTCCCTTGTAGCAGGGGCAGTAGCGGGCTCAGCCCTCCTAGATGAAGTGCTGTGCTGGAGCTCTGCCTCTTGTGGATCATGGGGTGCTGGAAGGATAACACTCAGTGCTATGGAGATAGATATATCTTCCATTTTCATCCATGTGTCCATTTGGGTTTCTAATCTGAATCAAGCCAAACTTTAACTGCCTTACTCCTTAGACAATCAGTGCTCTTACAAAAGAGAGAAAAAGTATTAACAATTGCTTCCTAACTGCTTATGCTGTAGCAGCTCTGAGGAATTTTTACTTCATTTTAATGCATGGATAGTTTCTTTCTTTGAATTTTTCTTCCTTCCCCATCACTGATAAACAAAGCCAATCTGAATGTAAAAAATATCATGGACTTGATAGCTTAAAAACTAGTTCAAGTTATCCAAACTCCATGAATTGAAGTAAATAGATTAAAGTGATGAAAAACTTGTAGAGAACATGATAAATTATTTTAGGCTAAGTTAATGTAATATCCTATTGAAACAAAACTATTTTCTCTTGCACTCATACTTCATTGGTAGCATAAAATAATTATGGACTAAATCTGGAGGAAAAAAGGCTATTTGCTTAGTGATATTAAGATAAAATTCACCTTAAAAACAAAACAGTCTGTTTCTCAAAGATGCATGCATGTGCTCTCATGGGGAAAAAAAAATCCTGTTTGTCACTGCCGCTTGTACTAGATTACAAAATGAGATTCCTTAGAAGAAAAACTATCTAAATTAGTCATGGCAATTTTTTTATGTAGAGAGTGATTTTTATATGTGTATGTTCTGGAAGAATGATAATATACAACAATCCATTTGCTCACTTCTGCTCTTTCCAGTCTTATCATCAGTAGAGGCTGAAGTTTTAAAGCTTCCTCAGTGCTCTAATATTTTATTTCCTCTGTTAACATTTTTTTTCTGAAGTCTTAGAAGCACAGCCTGCAGACAGAACTGAGCAGTCAGTGTAGCTGTATACTCAAAGGAACTTTGGAGGAAAAAAAAAAAACTAAAAACCAGTATTTTTTTTAATACCTGACAAATCTATCTAGGACTGTGTCTGAGAAGCCATAGCACTCAAATGCGTGCAACAGCTTCTTAGTATTGAGATGAACCTCATCCTGTTTTTTTGTTTTTGAGTTTTGAAAACACTTGCATCCTTAACTCTTATGATACAAAACTATTTTATATTCATTATATATTCCACTGAGGAGCCTTCTTGTGGGCTTTACCCACAAAATATTTTCAGTAAATGCAAGGATACTGTTTTGCTATTGTATGGTTTGTATAATCACTGAATATAAAGCAGGTCTATAGTTTAATTTGTTCTGTGCCTCTTCCATGGTACTACACAAGGAACATGGCATTTGTCATCAGCAGTTTTTTAGAATATTTTCCTTTACTCGGTTAAAGTGTTAATACCCAAATCAGTCAATTATATTTAGTCATGTGTTCCTCTTTGTGAATTTTTGTTTTTTCTGATCAAACTGTGTATTTGTCTTACTCCTATATGGGTTACTGGGCAAATATAGCCCAGAAACAGGAGAATCTTTTTGTTTGTGAACTGATTGACATTCTCAGGCAGAACTGCTCTTGCAATATGGTTAACTCCTGCCCTTTTACTGGATTGTTCATGCTGCCAGTAGAGCTCTTCCTGAAGTGCTATGCTATAGCTCTTACTGCTTCTCAGGACTTCAGTATTTAAGGACTGGTCCCTTTCTTCTGCTTCCCTTCAGCTTGAAAAAGCCTATTCTTAAGTGTCTGGCCATGACCAACTTGCACTAATACATTAATTTCCCAAACACTCAAGTTTAGTTTCCTGTTCAACTTGCAGTCAATCATCTCTGGGGCTGAGCTGTTGCCAGTATTTCCAGTTTGTGCTTTTCAGAGCATTCATCTTGAATATGAGTTTGAATAGAAATAACACAGTGTGGTCAAGAAAAAACTAAATAGCTTCACAAAATATTGATCTTGTTTTATTAAGTCAGAGGAAACATTAGAAACTTTGAGCTATTGTTTGTACAACTAAAGGAGTTAGATTCCAACACAATTTAAGAGCTTTTGTTAAATGAGGGTATCTGAAGTTAATACTTCAGTTGATTCAGTGAGAATAGCAACCTATGAGATCCCTTTCTTTAATTCTCATTCTAAAATATAAGAGAAAGGTAGCCAGCTCCCATTAGGGAGGAATTGTACTAGTGAGGAGAGACAAGCTTCCACTGGAAAGAAATAGCTTCCTGATAATTTATATCCATGTTAAATGATATGGATGTCGTGGATGCTTACTGGATATGGATACTGGATGCTTATACAAAGATGTGAATCTTTCAAGACTTGAGTCATGATTTCCATGAATTTTGAGCCATCATTTGAGAAAACAGGTGCCAAAAGCAACCTAACAAAGCATAATAATAGAGGAAGTAAAGTGAACACATTTAGAGCTAAAGTAGGACTAATGATTGATTATGGCTACTAAACCATACCTTCAAGTAAAGTGCTTATTTGTATTATGTGATTTACTATACAGTCTTTGAGGTAATTGTACTCTAGGTTGCTAGTTAAAAAGAATTGGAGATTAATAAATTAATAAATAACAATAACATTTGGACTATAAAATACATTGTTAAATAGTCTGTGATTTTTCTGCTATAAAACTATTGCTGCATCAGAACCAGTAGCTAGTGTTTCTCTTTGCACAGTGCTAGAACCACAAAATTCTGACTAAAGAGGTCTGCAATTAAGGCAGAAAATACCAGAGCGGAAGAGAGACTGTATAATGAAGAATGTATTCCACAAATCAATCACTTTCTCATTATGGAATGTGATAATCAGATTCTCACTAAATTAATCTTGAATTATATTGGGCTTGAAGGATTTTTTTTTACATTACCTATACATGTTCTATAGTGGCAAATTCTTTCCTGTAATTTTTCATCCCTTGTTATGTGGATTAGTTAGTCCTGTGGAGATGGTTCTGTAAATACAAGCAAATGGTTACAACTATTCACCTCAGGAGAAAGTCAGAATTCACTTTGAAGATCTATAAGCTATGCAATTTTATTTTTCATGATCATTTGCACAATTAAAAATGTATTTGCATGTTAGTTGAATAGTAATCTAACAGTTTTCTAACTTTCAATATAAATGCATGGTCCTATAACTTTGTCCATTCTCCTCCATAAAATAAAGTTAGTCAAGGTTTTATTGCTATAACTTAGTTTGGTCATATGGTAATACAGATTGGTGAATGATTTACAAGATCTCCTGTTTCTAGTAGTTCCTTCTGAAGAGCTATGGAATATGCTGACAATGCTGTAATGTCCCTGAGGAGCAAAAATATTAAATATGACTCCTATCAGTGTGACTTAGTGTAAAAATGTGTTTTTGTTTGTTTTAGGATTACTGATAAACTGATATGTTTTCATAAAAAGGTTATGAAAGGAGAAATGAAAATACTGTCAACTCATAAGGACAGCTGGTGAATTACCTGGGTTGTGGCTTAACTGCTCCATGTTGTTTCCTCCCCTCATGCCATCCCTTGGCATGATATCAAGCTGGTCTTCATGGCTGTGCTGTTTTCATAGAATCACAGAATGGTTGTGGTTGGAAGGGACCTCTAGAGATCATCTAGTCTAATCCACCTGCTCCAGCAGGGATGCCTATTTTGCATCACTTCTTGATGGAGTTTGTATAGATTAGTCAATGACTAGTCTTCCCTTGGTGTACGTTCTTATAGCATAATGTACAGATGTCTTTTTATCAAGAAGGTTTTTTTAAATAGAATTAAAATACAGGCAGTTTATTCTAAGCACCCAAGTGTCCTACATGGCAGTCTCAATGTCACAAAAGGTAGGTTCTTTAAAAACAATAGGTAAGTTTCAGTTTTGCTGTCCGTATCATTCTGGAACGTATTAGAGAACAGGCTATAATTGGAGTTGCTGTTCCTATATTGATTTCTTGGTCCTCTGAGAGTGTATGGCAGAGAAAGGGGAAAGAATAAATTCAATATGTTGTATTTGTGCAAAACTTAAGTGTGGGTTGGTCTATACCAGTTGCACTTTTCACCAGGTGATAGGATTTGCTTGCTGTCAGTCTGTTCCCTCATCTGAGGCATCTCAGGAGCAGCTGCTTCCTTCATCTCTTGGGGGAGATGTGAGATGTTAGATGAGTCCTCCCTTCTGCTTCGTAGCAACAAAGAACAGTGTGGCTGTTTCTTTATGGCTGGTAAAGGGCTCAGGATGGACTTAGTGTAAGTTTATTCCCTCATCACCCAAGTCTTTACAGTGTGGCCAAAGAAGGGCATCTAGGCCAGTGATCACTTCTGTTTCCTTTTCATCTCTGCCATGTAAAAAAGGAGAGAAGTAGCCTCCTTGGCTCATGTGTAACTGAGGACTAGCTTTGACTGTTGGTAGTGTCAGTCTAGCTTTCATTAATAGAAAATAAATCAATAAAAAAACCTCGTATACCTCTCCAGATGCCTTGCAATGGGCTGGTTGGCTGGCTGCCAGCATCCCAGCAGCTTGTGTCTCAGCAGGCAGCCTGCTGACAGACATGAGCCTCACTTTCTCTGCAAGTCCCCTTCCTTCCAGCAGAAAAGACAGTGCAGTTAACAGGTCTCCCTGTTGAATTCACAGCTGGTTTTGGGAACTGGACAGGTTACCTGGGACTGACTTGGCACTGCTGGACTTTTTATAGGCACCTGCATCCCAGACAGCTACAGAAGAGAAAATATTCCCCAGGTACAGTATTTCTAGTAATTCTTCTGAGTCTGACAGAGGATTGAATAAGCATTCACCCTGCAGCCCACACCAGAGATAAAACCACTGCCTCTTATTAGCCTGGTCTGCCTCTTTTTGAGGAAAAATAAAAGGCTAGGACCAAAATGAAGAAGAATTAATGTAACAATGAGTACATAATAGCTGCTAGTACAACATTTGTATTTACTAATAACTTGTAGACAGCAGCCCGAAGAGTGCTTTTTACTCTATGGTGTACTTAAACAGCACTTACTATGTTAATAATATTGTATAATTTCTCTTTTGTGAGACTATTTGAGGTTTTTTTTACCTGTATGGTAGATAAGTTTTTTCTTTCTATGCTATTTTTCTTTTTCACCTTTTTCCTTTTTTTTTTCTGTTTTCTCTTTGCAGGATCTTCCTGAAATACATCTACCCTGCTTTTCCAAGGCATTTTAAGCAATTAAGCAATAGTGGAGGAAGAGTAGTGGAAAGAGATAAATAGATTATTTTGTCTTTCTGGATGTTACTTGGCTTTTTTTCTCCATTCCATTTACTTTCCCAAAGCTCCCTGGCCAGATGTAAAACTTCAGAGTTGGAGTTACTTGCTGTACCCATGGGAGAACTTGGCAGCTGAGAGAGCTGCTTGGTAGTCCTTCCTGGGGACATGGCTTCTCTGCAGCTGGCTGCAAAGCTGGGCTGGCCAGCCTAGCTCCCGAGGGGCTCCTTCATTTAGAAAAGAGTAGGAGGGATATGTGAGCTCTATCCATCTTCAGGATAATCACCTCTTTGCTGCTGTTTTCTTCCTTTCACTTACAAGCTACACAATATTGTTTGAATCAGCCTAGCATAAACATTAAAGAATAAGTTGTCTGCCTTTGTTTACACAGTCTTCCTTTCCAGAAACTGCTTTCAGTCTCTGAATTTGTCTTTACTATTTTGTAATGAATTTTTTTCCAGGCCTCTTTTCAAGGTAACCAAAGGGAATAGTAGGGCTAATCAGAAAAAGGTTCTTTCACTGAAAAACCTCAAGGATTTTAATTTGAAAGATGAAAGCCTAAAATTGTTTTTCAGTGGAAAAAACAAAAATGATTCTCTTAAATGAAAAGCAGACAGTGTTAGAAATTTTATTTTAATCAAAATCTCAATTTCCTGCTGAAAAAGTCATTATGTAACATACCTGACAAACATAGGCAGGAAGAAAATGTTTTTTCTTATGACAGCACTGGTTTGCTGTTTACCTTTTGTAGTCCCTCACACTTTAAATTTATGCAATATGAAATTATTCTCAGTATGCTAATCTTTAACACACATTCTTCACGTTGATAATGCTGTAATCTGCAAAACACTTAATTCTTTTCACATTTTATCTTCCTTCAGGCTCAGCAGGTAATGAATACTTTTTTTACATTTTCTTTGACTTTTGCCTTTTAAAACATGTGGCCTGTCTTCATTTTGACCTAGTTTTGTGTGAATTTAATAAACATAGTTCTTCTGTAGCCAGCTGTCCTCTTCCATTTGTTTTACACTCATCTCATCCTCAAGAAAACTGAAAATCTTCCCATGGCCCCCAAAATGCTTGCTTTTCAAGGAAAAGATAAACAGTGTTTCCAGTTCTTTTACATTTTGGTAGCCATAATTTTTTTCTATAGTTTAAGCTATAATTGAAATAATGTTAGACTGTCATTACAAATTATTGGAACAATTAAAACCAAAGTATTACAGCTCATAACTCATTAAGCTGAAGTCATTTTAGATATTTTAGGAAAAAAGTCATTGTTTTTGGAGAAATTAGAAGGCTCTTAAGTCTTTACAAAGAAAGCACTTTTAAAAAAATTTGGAACTTTTCTTAGCCATTGCAATTTTCTGCTCAGTCACAGAACTGATTATTAGTCTGGTTATTTGAATTATCTCCTCTGTTTCTATGACACCTGAGACTGTAGGCTCTTCTATGCTCCTGTACATAGGCATGCCCTTCACAGACTATTTCTGTGTCCTTCAGGCTTTCTGTGAACATCCACAAAGGCCTGTGTAAAAGAATTCACATTTCAGTCAATTCATGGTTTGTCATTTGTACAGCTTTTAATCAGCTCTTTAATCCAATTTTATACAGTTGTTGGCATCACTGCTCTTTCTTTGTCTTTTTTTAACAATATATTTTGCTCTTCATCTTCTGAGATTGAAGAGTGCTGGAATCTGGTAATACTGGCAGCCTTTGCTACCTCAGGGAAGTCATCAGTTCATGGAACAGTACTTTGAATCTGTATTGTCTTTTATGTGAAAATGGTCATTTTGCAGAGAATTATTCCATTAAAAATAAATGTAAGCTAATACTATTTTGACTCTAATGCTAAACCATTTAAATTATTCATTCTGCCAAGCATTTTTTCCTAATAAGAGCATGTTGTCATTTATTACTTGGGAAACAGTATTGGTATGTGGCAGGTAATAAGCAGGCAATTATCTTAGTGGCAGGTTTTTTTTACTGTAAACTGTATGCAGTTCTTCTCTTTTGTCAGACCTTATTGTATTTCTAGCTCCTGTCAGGCTTTGCAGAGAACCCATTTAATTTGTTTGTACTGCTGAATACGGTTCTCTGTATAGTATGCTGCCTGGGCCACCATTGAGTAGAATTGTGTACTGAATCTGTAGTGTCCTTTGAGGAATTCTCAACTGTTTAGACACAATGAATAAAAAGTTTCAAGTGCAAATCATATTCCTACTCTGATCTTTTATCATCTATTTTGCTTATTTTGCTTTTTTTCCATATCTGTAGTTAGGTATTTAACTGTTTATCCCCAAAAACCTCAACAAGAGAAAGGAAAGTTACTCTTTGGTTTGAGTTGAGCATATGTACATATTGAGCAATGTGATAATAAAATAGATTAGAAAAGATTGTGATCATACTATGTATGGTAGTACTGTTTAATGATTCATTTGAAGTAGTGTTTGCTTTTCTGCTGTCTGCTGCCAGAGCTGACCAGTTAGAAAATACTGAGAGCTCATGGGCAGCCCTACTACGTGTTTTTAAACTTGAATTGATTTTTTTATATTTGTCATTGCACAAGATAAGTTTTAAATTTTATACGAAGGGTTTTTGCTAGGCATCTTAAAGCAAAGGGAAAAAAAAAAATCCTCTCTAATGTACTCTTCCTTTTTCTCCCTTATATGCTCTACTGCAGGTATATAGGGAGTTGTGTACAATTCGCAGGTTATCAGAGCTAGAATCTTAATTTAAATTAATAGATCTTTATTATAGTAGGTAGAAAATTCAGAAATTTAGTGACTGCCATCAGTACGGATCAGGTCCATAATGCCAAGCCCTACCATCCTCATATAGATTTAGGTGTTACTGAATCTTGTGACTAGGGAAAGGAAACTCCATTCCCTCATACAGTTCTCTTGCCCTCTCTTGCTCAAGTTATATGCTGGGTGGCAAGGCCGTGAGTGTTTTCCCAGTCTGTTTCCATATGCACCAGCAGAGCATTGGAAGGACTGGGGTACAAAGCAAAAGGTGTTTTATGGATTGCTTTTGCAACAGTTCGGCTATGCTCTGCTTTTCAAACAAGGTGAAGCATCAAGTTCATTGTTAAAGTTTAGTAAATGGCAGAATAAATACTATGTTCTGGAGGAAATGATGGAGACTCCTGCTGAGAATAGTCAACCATACTATACCTTGGACTCCTTGTTTGTATGCTTATATTAGAAAAGAGATTTCTGGAAATACAGAGTCAGCATCAGAAAAGAAGTCTGAAGCAGAAAAAGCATTAGTTTTCTCATTAAATGCTAGCTGCTGATAACACTAGATTGACCTATATATGCCTTAAGAAGGAATTTCTAGAATGCCTAGGGAAATCAGCCATAGCTGAATTTTCTTTAGATTTCAGAAATTGTTAACCATTTTCTGCCTTAAAGTTTTGTAACATGTCTTAGGTTGGGGCCGTGATGAGTGCTCCAGGATGCCGCAGGAGTGCAGTGGTATCCCAGTGAAGTGGCTGGCTAACCTATTCAATGCATATGAGAAGTGCTTAAGCCCTTGGGAGGATTTGAATTACTGAGAGTAACACAGAGCCTCAGCACTGAGGGAGCAAGAAAGAAGACAGGATCTTAAGATGTTTTGCTCTTCCACTGCTGCTGCTTGCTGAACTCCCTGCTGTGTTCTACATGGTGACTTCAGAAGTCATGGGCAGATGCAAGGCTACTGTCATGACCAGAGCCCAGGCATTTTGGAAGACTCACTCCTATTTTGTGTGTCTATTGTGGGCAGGCATCCCTCCTGCTCTTTCCAGAACAAGCAGAGCAAGACTGTAGAACTTGGAGCAGAGAGGAGAACACAGGGTAAGGAGTAACAACACTGCCTGTCCAACTCTTGACGCAGTACTCTCTGTAGGGGAGGAAACTACCTGCAATAACTAGTCAAAAGGGAATTTTCCTACCCTACGTATGAGGGCAGAATTTTTTCTGTATTGTAGATACACTGCACCAACTCTGTGTGTCTGCTTAAGCCATGTATAGAAGTCTTCTGTATGCTCTGGTGAGGTGTTGTGTGCATCTGTTTATGTATTTCACATACAAGAATCTTCAAACTTGATGCCCCATGCCTAGAGGTGCAGACCTTCTGAGCCTGCCTTTCTGCACACAGAATTCCTGCTGAAGAATTCAGTAACTGGAGTGATTACAAATGGCTGTGTACACTGGTACTGTACAGCATCAGACTGATTGGCAATGTTGTACTCCCACTGCTGCTCCTGGTTGTGTGGGTGCAGAAGACGAGTTCTGATTCTACTGATGCTAGTCCAGCAGTTTTCAAAAGCAGCATATTCAAAGCAGCAGTTAATAACTACGGACAGCAGAGGAAGGATTTTGAAACAGCCATATCCTCCTGTTACATTCTCATTCCTCAAATAATGAAATGTTTGATGCCTGCCTTTCACAGATAGCTGGCCTGCTGCTTGCTGTTATAAGAAATGGTTTGCTGATGAAAGTGAAGCTGCCAAGTGTTGTGTGTTACTATCTAATTTCATGTGATGACAGACAAAAGCAATCTGTGTTCTTGGATAATAACTAAATTCTGATTTACTAGTAGTTTTGTCTTCAAGTCATAATTTATTGATGGAGACAGTTCAGCCTGTTACAAATATTATTTGTTGAAGTTTCTGTAAACTGTACCTAGTCTGTCTATATGTAAAGCAATTTATTCCTTAGAGTAGCTGCATTTTTTGTGTGATATCCTAATAATCTTTAAGTAGTTACTGGTAAATAGAGATACACTAAGTACGCAGGGTAAGGGTACAAAAGAAATGAATGGTTGAAAGTGTGATACTTAAGTCATTACAATATAATACTATATTACATTAATATAATAATTTGCAGACTAAATACTGTAAGCAGGTTCCAGAAAGGATATACTGGGTCATAGTATACAATTCCTGCTTCAAACTGTCTTGGAATGCTAGCATGCAGAGAATGCATGAATACTACATTGTTAAATTTAAATCTTCATTGAATGTGTTACTAGGGTAGCAAATCTGTATGCAGAAGGCAGGGCTGCAGGAAGGGAGCTGTGCTGGGTGTGGAAAGGTGACCTGCACTGCTGCAAAAGCCCACCTGGTGCTCTGCAGGAGTTTGAGGGAGCTCCTGTCAAACCAGCACCAACCTCTTCCAGTTACAGTGCAAAGCTATAGTGTAATGGGCTTGTAGGCTTGGTTTTTGATAGGCAGGAGGCAGTGGTCATTCAAGAGCATGTGGTGACATTTCTGAGCATTTTCCTCACAGAGAGGATGCAAATTAAACTGACAAGGGCTGTGTTGAAAAGAAACTCAAAGAGCCTTTGTCCTTCATTCAACATACTGTTAAACCTTGAAATTCTTTGCCAGAAAAAAAAAAAAGCTGAATGCTTGAATGGGCTTAAAAAGCAATTGGACAAGTCTATGGAATTCAAATCTGTCAGCATTTATTTAATATAGAGATATTATCTCCAGCCCAGGAAGTCCAGGAGCTGTAGCTTTCTGGAGAATGGGAAGTATTTTGGAGAAGTGTATATATACACCTGCTCTGCCCCTGTTCTTTCCCTTATACATCACTTACAGACCTGTCCCAGCCTTTTGGGATTAGGGATTTTTGGGATTAATCTGACCTTCTCTAGCTATTTAGATGCTCTAATGAAATAAGATAACACCACAGGTGATTTTCTGTGTGTACCTTTATGCGTAAGCTGAAATCCCTGAATTGGTGAAACAATTGATTCAGTAAGAGCTGGCCTTGTAAGCCTGCCTGAGTCCCAGCTTATGCATATAAATGAGTTTGCACTGAGCCTCATGCTCAATATTAAGAGAATTCTGGTTTGAGTCTGCTACAAGAGAAATTGAATAAATTGGTATACTGGACACCAAGAAACTTGCTAAAGTGGAGATGCTAGGTTCATCTGCCTCCTTAAAGTAATGTCATTTTAAACTCTTTACAACTGCTTCAAATTGAAACTACAGGTTTGTGTCTATTAGAATGAATTTGGAAGCAGAGGAAGTAGCAGAATTCAGAGTACTTTGACTTATAGCATGTAAAATTATTTCCTTCCACTGAAAGGAAGATGAGGGTGAAAGGAAAATGCTTTTGTTAGTAGTTATTCTTAAATTCTAAAATCTTCATTATTAATGAAGACCAACAAAAATCTATCCTAGCTCCATTACCATGAAAAAAATGTTATTGGTAGTAAATGTTTCTCATGAAAACAGGCAAGAGTTTTTGCTTTTACATATGCTTTTTATTATTTTAGGCAGCTGCCAGCTCAGGTTGCACACTCACCTGCTGCCTTACAAGTAGCTCAAAGCTTGAAGACTGGGAGTTATAAGCTATCACTGCCGCCCTACATCAGGTAGCACCAAAACTCATCACAACCATTTGTACAAATTTTGTACAATTATATCAATATAGAAAAGAGCTTTCAGAGCAGTGCTTTATTTTATAGTAACTTTTGGAATGGATATCTTAATTGTTATTTAATCTATCTGGAGAGTGGATTTTAATGGATGTCTATCTGATAGTATAATGTCTCACCAGGAGAACTCAAAAGCGCTAGCCTTAGGGGACAGCAGAAGTACCACAGGAGGAAATAAAAATTTATCAAGAAAATGCACATACGGTAGAAATACCACCTCTGTCTTGGAACAGTGTCACTCATACTTCATACATCTACAAGATCAATAACTGTAGTGCATAAAATCAGCCAGTTTTAAGGTGGCAATGGCTCTATCCGAGGAAAGATGCTGCATATTTTTCTCTTTCTTTTGGCACATTTAAATGCTAAGTAAAATTGTCTCCTTTTTTACAGGAAAGCGTGCCACAAAACATACATACTAGACCAATTTTTGCTCTTCTGCAGTATTAAAGTGGAATAATTTCAGTAGGACTAAGGGAGAGTAACGTATTGCCCCAAGGAGCAAGCATTTGGATAGCAAGGCTGCAGCTTGTAAGAAAGTGGCTATTACAAAAGGGAGAGTTTGATTTGAGCAAATGTTTTGATAGCGTCTGTGTGATATAATGAAAGAAACCCAAACAATGTATTTTGCCTCTTGCTCATTAGGACAAATAAATGTCATTAAATTACATGGCAGAGTGGGAACGCAGTATCACTGATTGCTTCTGTTACACCAGTCCAACGAAAGGAGCCCCTGGTCACAGAAAAGGAGAACTTAATGTACATCTTCTCTAAGTTTGACTATTTGGTACCTGTTTCTGCGGGAGCAAGAGCAGATGAAGGAGCAACATTTGCCTGTCAGCTGATTTGCTGAAACTCTAGCCAAGGTAACTGGCTTCAAGCTCCATCTGGACTATTCAGATCCAAGTGTCCACTAAGTGGCTAAATTGGAAATGGTTTCATCTTGTGGGGAGGAGAAAAAGAGAACTGCATCAGGTTTAAAGAAGAGTAAAATATTTTTCAGTAGCATTTTTTCAGATCTTGTGTTTATCAGGGCAACCTAAGAATAAAATACTTTATTTACTAAAAGTGCTATCACAATGACAGGCAAACGCTTTCTGCTCAGGTGACGGAATGCTTTTGGACTTTCTTTGCTGTTCCATAATACTTTAAAAAAAAAAAAAAAAAAAGAGAGAGAGAGAGAGATCAGTTGCTGCAAACATTAAAGCAGATGCTCAGCTGAGTAAAAAGGGCACCTCATAGGGTCTGCCAAGGCCTGTTGATTCCATACCTTTCTTTTGTTACCTACCTCAACTCTAGTACCAATCCCTGACTTTAATGCCATAGCACAGAATACTGCATTTGTAAAATTTAGCCTTCTGGCCTCAAATCTTCAACTTTTCATTTCTGTTCTGGTATTGTGCCTTAAAGCTCTGCTGCGAAAGAACTCCATATCTTCTTGTAAAAGAAAGACCTCCCTATCCTCTTGTAAACCCAATCCTTTTCCTGTGGCCAAAGAGCCTTCCTGGCCAAGCTTCTCCATTCTTTCTAAGCTCCAAAACTGCACTGGTCACTTGCCTTTTCCCACACATTCTTATTGCTGCAGGTACCTGTTGCGATTATTACGTTGGCAGCTCTAACTTACAAAGCCCATTTCCTTTCCATTCTCACTCATGCTTGGGAGGCAGAAGGGGATGGGGAGAGGGGAAGTTTGGGTCTCAAATGTGAGGACACAAGTTGTATTTCCAGTAATCCATTCAAGCACAGCTCTTGTATCATAAAAGTAGGACATACAAAAAAAAGTATTATAGCTCTAACACAGTTCATTTCTTTTTATAGCCTTTACCTGAAACTGTGTGTGTGAAAGGGAGAGTTCTTAAGACTGGTGCCACAATGTGATAGGACTGAGCTTAATGTTGTGTAGTAGAACTACACTGACCTAATTTATAGGAGCTGAGAATTTGGTGATACGTTCACAGGACATGCTGTGCCTTTTGTTTGTGTTCCGCTTCTGAAAATGGTGAACATGCGTGGTTAGCTGTTTTACGTGCCAGCAAAAGAGTACAGAATACAAAGAAATAGATGAGAAGAACTTTTTCCTTTTTCACAGTAATTTGCTCTTAGCATGTTCTTCATTTGCTAATGCCCAACTTTTTCCCCTTCTTACAACCCTCCAAAAATTAAGCATCTCAGAAAGAGGTAAAATCTATGTCTTAGATAACTGCTGCTTTTTTTTATTATACATGACACAATAAATGAGCATAAAATAATATCAGGCTTGTCTTGTATTCCCTTCAAAGTAGCATTTTGATCTGGTGTAATTTTGCAGGTGTACAGCCTTTGGAGGGCTCAATAGAGATTTTCAGCAAGGATCCACAAACCAGTCATGACCTGAAGTGGTATGCTGCTCATCCGAATAAAATACCTGCCAAAGTACATTAGGGCTGAAGTACTTCTGAGTTGCTAGGTGCCAGTGTTCAGCTGTAGCAGAGTCTGCATTAAGTGTTTTTGAGATCATAAGCTATAGGAAGACAGCTGTGCCTTTATAGCCTACATCCCTTTTACCACTGCTGCACTCAAATTTTAAAAATATGCAGTACTACCTAGGGTCATATTTTTAATATCAACAATTATAAAAAGCAATTTAGCTCTGTGTGTTAGTAATTAAAAAAAAAAGTGTTTTCAAACTCTAATAGGCTATTCCACTTATATAGGTTTTGTTTTTCTTTAAGGTTGGATCATGCAAGCAGACTGTTTTTAAACAGGGTGAGCTTTCAGTTCTCCTGATCCCAGTCTAGTGAGAAGGTGAGTAGCTGCAGTAGGCAGGGTTTTCAACAACCTAAGGGAGGATCAGGCTCTAAAAGTGGCTATATATGAATCCCAGACATTATAAAAGTTTATTCATACAGCTGCATTTCAAATGTTACCTGTATCAAGCTGCTTTTTTTTTTTTAATCATGAAACCAATTTCATGGTATTTTAAATAAAAAATGGTTCCATGATTTGAACAACATTATTTTGAAAATGCAAGATCAGCAAGATCCTTCAAGGGGAGAAGGGGAGGGTGTAGAGAAGAAGGGTGAGAACTATGTGGTCTACCGACTCAAGCTACCTAATTAATTTCTGAATATTAAAACCTGACCTTAGTGACAGCCAGGAAGGGAAGTATCCAGGAGTAATTCATAAAGTGCCTCAGCAAATGAGGCAGAGCTAAAAACTTAGCCATCTGAAAGGACTATCGTACTTTTTATAAGGAATATGATGATAAGTTTCAAAACATGTGCTACGGAAAGTGGTTAAAATGCCAGTGGAGAAACTGAAGATACTGACTTTTTGCAAACACATTGCTACAAGTAACTCTTTAGTGATATCCTAAGGTGGAGGTTCCACTGTAAGGAATAAAGAATGGTGAATGTCACAAACTGCTTTCTAGTGACTTTGCCTAGATAGTAGCCTGATGGTAGCTTCATCTCACAGAATCACAGAATGGTTGAGGTTGGAAGGGACCTGTAGAGATCATCTAGTCCAACCCCCCTGCTCCAGCAGGGTCACCCAGAGCATGTGGCACAGGGTGGCATCTGGGCAGGTTTGGAAGATCTCCAGAGAAGGAGATGCCACAACCTCTCTGGGCAGCCTGTGCCAGGGCTCTGTCACCCTCACAGGAAAGAAGTTCTTCCTCACATGGAGATGGAACTTCCTATGTTTCAAATTATGCCCATTACCCCTTGTCCTATCTCTGGCCACCACCAAGAAGTGTTTGGCCCCCTCCTCCCTACATTCACCCCTCAGACACTTATCTGTGGGATATCTGCTAGGCCTGTAAGTAGGTCTAGTCATCTCAGTACTGCTGCATCTACATAGAATGAAGTAGAGCCATGCTGAGGATACATAAAGGGTCTACAAGCTTTGTGTCGTGAGAACACTTCAGCCTGTGGCTGAACGCATACATGCTTGCTTTGACGGCTGCAAAGTAGCTGGCTAAAATGAAGGCCCGCTTGCTGGCCCCCTTGGTCATCTTTAGTCAGTGCAATGGGATGGGTCCCATGAAATTTCAGCTACCTGCTGTCCTCCCAAGCAATAGCAGAGGAGCAGAGAATGTGGGCTAAATATGTTAGGTGAAAGTAGGGAATTGCTTATAGGGAGATTTTTGAAAGGATCTAGTGATTTAGATGCCTATGCCCAGCCTCAGCATTTAAAGAAATTTTTATTCCCAAATCCCTTAATTCTTTTTGGTAGCAGAAGCTGGTAGTCATCTATCAGAGTTCAGCACTTGGTGCTTGTACTTGCAGAGGTGCAGATATGGACACCTAAACCAAAAATTTTATGTCAGGTAGTACAAAGATTAGAATAACAGTTCAGGCTGTGTACCTTGGAAATGTGGTGACAGTTTACCCCTTTAATCTCTTTTTACCTTTCAGCAATTGTGATATTGCTTAGGTCAAACTTCAGTGGAGAAACACAGATGCAATATCTGACCTGAAAATATCAACATAAATAAAGAACATGCCTAAAAAAAGGCACTAGTGCTCTGACTTTCCCCTTTTTACCTGTTTTCCTTTGACAAGTCAGCATTTGATTCTCTTTAAACAGGAAGCCCTGCTGTGATGATGTTGGAGTTCTCTTTGCACTGGTGGCTGTTCCCTGATGTTTAAATGTCAATTGTTTGGGATTTGCAAAGACATAAAGCTATAAAACAGTCCAAGAAAGACTGTCATCCATAGACCTCAAGGGGGAAAATCTGTGTGGGAATCAAGGCAAGGGAAAGTAAAGAAGTATTTCAAAGCCACTATAATACTGTCAGCATCACAGGTAGAAGTCTGTATATTTTGGTTCACTTGGAACCACACCACAAGATATCACTCTCTATGTGCACCAGAAGGGGCAAGCCATGTTCTGTATAACAGGACAAAATAGAAAGCAGAACCTTGAGTCAAACCTCAGAATCGTGCAAGACACATGGCAGTCATGAAGCATGAGTGGCCTGGACTGCCTCATTCTGCCTTCTTGTTACATCAGGTAGCTCTACTGCTGTATAGGTTTTGAATTATCTTTTTTTTTTGCATAGATAGTGATTTTCAGTGATTGTCAGTATGGAGTTTTTTTATGTATAAAACAAGTAAGAATTATGCAGCCACAATTTCAAAGACTACTGTCCTGTAATAGTACCAAGCTGGTACATCACACAACCAACATATATAAGTCTCATAGAAGTACAGAAAGTTTCTGGCAGTTGTGTTCTATCTCAGAGAAATAGTAAACAAAGAAATAAAAATGAAAGATTTGATTTTATTTATGATTTTGAGCAGCTATGCCTTAGTATAGGAAAATCAGAGAAGCCGGAAATGAGCTGTATCATATGCATACAACACAGAGATAATAACGTGCGTTAAGAGCTTGTCAGGAAAATCAAAGGTAATAAACACAAAGATTAGAAGAAGTTATTGCCTGATTGATCTTACAGTGGAAGAAGAACTTTTGAGAGATACTAGATAGCTATAGTTTGATAGATAAGTAGCTTGAGCCGGAGGTTGGAGCAGATGATCTCCGGAGGTCACTTCCAATGCCAGTTATTCTGTGATTCTGCAGTTTATCAAGAATATGCGAGGACACTGTTATGGTTTATAACTAGCTAAAGAGTCATAAAGCCATCTCCTTGTGATGTTTTACATCAGTATTCATAGCACAATCTGAACAAGTTAAAAGGGAAAGATCAATGTATGCGATTGATGAAACTGCAGACTTTGTTTTAGCATGTATATCAGCTTAGGCTTTTGTATAGTAATTGGTGCTTCTCCGTTTACATCCTGGTCATCAATTATACACAAAGCTTGGATAGCAGCACTGTTTTTCTCCTTCGTGTTCCCCTGTCCCTCTGTTGTTTATAACTGTTCTCTCTAATCTTACACAGTGTTTAAACTTTAGGCCTTTGGAGTTGAGACCCCACTTTTTTGTATAGATATATCTTATATACTTATATTTCTATATGTATGAATATATATATATATATATGCAGGTACGTGTATGTATATACAAATATATTTTTATATTATATATAGAAGTGAGTGTACTTTTACATATGTGCAAAAATATATACTGTTTTGTGGGGGTGTATGCTCTAATAGCTCAACAAAGTAAATAAAAAATAAGAGCAATAATGAATCAGGCTGGCCATATAGGGAGCAGGTCAGACATACTTTGCTTTCAGAGAGCTACAAGGTCCCGTATTACTTCTGCTGTATGTTCACAGCAACTACCTCTGTATTGTCAAGTTAGGTTGGGGGCTTGACTGTAGCAGTTGGGAACGCTGGACCAGATCAGACTTGCTGCCAACACGTCTGCCTATCCTTTGCAGAAGAATAGAGAATTTCTTTCATGCTGGGAAGTTCAGGCGCAGAAGCTCTAGCTCCATAAAGTAGCTGATGCGCTGTTCTTCCTTCCAAGTCATCAGTTAGTGTCCACTGGCAGTCTCTCTACTACGCAGTACATTGCATTTAACCTTAACTCTCCTCTATACCTCATGTGGTGTCCCTGTGGCCGTCATTATTTTCTGCAATTTTTTTTTTACTTCAGGGTCTCTAGAATCATTTTGGAGCCATGTTGCAGTCCATCTGAGAGGGAGGTTTAGCATGAGCCTGTGGGTATGTGCTATATATGTCCTGAGATGTGGCACTGAGGGTATGTTTAAGGGTGCAGTGATAGTAAAACGCTGGAGGATGGTGAGAGAGCCGTCTGTCAGGGTTTAGCCTGTCAGTCCTGTCCCTACTGTCTGTTGGGAGCAGTCTGCTGTCACATGCAGAATTTCTGTCTGGGGGAGCACTAGGTGGCCCAGGCCGAAGCAGTGCCAGGGAGGATGCTAATTAAGCAGTGCAGACTATCAGCAGCATCCTGCTCCGATTCTCTTTCTATGCTTGTTTTATTTAGCAAAAGAATCGCCATCAAAGGGACTCCCAGCCTGTTCCTGCAGATAGTGTGGAAGCCTTTGGGCTCAGCCATCTGGCAGCTGAGCCCACACAGACCTTGCCACTGGCAGTAAACATGGCCCGTATGATGCTCTGCAACCCATTTTTTGGCTGCAACTTAATTTGCCTGTCACCAGTAGAGGGATAGTAATGCTCCTTTTCTTTTACTAAAGGCATTGATATCTTTAGACAAAAAAGCACAGCATAAGTTCAAGAATCATTAGAGCTGTTCCCTGATAGTGGTAGGAAAGAAGGTATGTTAGGGAGCTTATCTTAGAGGACCCTAGTTAGGATTTCTGAGCAAAAAATGTCAGGTCTGAGAGACTGTCAAATCTTAAGAGAAACAAGAATTGTCTGGGGCCAGAGGTAAAGAGACAAGTGGAAAAATTGTAAAGCATGGGGGTGACATACAGTCCACACAGTTAAAATCAATACTTATGTAGGATTCTTACAGGATCGTCATTGTTTTCCACAGTATTATTCCAATAATTAAAGTGGAAGTTTCATCAAACACTTCAGTTTTGCATTTAATAAGGTTAGTAGGATTTTCTTACTGGAAAAGACGGCTGGGTTTAATAAACTAATCTAGCGGAATTAAGCTTTTTGCTGAGCTTTATCTGGAAAAAATAATCCTACAAAAATTAATAAAGCAAAAATTTATATTTTAATTATAAAAAACACTACAGTCTTCCACTTTCATTATAAAACATCCCTATAATCTTAGGTATGAAATCTTATTATTAATTTTGGTTGTCTCTTAAAAGTAATTATCTCAAATTGTGATATTCATGTTAATACTTTATTTTTATAGCCCTATTTTGTGGTCTAATTTCCAAATAATCAGCTAGCAGTTACATTGTTTAAGCCTTAATAATGCATGCAAACGCAAGAAATTCCTGTGTGGTTCTACACAAGCAGAGGTAGGTCTCCATATTCAGGAAATGTTCCTCCAGTTTTTCTTAGTCCTTCACAGTTTCAAATGAACCCCCATAGGGTGTCAGGAAATCATTAGCTCCTCTGCTAGAGAGAAAGACAATAAGATTACAAAGTGTGAAATTTGTAATACTATATTTCTTTTTGTATCATTGGATTTTTATGCAAAAACAAGGAATTCATCTTGCTAACAAATAGATGTGTCCTGAGGGTCTACAGAAACCTGGCAGGACATGGACTGTGAGAGCAGATAAGCTCAATAATTAATGACAAAGCCTTTGTATCCCGTAAGAGAAATCTGAGTATGGAATACTGCATTTTGAATCAGAGGCAACTTTTCTGGGGCAGGACATTTATGCTGCCCAGTCCAACTGGCACTGCCAAAAGCAGGATATGCTTCATGCTGCGGTGACAGGAAAGACATTTTGCTGCTGTACAGGCCCACACCATCATGACTGCATCCTGCTCAGTCTTAAAGTATTTGTATTTTGGCATAGCTACCTGTAAGACAATGTTAATGTTAGCACATTAGTATTTGTATTTTGGCATAGCTACCTGTAAGACAATGTTAATGTTAGCACATTATTGTTTCTATGTGTAAATTCTTCTCTGTGAATCTCCCGATCAGTTCATTTCTGTCATCAGAAGGGCTATGGAAGAGGGCATGGACAAGGCAGCCCTCCTAAAGCAGCAGGGTTCACTAGCAGTCACATCACGCATCTGGAAGCAGCCCTTGGCTTTTGGTGCCTCTCGGCCTGTCAGAACAAAGGACTGTTGGGAGGAACCTGAGCTAGATTTAAGCTAGGACTAATACAGGCACAATGAATGGGCCTGAAGGGAACTTTGCCAGAGCTACAGTATTACTAACCCAGACTAACCAAAAGCTATCTTAGTTCTTCCTATACTATTACACAGTTATAGTTATGTTACAGTGTAGTTACGCACTCAGGACAAGGGTATCTGTGGACACTGAGTCTTTGAGCTTGGAAAACTGAAATATGTTAAATTACATTTGCTGTAGACAAGCATACATGAAACTGTAGGCTTCCTTGATTATTGTGTGCATGATAGTTCTTCAGTACTTTAGACCTTTAGTTCTGCAAATTCAGCTCCCAGTCTGAGAGGCAAACCACGGTCTGTTTCTTTTATGCAATACCAGCAAAAAAAAAAAAAAAAAAAAAAAAAAAAAAAGATTTTTTTCAAACTGAATTGTTCCTCCATTATAAGATATGTTACTCCACAGTCTTTAATTTCTATAGCCTGATGTTCTCTTCTTTGCAAAAGAGCTCAGTGAAGTCTGAGAGGGGAAGGGTTATAGCCCCAACACCATTTATTTCATATATCCCCATCTGAAATGAGCTTATGCTAATTTCAATATGCTGAGTACGTGTGAGTACGTATGCTTTATTCATTCCATGTACTGTTTGGAAGTAGTACTACATCCACTGCTTCTGATACATTATCTGTAGGGAGCTGCTTACATATACTGCATTTGGGTGAAAGGAGTAATTCAGAGTAATATACAGACACAGGCTCACTTGCTTGAGAACATGACCTGAACTTCAAGGCTCAAATTATCAGAGGAATTTCTCCTCCAAGTTCCTCAGTTTCCCTAGACAACAGAGTCCTTTGGGCATACAAGTGATGTGTCTCTTCATTTCTCCTAGTTTCATTTTAACACGCTTCTCTCACCGCCCAAACTTAGCGAGAATGGAAGAGTCCTTAAATCTGTTAATCTGTCCTCAGTAGCCCTGTTCTTGCTCCCTCTTTTTTGCTTCTTGATGTGGCTGTTCATTCTCTGACTCCTGCATGTCTCAGAGGTACAGTTTTAATAGCTGTACATTACCTTACTAGCCTATTTTCTTTTAAAATAAAATTCAATTTAATATTTTTACAACATGAGGATGAGAAATGAAAAATGTTATTGACTGAATAAATAATCATTTATAATGCAGCATTAAAAATACAGCCTTTGTCTTCAATAACAGGGACCCTGCATGGATTTACATATATAATGACAGCACCAGGTAACTAACTCAGGGATTCAAAGACAAAATTCATCCTTTAAAATCATTGCCTAGGTTAATACAAGAAAAGTCCCTGCCATAGCTTAGAAACTATGAGCAAGATTATACTAATCTATGAATTCAGTGCTTCTTCCAGGATCTGACAAATAGGACGCAGATAATAGTTTTTATTCAGTAACTGCTCTTAGTATAATTTAACTTACCAATATTTTGGCAAAGCCTGCATTTCCATTATGTGTTTTGTATGAGACATGATTATACCAACTACAGGACAATGGACAATAATTTCCAACAAACTTAGCCATACCAAGCATTTTTTGCACAGCTCTGCAGTGCAATTTATATATAAATACGTAAGCACATAAATTAATTTGTTGGGCATGCCTAGCCCCTCTATTTTAATTGCTTGCACTCTCAAATGTAGTTTTTCTCATGTTCACATTGATACACTTCCTGCTCAGTTCTGCTCAGTAAAGACTTTTTATTCATAATGCTAGCTGAGAGGGTTCAGTACTGTCCTCTGGGGCAACTTGAAAAAGCTTTATCAGAACACAGGAGTGTAGCTCTTCTGCCTCCAGGCTATGGCTGGCTTGTGCCCGCCCAGAGCCAGGGGAAAATACTGGTGCATCTGCATGCATCTAATTCTGTGCTGTTCAGTACCCTGCTCTCCTGCTGCCTAAGCCTGGAGACACTTGTATTTCTGCCAGTAAAATCCAGCAGGCATCAGAATGTGTCCTTCCAGGCGGGCCCAGCACTAACTAAATGCTCAGCAGCTGAGATCCTAGATTACTTGTGATGGCATTTGTATGGTAGAGAGGTCTCCCTCGTCTGAGCCAACCCCACAGTAAGACCCGTGCAGGGAATAGCATGGTGCTGCTTTCCTTGCTTTCCCCATCTGCAATTCTCTGTCTTTATATAGTCTTGGTGGGGAAGAGGCAACTTCGCATCTGTCTATCTATGTTTTGCTATCCTTGGTGTAAAATCCAAATCCAAGTGCCAGGCAAATGTCTTAGCCAGCAGCCTACAAAACTACGGTACTAAATGTCAAATTATTTGTTGACTGGAATGTTGACCAGAGCAGCTTTAAGAGGAGGTACACTGCTGCCTCAGGAGCATACCACACTGCTGCAGGACAGTGTCTAGTTCATTCACCTGAGAACTGAGGATTGTTCATTCAAATTCTTGGTCTGAGTCACAGACAGTCTGAATGACACTGCATCTTTAGTTTCCCATCACCTACTTGCATATTCTTAAATGAGAATTACTGCTGGTGTTTTCTGGCTTTTTATAAAACTTGTATTGATTCCATGGGAAAAGAATGGCTTGTTAATCAATTGTTAATTAAGCACCAATGTGAGAATGTGGACACACGGATTCTGATTTCTATTTCAGGCAAAGCAGATCCACCTCTGCAGATGGAACTGAATCCTCTGCAGACACTTGAGTACAGTTGTTAGAACCTGCTTATACCCTGTATTTTCCCTTAGGAAGAAATAGGGAATAACCCTGATTCCATCCCTCAGAGAGCGGCATTTTGGGAAACTCTGAGGAACGTTCCTACCTCACTGCTTTTGATAAGAAATGGCTAATTTTCCTACAACATGAGGAGGAATTACCGTGAGTCCGGTGCACAGAGCTGTGATCAGGAAGGTGCCTAAGCCCCTAAGAGGAAGGCTGGCTGGCAGGAGGCTCCGCACGCTGGCTTTTGTAGATCCTCATTCCCAGGTGTCCCAGCGCAAACCCACCCCATGCAGTGGGGCACCGTGCAGAGGGTGTGATACTAAAGCAGATGCTGACCCAAATCCTACCTCCAGATAGTACAGTGGAAAGCTATGTACTAAATGAATACAGCTGACTTTGGCTCAACATGATGGCTGCAGAAAAAAAGCTCAGTAAGCTGTAAAATAAAGATACCATGAAATAGACTGAAACTTAATTTATAATTAATCATTTTACATGAGATGATGTAAAGCAGCCTTAAAAATTGAGCAGTAGCCCTGTAATTGTAGCTTTAACACACACTGTCATGGTTACTTCAAAACTGTCTATATGCCACACTCTAACATGCTTAAGAGATTTGAAACAGGATTCTAATCTGAAGTTTGGGGAGTGTTTGTCTCCTTTTAAATAAAAGGGGCTATTTATGGAAAAACAAGGACATGTATCTTAAAATATTTTTGAGGGAGCATTTAGAGGCAACTCTAAGTGATACAACTGATTGATGCCCATAATAATTGGACACTTCAGTAATCCTCCCTCACCCATAACAGTTTTGAGCTTACATTTTAGACATTATACTCAGACAGATATACTCAGACAGAAATAACTTATGGACAATATGAAAGTGCGTAGTGGAGAATTAATCTATTTTTACAGAACTGTTTAAAAATGATGGTTCCTTTTTCTTGCTTGGCTAAATACTAGCTAATTCTCTTGCCTTGTCTTCTTTGCTGTGAAAATCCAAGTCCAAGTGATTTCATGGAAATTTAAAGGTTGATAGCAAGACACCACTTAAGAAAGATGAATTTCTTCACGTGATAAAAATTAGATCCCATTATATTGCTAACTTCAGTACTAGCATTCTGTTGTTTCCTAATTTGTAAGAGAGTACACAATGAAATTAGGAACAGAGAGAAATAAGAGGAAAAAAAAAAAGGCAGTTAAAATGCAGCTATGAAAAGAGTCTCTAAGTGGAAGTATCACACTTACTTTTATTCTAGATAAGCAAGAGGGCAGCTTAGAATAAACGTGGATTGAAATTTTCTTTATCTCTTTTAAAGAGTTTAAAGAGACTAAACCAGGACACAAGAGTTGAACATTGCTGCGTACAACACAGTAAACAGATTAAAATTTTATACCTGACCAAAAAAAGGAATTTAACAGTTAACTACAGCATGCAGAATAACTGGTAAATTATCACATGAACTTAGCATGCTGTTACTAAGTTACACTCATTCAGAGGTTCTTAATTTTTACAAAGGCTAAGGATGGGAAAAGCTGCAAGACAACATGAGTATGTGACATAAAACCACAACAAGGAAAAAACACATTACCATCTTTTCAGAGGATCAAAATTATCTCGTGTTCTATTATCCAGGGAGAAAGCAGCAACAGTTCAAAGCCTGTGGAGTTAATAACACATTAGACATTTAAGCAGGTCCTGAAAATTAAAACACTGACAGTTCTGTCAGTTTATGAAGTGCTCATGGAAGACCTGAGCCTACAACCCCTGCATGCCCTCAAATACCACTTTGAAGTGCTGTGTTTTTTGAGCTGTTGCAAATGCATAATGTAAGGGAGGATCTGCAGGGAATGAGTGATCAGGGCACAGACTTGGACTTTTTTCATCAGCATGACTTCATAAGGAGTGATTTTGTACTCAGTTTCATTGACCAAGCCCCACATTTCAGTGTGGTTAGAGACTTTGCCTTTACATTGAAT
>VZSV01000028.1:452601-549126 GCA_013398735.1 Nothocercus julius | reverse complement strand
CCCGCGCCGCTCTGCTCCGCCCCGGCCGCGCCGCCTGAGCCTCGCTGCGGAGGCGACGGCTCCGCTGCTGCTGGCTCTGAAACAGGTGACTGGGGAGAAAGGGCGTTTCAGCCCGGGCTCGGCTGCTGGCGCACCTCTCGCTCTGCTCCGCTTCCTAATTTTCCAGTTCCCCAAACTCACTTGTGGCTGGAGCAAGTCGTGAAGAGGTGCTCTCACTGTGTAGAACTGCTGAAATCCTTGGTGAGAAGCACCCCAGCTTGTGTAGATTTGCTGTTCCACATAAGGAGGTGTGGACTTGTCTACTACCCAGGCAGATGTAAGGATAATTGTAGCGTTTACATATCTGGTCAAAAGCAAAATAAAGAGCATTTTATTCCCAAGGCTAAAAAGCTGCAATACAGCAACAACTACTGTATTTGTTTAGTTCTGTATTCAGCAAACTTTTAAAAAAACTCATCACCCAGCTGAAGAAGGAATAACAGCTCCATTTCTTCCTTCTGCTAGAGCCTAGGTCCATAAAATCTTACCAACAGGGTGTACTCAGGATTTTGCTGCGTGCCCGATGCCTGTCCCTTGGGTATAACTTACGGGGGGGATGCCTGGCAGCGCACAGCTAGAGGAGTCAGTCTGCTGAGCTTCAGTCCCAGGGGGCACCCCCACAAAAAGGTGCCAGAGACCTCTGGAACTGTGCAAAAAGAGACGTTTGCACCCTTTCCCTGTGTCGCGTGCTCTCCGTGTCCCTGTTTGAGCAGGGAGGTTGGTCTAGATGATCACTAGAGGTCCCTCCCAACCTCAGCCATTCTGGGATTCTGGGATTCTTTGCTTACTCTGTGGCTACAGGACTGACTCCTGGGCACTTCTCATTTTGAGTCTTACGGAAGTTGCTGTCCAGAATAGGAATGCTGCTTTACTTTCTCTTAACTAAATTTGTATTAAGGCTTCAGGTGGCTTTGAGGATCAGCAACATTAGCTTCCATCTGTCCTCCTTTTCATCCAAGGGACTTTGAACAAGAGTCTCTTCTTTTGTCAAAAGCAATGCTCCCAGCTTTCGTTATAGCTCAGTGTTATACTCTTGCCAGCGTACAGAATGTAAATGGAGTATCAAGGCTAACTGCAGCCATTTGCAGCTGTTCTTGAAATTCAAAGCATGTCTTGAGAACCCCCCTTGATATTTACTAATTCAGGCTATCTCTTTATGAAGGGCTTTGCTCTTAGTCCTTCAGCACTTTTGAGACTAGTAATGGATACTCACAGCTTGTGGCAAAATAGATGTCTTTGATCACTAAACAAGGAGCCAGGAGTTTAAATTCTACCTCTGCTTATTTCATTTCCTGCATCAATTTAATTGTAAGATAATTATTTTTTGGTCTATCAGCTGACATGAATGCATGGCATAGGTTTTAGTAAATACAGCTCCTTTACAATATATGGGTGTAACAGCCGACAGTTCTTCCCTTTCCTTCTCCTTCAAACAGCTTAGAGTTAATTGTTTCCCCCACCCCAGGAGGCGTGCTGTACTCTGCACACACTTTCTAGCTTAATATATCCTCTGGCTGCTCCTAACATCTTGAAGAGTGTAGCAAATCACAAATCTTTACAGTCTCTCCAGCTCAAGTCACCTCAAGAGCCTACAGCTAAGTGTAAGTCATTCCTGGCTTTCACTTCCAGACTCCTGGAGAAAGTCAAGATGTGCAAGTTCCTCGAAGCTGTTAAGGCAGCAAAAGATCCCACAAGACAGAGATGTTATTTCCTCTAGCAAGGTGATTCTGTGTTCAGGCGCAACTGAAATACTTAATGGAAATATATCTGCAGTAAACAACAGCAATTTCTTTTGCTCATAAGAGAGCAATAAAAAAAGTAGTGGTGGGTTCCATAAATGCCAACCTGAGCAAAAATAATAAAAACACCAACATCAATGGCAGCAAGAGTCGAATAGCAAATGGGCTGTTGTTCAATATGAGATACACTGCTGGGTCACCGCCTCCAAAGCAATCATGAACATTTTTCTTTGTGTGGACCTAAATATGTGTCCCTTAAGACATGACAGGCCTGGAGTGATGGAATCACAGAACTACATGGGTTGACAGGGGCCCCCAGAGGCATGTCCAGTTAGATACGTTGCGCAGGGCTGTGTTGTCCTTTGATTATCTCCATGCTTAGAGATTCCCTAACCCACTCTGGGCAGCTTGTTCCAGTATTTGACATAATAAAACAGATTTTCCTTGCACGGAGTCACAGCATCCCATGTACCAGCTTGTATCAAGGGTCTCTTGTCCTAGCAACTACCTCCTGGTAGCTGCAGACAGCAGTTAGATCTCCTTGAGACTTGTCTTCTTTGGGGCTGAACAAACGCAGTTCCCTCAGCCTTTCTTTGAACATCATGTACATACTGTGATCATTTTACTAGTCATCCATTGGACTCACTCCAGTCTGTCAATGATTTTCTTGTACTGGGAGCTCAAAGATGTTTGAAGTAACAAAAGGATTTTTTTTTTTTTTTAAGCTAGAAAGAGTGTGCTGAGTAAAGCACAGCAGCAGCACTCCTGAGGTAGTGGGACACGGTGGTTTCACAGGTGAGGGGAATAGTTGCTTCTCTCAAGCTGCTGGCTATGCTTTTGCTCTCTCCTGACCTACACTGTATGTAAGTTGCCTTCCATTAAATAAGTGAAATACCAGAAATTTACATCCCAGCATCCTATTTCCGATGAGCCCACAAATGAGCTTCAGCTGTGGATATGTGTATGTTCTAAGGTGAATTACTGTTAGTATAGCTTAAAAGTTTGGAAAAAAATTCCATTGGTCATACATTGTTTCTGCCCGTCAGTCACACTCATGGGAAAATGGCAGTAGGAAATTTGATTTACATACATTACCTGTGGCAGTATCTGCTTAACCATCCTTGCTGTCAGAAAATTATCTCCTCAAAATCTATTGAGTGAAGAGTTTTCAGGATGAAGAATAAGTGCTCCTGCCAGCACCTCAGAAGGTTACCACCTCTCAGAAGCATAACAGTTTTTCACGTAGTTTCAGTATTATTCAGATACATTCATGGTTCATCTCCCAGCTAGGACTTGCTAATTCCTAAAGTAAAAATTATTTCTATTCCATGTGAACATTAGTGTTATTAATACATTTCAAAGTCATCTCCTGTGGGGTGAAACCTTACTGTTTGTGAAATCTGTGGATCTATTCACAGAGTAACATACCAACACACAATTACTATATAAGGAATGAAAAGAACATGGAAGAATCTGTTGTCTAGGCTAGCTTTTGAATGCTTTCCTCATATCAGCCTTAAATTCCGCAAATAAAAAATGTCACTGTTGCTAGCAGTATCACTGAAAAAAAAGTGACAGACCAGATAAGGAAGGAGATTTGCAATTTGACCTGCAGAGCGAAGCATTAGACTTTTTATTTTCTTTAACAACGATTTTTCTTGTGCTAAGAGCTTGTTTGTAGAATACTGTGCAGTCTGAGCAATCAGGGGACTTAGGCTCCCATTCTGCTTTTTGAACCCCCTATCCAAACTTTGAAAATGGTATTTCAAATTACAAAGTCATAATTTGGGCATCATGTGAGCTATCACATAGCACACAGATGGAACTTGCAAGAAGGAACTTGCTCTGGGCTGGAGACTGGAATACTAATGTGGACTGCCTGCCACCTCAAGTTATCATTTTTTTAAATTACCAGCATTTAGTCATATGTTTACTTCCTTGTGGGAAGGAAAAAAAACAAGGCACAAGGAAACAGAAAATGATCTTTTGAAAAAATGTCCGTTGTGCTCTATTGTAAAGTTTATTATATGGGACTAGTTTGAAAATCTATAGATAAAATTGTTCTTTGATCTATATGCTGGATATTTAGCATGCCTTTTGTTTTGAAGAACTCCAGTTATTTCATCAGGCCAGTTAAAGGTATGGGTAACATTTTTATGAGTATTAAGTCTTTCAATCTTTAATTTAAAGGAGAGCATCAAAGAAAACCATTAAGCACGCTTTTTTGTAATGAAAATAGTCAAGGAGTTAATATAAACAGAGATGGATATTTTTAATGAAATGGCCAGTTGAAATATGCCGCTTCAGAGTAATTTTAAAAAATTATTAAATAAATTTTTAGTATTAAAAAATTATCAGAAATTTTCTAGATATTTCTAATTAGGTAATTTTCTTTTTTAAGACCCACTTACTCAGAAAAAAAAAATTCCATTTTGCTTTTGGTGTCCAAAGTAAAAATGTCATTTGAAATCATACCCTTAAGAGTAAGAGAGGAAGAGGAACCTGAACTTGTATCAGGTGTCATGATCTTGCAGGGACTGTAAAAGAAAAGTGTTCATAAGTGACAATTTTATATGCCCGACTGTAAATAATTGTGTTTTTAAAAAAGAAGCACAGGATCTACTCTCATTAGCCATCAGATGATCTCTTTAGGAATATGAGAGGTGCATATGCAAGTTTCAAAAAGACTGTACTTGGAGAAATAGTAAAAATATATATTCCCAAAGTGTTTAGTCTCCAAAGGAATGTTTTGTTTTGAAGATTATCATTTTGTTTACAGAGTGGCTGATAGGATGTGACAGACCTAAGATCTAGTTATTATTCCAGTTACTAGTTTGTATTTTTTAATCAGATCAGATTGTACTAAATGCATCAAAACCACAGTATAAATAAGCCTCTGCAGAATATCTTTCAGCACTTAAATTTGTCATGATAGAGACTGTGTCATGAACAGTGAGGCATCGGAGCAATAAAAAAAAAATCATATGCTGTCCTACAGAGATATATGTGCATCTCATACTAACACAAAGGTTTTTGTTTTGCTCTGCTTTGCTTTTCAGCACTGCACGTTCCGTGTTAACGTGGCAATCATTGGAGGCAGACATTTGAAGTTAGCTATCTCTTGGTAAATGGTTTTCTTTTTTTACTGTGCAAAGCAGTTTCCAAGTCTGGCTTGGGGAGCAGGACTTACGCTGTGTTCATGTTTTCTGGATAAACGTTTTTTATTTTTTACAGCAGCCAATTCTTGTACATAAGTAAAGTTCAAAATGGCTATGCCAAGGGTGACTGTAGCCCCAGTAATTAATGGATTTGATAGTTTTTCCCTGGACTAGCTGTAGAGACCACAAGTTATATGCAGTACTGCTCTATTGCCTTGAAAGTGCCCATGCTTGAAGCATTAATGGCTTTTGGTTGAATCATAGGACCAGCGAAGAGTTGCCAGTCTTTGTCCATGAATTGGCTAATGCCAGTTTTGCCGGCGCACAGAATAAGGCTTGATGAACAATCAGCAAGGCAGAAAAAAAGCAGCAGCTCTCCCCTCCCATGCCCCCAGACAGTGTTCTCCTTATTTCATTTCCTGTAAAAAGTGAATTTGAAAGAAACCACTTACCCTTGAGCGTTGACCTTTAAAAACAGTGCTGCGCTGCATACTGCTCGCTTGAGCCAAACTCTGCCAGTCCTTAGTCACACAGATAGTCCTGAGGTGAGTCAGGTTTTGAAAAATGGAGCATTCTGCATAAGCCTGACAGCCCCCTAAAAAGAAAAGGAAACTGAAAGAAAAGTAATTATACCTGAAAACATGACCTCGAGAGAAAATCTGTCTTGGATTTTTACATGGAGCTTGCAGCACGATAAAAGTGTACCGGATCAAGATTTCTCTTGCCTAACAACCAAGAATAGAAGTGTTTAAATAGCTAACGAATGAAGTGTCTAGCTATTTAGGTTTGTGAATATTTCAGGATCCATTTATAAACTGTCATTCATTTTTATTCCCTTTTGGTTTAGATTCAGTCTCACTGGTTGGATTCTACCAATCTTGCTTTTCTAAATGCTGGAGTAAGAAACAGTTGTACGCATAAACCAGTGCAACAGATATAACTGTGATGACTCAGGAGACAAATACAAGCCTGTGAGGAATGGCAGAAATTGGTAGGTATGTGGATGTATGAACCTCAGGTTGCTAATAGCAGAACGTCACAGCCAGTGCTAGTTAAACAATTAGTTTAATTCATTTAGTTTAAAAACTATTCATATTGCTAAAAGCTCAATTGCTTGTTTGCTGAGACTGTGATTGAACTCAGCATCCTTTCCACATGCTGCACAGCTGAAGAACTAAGAACTATGTTTTAAAACGTGGTTCTTGTCAAAGCATCTAATGTGTTTGCATAAAATTGTTCCATTCATAGAACATTAAAATTTTGAAGTGAAGTGCTCAACCCAGAAGTGACAGATTTAAAGTTGTCTGTTTAACATCAACACAGCCGTTTGTGTTTGTGTAACTATGATTCAGTATTCAGTAACTAATCACATTATTTTCCTTTAAGGTCACTGCTGCATTTGGTGCCCCAAATTGGCTATGCTTGTACAAAGAGCAAATCTTGATATTTCTTATTATTGTCAGTTTATTTTTTGCAGTTTCATTCATTCACTTTACCAGCATGCTGTCTTTTCTCTGCACCGAGTGTAGAAATATTCATTTCCCAGGCTTTTCCATTGTGTTTTAATTGCTATACTTTAGCCAGGGCTACTAAACCCTTATTAAGATTTACTTGCCATCACTTGAAATTCATTGAGGCTGAACAAATATTTCAATTGGATTTAGAAGGACAAGGAAAACACAATTTTAATGTTTTTTTTTTGTTTGCATTTTTAGAATTCTTTTCCAATTCATAAAATCCCATTTTAAAATAATTCTATGTCTTTTTAAAAACAGAAACATTTGCAACCCCCAAAATGCAGTGTGAAAGGTGACACAATACCTGAGCTGTTGAAAGTTTGGCATAAAACTAGATTTTGAGTTACTAAAGAGTTTTTAGATATTCTTGTCTCAACAAGCATGCTACGATTATTTCTAGAGCATTCATCATAGAAAACAGATTTTCACATATAGCTTAGAGCTTGAATACTGTATGCAGTTCAGTTCACAGTTTCCAGTGTCTGGGAAAGTAGTATCTGTCTAAACGGACAGCTCTATCCACTTGCTCTATCCTTGCTTGTACGACAGTTAGGTCTGATCCTGGCAGTTCCTGGCTGCTACAGCCAGCAGTGCCAGTCATCCTTTGCTTTGGCTAGAAACAGTTCTTTTAACAATTTTGAGAAGTTGTCTGTATTCTTAAAGCTTATTCAGATGGTTTTCAAGATCATGGAAGTGTGTGGAAATGTTGGATGAATTGTCTTTAAAACATAAAAGAACCAAGTTGGAAAGAGGAAAAAAAGCATTTGTTTTCCTCCTCCGCATCCCCAAAATTGCATTTCCTAGAATATAGAAAATGTATCATAAAGTTTATGTTCTTTTGGCCTCATAGAGCACACATCTGACCATGCATTAGTCAGAAGTACTATGTTTCACTTACTTTTCGAAAGCATACATGAGATACTGTTTTTACGAACAAGAAGCTCCTCCAGGTTACTCTTAAGCTCAATGACATACGTCGTCTTTTGACCCTTGTTCAGCCATGCTATGCTAAGATGCAGATGACTGATATGGTTGACATCTATTTCCTGAAGAAATGCTTGGAAAAATTAAATAGGGCAATCTTTCACAGATTAAATTAATTTGTTGAAAAATGCATCCATGGATAAAGACAATCCTTCAGATAGTGTGCAATATAGTGCTGTTTGATGTGTAAAACACATCATATTCATTGCGACGTTAAATCTAAGACGCAGTTTAAAAAAATCCAGTAATTTAAGGAACTGTGTCCTTTGATATAAAGATATATCTTTTCACTTATAGTTCATGGGACACTGACATGAGAGTCAAGTCAATGTTGTTGAAAGCGAATTCACTGTAGTAAACTTAAATCACATTTTTAGTTATTTTTTCACATGTACAGAGAAATTGCAAGCTGCACTTAATCGCAACATTGACTTCATCAGGAGCCATTTTGTGCCTCTGTGTGGCATTTTATGAAGTAATACCATTTGCAAGCATTTTGTAGCATTAAATTCAGAGTTTTCATTTGTAAGCATTTTTGGGGGCCTTGAAAAAAAATACTTTGATTGCTGGAGGAGAGGAAGAGAAATACTTTTCATCCCTATTATTGCTTGGAATCATTTTGAAAGGAAGAAATTTTCCATTTCTTTCATGCACTCTGTCACAGTTTTAGAACTTACAAAGGACATCTGTTCCAGACTAAATCCAGCAAACCTGTGCACTCCTGTTCTTCAACTGTAATCCTATGACTTGAACGCTAACATCCGGAAATGTCAAAAAATTTCAAGTCCTCCGTCTTCTTCCCTGCTGGTACCCTAACAGGATACTTCCCATTAGAGCCGTCACTTTTATTAGTGTGGCGATACTTTGCTTTCCTATTCTTGACAGACATTGCTGTTTATGAGCAAATTAAGCTTGTCAGCCTAGCTTCACAAGGTTGAAAAAGTATTTTAGTACTTTTGTGAAGTAGAACAAGTCTGCCTCCCACTCAGAATTGAACTGGCAGCTTTCTAAATTAACTCTTCTTTTTCTTTGTTAATTGCTCATGATTCACACTCACATTTTGCAGAGATTGATAGGATTTTAATTGCTACGGGTATTTTAGGATGGAGGAGAGAGGATGGGAAGAGGCTTGGGAAAAGACAGGTAGGGGATTTGTTGTTTGGGAGGCTAACTCTTCTGTGATTGCACACAGCTACAAGACCAGCAGCCGGAGCACCGTCTGTGTCTGCAGCTTATACATACGACCCAGGTTTGTGAGAAAGGAATGTGTCAGCTTCTGCTTTTCTGGACCACCTAAAAGCGACCTTCGTGCTAAGAACTTCAGTGAAATTCTGCAGCCGCTCTCTGGTGCCAGATCTAATAGTGGCATGCAGCAAGTGGGATCGGCACAGGCTTCATTCAACAAGAAGCTCGCCCTGCAGTACTAGTTTCGCAAGTCAGCAGTATGAAGGTTCAGCTGCTCTGTGGTGTCACCTCTCTGTTCAGCTAGTTGCAGAATGGTCATCTCAGCATCCTGGGAAAATGGTAAGAGATATATGATCTCTCATAGAAATATAAAAGCATCTCCAAATGCAGTATATGGATGTCTTGACTACATAGGTGTTTGAATTTTAGCTTGTTCTCTTAGACTTTGTAGTCAAGAGAGAGCTACTCAGCCTAGTCAGTGGGATTTAAAACATGAATCCTCTCCTAAAACAGATACCTGTCTTTGGTCAGATGAACTGCAGCCTAAATGCAGTTAACTGTTTACACAAACTTTTTTGACTATAATGTGGACCTCAACAGCTAGTCATCTGAAAATTTTAGATACATAAAGTGGGGTGAAAGGAGTTCTGCCTGTCATTCCTGGGGTGATGGTGATGTGTGAGCAGATTTTCTCCTGATCAGTATCGGTTTCAAAGTCTAATATGTGAGTATCTGTTCCACAGACACTCAGAGATGTTTAAACACCTAATGTCCATTGATTTCATGCACACAAATAACATAGGATTTGGTCCTTAGTAGTTAGTCCTTAGTAAACTCTTACCTGTTTATCAGGAAATGGTCAAGTAATGTGATTCTGTGATGAGAAGTAATTAAAAACTGTGCATCACTAATTCGACCTCAAGGAAATCTTCATTAACGGATTGCCTCCCAGAACTACCATCTTGGAACATGTTCCTCATAGAAATTCTGAAATAGCTTAAACATACCCTTCTATGCTCCTTTCTGTACTTTTATTCCAGTGAAAACATTTTCACAGCATCAAATATTCTTTTACTGAGATGCTTTGCAGTTCAAGACAGCAAGTCAACAACTCTAAAGACTGAAGTGCTTCACCACACTCCTCTTCAGGCACAATGAGCCCAGGCTTCAGCCTGTTGCTGCAGCAGTGACTCACTGCATGCATAATGCACCACCTCTCACCTCTCCCTATCAAATACAGTAGGCATGTGCATCTTCAACATACCTAACTCCTGTACCAACCTTTATTTGGAGGTGCCCGATTCAGTTTGGTAAGTATTTCTACAATAGTCTTACTATTGCAATTTTGTAATAAGGTACTGATATTGAAAGTGGAAAAATACTACCTTTGGTGATTATGCATGTGAACTTCTACAAAGCATAAAGGAAAGAATAGGCCACCATTTACAGATGAGAAAAAAATATGTTTAATGTAGATAACATTCTCTGATATTTTCCCATCAGAATGGTGCACTAATGCTCCACTGAACATTTATAAATATGATTGCAGGGACAAAGTGTACTACAGCATCAAACAATTTTGAAATAATTTCCATGTCAAAGATAGTTGTTAATTTGTAAATATAAATAGAACAAGAATCTGCATTGTGTGTTTCTGTGGACGATGCCCATTTACTCTGGCAATGATCCATGCTAGGAAAACCTTCTGTATGTCATGAAATGAATAAATAACACAAAGCTTAATGAAGGAGAGAAAAAGGTTGATACTTAAAAATCAGGTTTGCGGGAGCTATGCATGCCAGACTTTAGGTTAGTGGGTTTTTTTAGTTCTAGCAGAGCTGATCCACAAACTTCTGATGATGTACAAAAAAAAAAATCTGTCATTCCCATTTTGATGAACTGTTTATTGGTTCCAGGAACTAATCCAGATTTTCTCCCCAGATTTCAAAATCCTATTTTCACATTTTAAGAAGAACATAGGAAAACTAGAGAAGATGCAGAAAAAGGCAACTAACATGATTAAAGAGATAGAGAAACTGCCTTTATGGGGAAGCTGTGAAGGCTGGAACTTTTCATGATTTTATCATCCCGGGCTGGATACAGTCCCCCAGGGGAATGTGATCCGAGTATAGATTTACAAAATCATGAAGACAGTGAGTAAAGCAAACACAGAATTGTCATTTGCCAAGTCGTGCAGTGTCCTCTGAGCACGCACTGAACTAGTTGGAGAACAGTTTAAAATCAACAAAAGAAAATACTTCTTTTCTACAACAGGGAGCAACCTTCTGGAAGTTAATCTTGCAGAGTCTTGCAGAGACCCACAGTATCAGCAAGTTTTAACTTGCTAAGGCAAAAATAGACAAAGTCCAGGACAACAGGTCTGTGAACAGATGCTAAAAGGAACAGGCAGGCATGTGCTCTGTAACATACTTAATATAGTTGTGGATGCTGGGGGAATATGGGCCAGATGGACTCCAGGCAGGCCTGGATCAGGTACTCTCCCTCAACAGCATTTCATATCGCCGCTGCTGGAGATGAAATGAACGATTGGTTTAACCCAGAAGGACATTTTCCATGTTGTCATGAAAATAAGACCCTGCATTCCTTTACTAGAACTTAAAACTGCCACTTCAGAGTAATTTCCACTCATTTGGTTTTGATTGCATCTCAGTAGGCAGTAAGTGGTGCAGGATATTTCTCAACTGGAGAACTGTGCAATAATTATCAATGACAGGATTTTTTGTTGCTGTTTTCACTGAGTCTTTTTTTCAGTGGAATTAGGGAAAATATGCAAAAAGGAACAAGCAACTTTGAGTAGATTTGGATCTTTTTTACAGATATGTAGAACTTAACGGTGATGTAAATCCAATAAAAGAGATACCTTGAGCAAAGAGAATGAGTTAAAATAGTCAGGCACAAAACAAATCTTAGTTATAATGGGCATATTGCTTTATGGCCATGTTCTGGTATCATCATTAAAGTTTATGGATCAGCATCCAGTTTATGCAGCTGAATTTTGTTCCCAGGTGTTCTAATGATGTGATTGTGTAGTTTTGATTGATGTGTACTTTCCGTGTTGGCTAAGTCCTTGTTTTCAGGAATAAGAAATTGTTCTAATAAACTTATGAGAAGCTGAGCCTAAATAATTTTTAAAAGAACCAGAAGGCCTGGAGGCTATGCAACCACCTCCTTAGACACAGTCCTTTTCTTGGCTTATCACACAGCCTCCTTATCAAACAGCCAGAGAAGAAAGATCTCTGTCTCGCCCGTGCGCTGCCAGGTTTACTTGCCCTGCAGAGTTCAAAGTAGGGTTTCTCTGTACGATGCTTGGAGGCTACGTAGGGTTGGCTGCGGAGCCACAGGGAGCAAGGGGAGGGGTGGACAGAACCCTTGGAATATCTGAGCTAGATAGAAATCTTTCCTTTTGGCATAGGTTTTTTTTTCATTTTGAAGACTTCAGGAGAATCAAATAGTGTAAAGTTTTACTTGCTTCTACTTAGCTAACCTCGTCTATTCTGCTCTCTTTTCTTTCCAGCATCCATCTGGTTCTAAATACCCAGCACAGCAGAATGTTCTTTTAGTTTTTGCTGTTCCTTCTCTCAGAAAAAAAGCTAGAAATGCTGAGGAGTTTTCTATTGCCCCTCACCAAAGGTGTTTTTAAGTTGCAGCAAATACTGACGAAGTATTATTTCTGTGTATTGCTAGCCTTTTTCAAAAGATATTCCAAAGCGTGCTTATATCTACTTATTTGTATTCCTCAGGTATCATATCCCAGGACAATTATCAGGTTGCAATTTTGATATCCACTTGCTGTGTCACAATGCAGATAAAAAGTGTGCCAAATCAAAGGTTGAAACATGGCATCTACTCTTTTATTTTCCTGGACAGAAGGAGAGAAAATAACTATTTTTAAAGAAAAATATCTCACACACTTGTTGTTTGTGAGAAGTTGGTATTTGAATTAATAGATGACAATTTGCTCTGCATAAAATTTACAGTCAGTATGCAGTATGTCCCTGTGCATAACGTCAAAAATAAATCACAAAATCAGTCATTTTCTTATTGCTTTTAAATTTAATTTGTTGTTATTTTCATCAACCTTAACTTAGTTTTGTCTGCTGTGGCCATATGAACACACAAAGAGCTTTGCTATAATTAAGGAGAAGTATCTTCTTTTTTTCTTTCTTTGTTTTTTTTTTTTTTTTTTGCTTTTAAGCTTGACAGGTTCATTGCAGCACAGTGTTGCTGTTGTGCCCAGACAATCAGACCACAATTCTGATCATGCCTAACTGATCCTGATTGCTTGACATTTAGCATTGCTAGCACAGAGGGCTCACTACCCAGCATCAAGTGAGGAATCAAAATTTGAAGAACAATACTGTCTAAAACCAGGCTCCCTACCTAATCTTGATTCAGTCCACAGTGGCAATCCCAGCTTGAAACCTAAGAAAAGATCAGGAAAGTCATATTATCCTTAGAATCAGGTTGAACCTGATTCCTACTTCTTATTCTCACTTCCCTCTGCATGAACACTACGCCACAATTTTCTCTGTCAATATGTGTCCATACAATCATCCTCATGCTTCCTGCCTTTGATGTCTTTTCATCCCCTCTTCTCCTGCAGGTCTCTTTTATCATTCTTGCTTTATCTTTAAATCATTGAAGAAATATAGAGTCCTTTCAAACAGCACAGTGCTTTACATGAGCTGTAACATACTGTACTACTTTACAACTGATCTGCCTCTCTCATAAGGTGAAATACTCTGTGAATCTTGGGAAAGGAAAAGTATCATCTAAAAATAGCTTTTGCTGGGTTTAGGAGGGGAAAAAAAAAAGTTCTGAAATAAAGGATCATTACCCAAGCCAGCTGGGATTGTGGACAGTGTGCAGAAGCAAACATACAAAATGAGATATATGGGTTGTATACATGGGTGCACATTAAATTTTTGTGTCATTTTTCCACTTATTTTTAATTTTAGGTTGCTGAAAAAAAGTTCAGAACTGAAAAGTTGGAAATTACCTGACTCTTGATAGAGGCAGAGGCAGCAACCATTTTACCAGACATTGTAATATTGCAAGTATTGTAATACTGCAATATTTTCTCTTTAAGCCCCAGATACTAGTAGCAAGAGATTGCAAATATCAATTTTTATTTTTTGAATGTATTTTGAGCCCCTCTGCTCTGCTAGAATAGTTTGAAGCTGCTCAGAAGTGTAGCCTAAAAAACAAAGTAGAAAGTAAATAAAAAAGTCTCATGCTTTCCAAAGATGTGGATTTTGAAAATTTGGAATTGGAAATACTGTTATTATAGTTATAATCCAGTTGTGGCAAAGTATTCCTGCTTATGATATTTAAAATGCTTCTTAAAATGCAAAGGGTTTTCTCTACTATAATCTTTTACATTCAGGTGCTTTCCTGACCTTTCTAAAGTTAAAATCTGAGCAGGACCTAGAAAGAAGTTATTTACTTTGCAAAATTAGATTCAATTACATTGAAAGAATTCATGCCAATTTTTAGATTTTTATCTACCAACTTTAAATATAGAACAGATTTTTACTGCTAGATTGGAAGTGTGTGAAAATTCAGCTTATAATGGAAACATTGCACCAACTTAAAAAAAAAAAAAACAAATTCAGAATATAGCAGCAGTCTGTCAACAGCCTTTATTGATCTTTCTAGTAACTTTAAAGTTAGATGAACTAATATCATGGTATAACCAACATTTTTCTAATAATTTGTGGATCAGATGTGGTATGTGTTTTATAACAGAATAGACAGATCTGAAATATGTCAGTGCACAAATTTTGCAAGCCACCTGCAAATATTCCACTGATGGAAAATGGCAATTTTAAACCAGCTTCCCAAATTACTGCAAAGTGCAGCTTTCACATTAAAACGCAGAGAATATTCTTAGATGCTGTGAAGTTTGCACCTCAGAGTAGGCCAGGAAAACTGTAAAAACTGGTTGATACGGGTTATCAGTGAAGTTCACTATATCTGTGCTAGATCAAGATTATAAGGAATTCATACAGGTTTATATATAGAATGGTCCCTATACAACAATCCAGAAAAGCTGCCAATCATCTAGCATTGCATTCAGCTTCCTCTGCATAGGGGTTCTCCTGTGTACAGACTGAGAGGCATTAAATATTCAGCTGGGCCATTTCCCAGATCCTTCGCTCAAGATGCCTTTAGCATTTTCCATGAAATAAATGTTCTACAAACTACCAGAAAACAGGGATTCTGGCCAGTATTTTATACCTATTTGTTATGTGATGGAGATCAAAAGCTGAAAAATGTAGACAGAACAATTTCCTCCAAATTTGGAATCTTTATGGCATTTTTTAGTGTCTGAAAAGAATGATTCTAATTAAAATAAAAATGGCTCTGAGAAGGATGAAAATAACTTGGTTCATCTTTGCACACACACACACACACACACTACATATATATATATGTATGTACATATATATACATACATATATATATATCATATATGTTAAGCATAACATTGTTTAGCTGCTATCTGTCTATCTAGAAGCCTGTATTGAGGGTGAACTCCCATTGGCTTTACTTGACACAATGTACATTTCACCTAAGACATCCTTCATCCCCCAAAGGCCTTAGATACCAAGAAAGACAAATCAGCAGATAGTGGTGGTCTTTTAAGGAAAAGATTCCAGAAAAATATGATAGAAATCTAAAAGGAAAGAATTAAAAGCAAAATCAGGAATGATCATTGCCTGACACTAGCATTAATTATAAATAAAATGAAATGCAGCCAACTTAAATGAATCCAAGTTTCCCAAACATAAAAGTCAAAGAATTTATTAAATATAAAAACATGTTCTATCTTTATTCTGTGTGTATTTAGCTCTATGAGTATGAAAAGTATGCTGTAGCTGGAAAATGATAAGTGCTGTTTGCTGAGTAATACCTTTATTTTGTTGTCTTTTTTAAAGAGATAGATTTTTTTTTTACAAGTTACCATTTAAGCTAGACTTCTTAACACTTCACAGCTATGAAACAAGGTTTCTTCGTGCTGAGATTTCTGATTTCTTGGACTGGTAGTCAGCTCCTAAAGCAGGATCTCTGATAGTGTCACAGATTGTGTGGGCCATGTTAAAGGCTGTCTTCTTAACACCTTATCCCAAAGGGCATTCATCTTCTTTACCAGGAGAAGAATCAAGGCATTAATACAGTTAATAATAAGGAATAATAGAAATAATAAGCAGGAAAAATTATGCATGAGCTTAATAAAATTTAGTAATTCATCTGTATTGGGTTATGCTATGTACCTGTTTCTTGAACTATGTAATTTACACTGTGTTCACTCTTTTATTGCAGGGCTATAGCAACAGGGACAACAACTTAAAGAATCAGAGTACTGTCATCAGAGGACAACTGCATCCTGGTAAGAGATGCTAAGCATCATTTTAGGACCTCACAATGCATTTTTATGCATATAGGTGTGCCTAAGTCTGCATCACATGCAGAGAAATGTTCCTAATTTATATGATGGCTTAAAAATCGTGAGGTGCAGTTGGGTAGCTCCGCCACTCAAATAATGCACATTGCTCTGGGAATGTTTCCAGAGCAGATTTCCATATTCATACTTAATTTGGGCCGCTGCCATGGCCCAAATAACATAAAGCTGTTCAGTGGAGTACAAAGCAGAGAGTTCATTATTCAAATATTAAAAAATGTGAAGATGAGAGAAGCACAACTGAAGGCTGGTTGAACAAGGCAGTGCACAAGGGAAAATGGCTACCTAGGAGAATATCCCAGGAGGCATCAAGGGGAACAGAAATTTGGAAGAAATTTTGAGATGTTGCACAAGTTCTGAATAGTCAAATGTCCAAAGCCAGGTACTTTCCTTGCCTCACATGGAAGGAGGCTCCATGCTGCAGCCAGGATTCTCAGTTCTGGGGTTGCTACTAAAGTTAGACTTGTAAACCAGTCTAAGGAGAAAATGGCACTTCTTAGACCTTCCTGGGTGACAGGGAATCTCAGCTGTGATCTCACCTCTAATTGTTATCTATATCCATCTCTCATGCTTCCCACAAAGTACCCCACACACTAAACTAGCAAAATTTTTCCAAATGAGTATTTGTTGTGTTTTGCATATGGTAGAACAACCCAAGAGCATCTCAGTCTGGAACATACTGTTGGTATATTCACTTAGGTGATGAGAAACCCAACTTGCACACTGTTCCAGTTCTGTAGGATTTGAAACGGATTGAACAGTTGTCTCCTACATGCCAGAGAGACTAGTTTATCTTAGAAAGTGCTATTGTGGACAGTACTCATCCCTCTCTTTTGTTTAAATAATGTACAGTCTGAGTGTGGCTACATATTCTAACATAATAATTTGGGGACCTAGTATTTGTTCACACCTGGAGCTAGTTGGCACACTCAGGATTTTGTGAATGCCAACCAGCAAGAGACACTGACCCACCACTGTAGATGCAAACCAGAAGTATTTAAGCCTCTCTACATTTAGGAAGCAGTTACCCAACATTTTTAAAAATTCATAATAACACATTTTAAAAGTAAACACCTTTATTCACAGGTCCCTTTGTGGTTTTGGCCTTTGTAACCTGGAAGTTATTTCAAAATGTGAATCAGTGGGGCTTCAGATTTTTGATATCATATGTGCCAGCTTCTGTTTCTAAGCATCAGCGGCTGGGTGCTAGAGAGTTCCCTGAAGGACTCCAAAGTGCTTTTCCACAGACAGGAAGGACCTTCCTTGAGCAAAGAGATTGTAGCACAGAGCAAAGAAATGCATACAGTGTATAGTAACACCAGAAAGGTCCTTAGAGAACAAAGAAACACAGAAAGATCCTTTGTAGGGAAAAATATATATATATATAGAAGAGATTAATTATATTCAACCCATTAAGTACAAGCATCATACAGAGAAAAATCATTTAGAAGGGACAGGTTTTTGTATTATCACCCTTAGGCTTACCCCATGTTTAGAGCATCCCCCATTGATTCCTGTAGACATTAATGACCCACTGCCAGCCAGATTCAGTGGCTGGTAGGTTGCTGACTTTCCCTCTGCTAGTCCCCGCCTGCTAGTCGCTGAGCTCTCTTGTTCCCGGGATGCTGTTGTCAAAGCTGGGGCCAAAGGCTGGGGCAGCCGCGGCTGCACCAGGCCTAGCTCTTCCCAGCCTAGGTGGGTGTTGCCCGCACAGCACTATCTTTGGGCATGATGGCAGCTGAAGGTCTCAGTGTCCAGGGATAGCCTTCCTTGCTTAGCAGCCCGCCTTGCTCCTTGCCCTCCTTCCAGGTTGAAAGGGGCTGCTGAGGGAAGCATGGGGAGCCCTGCATCTTGCAGGGGTGGAGGGTGGAGGCTGCAGGTGGATGGTGCTGGGAAGAGGATGAACGAGGATTGTGCTTTCCATGTCCAGGGAAGTGGGAAAGTATATGGGGATTATGAGAAAAGAGGCATGATGAAAACCACAGAGAGAGGGAGATACAGGAAAAAAGAAAAAAGAAAAAAAAAAAGAAAAAGAAAAAAAGAATTAGACTTCTCTACCGTGCTAGCCTACCACCGTTCCATGAACCCTTACCTTCATCCTCCTCCGAGCTCCTCAAACTTCAGTATCTCCCACTAATACTCATTCCCTTTCTCCAGGAAGCTGATGTCTTCTTCCCTGATTCCCTCCAGTCCCACATCTGTATCAATGAAGCCTTTGGTGATCTGCAGTCTCTCACTGGAAGTGTCTCCTCCTCAAACCCATCCTAGTCCCTCTGCTCCATCTTCACATACCCCATAGCCTTACAGTCCTTGTGCAGAAAGTGCCCTGCCCCTCCTCACCACCCAGTGGGCTGAACTGCCCGCAGGGCCCCCGGGGCTGTCACCCTCCTTCGCGTTGCGGGGGAGCCCTGCGTAAGCTCTGCCTGGCTGCTGAAACTTTGCTCCAAGGGGGCTGCTGCCTCACCCAGCACAGCCCTTTGAAGGCAGCGGGGTCCTCTTGTGTGCACGTGCCCACCCCTGAGCTCAAGTAGGGTGTGATCAAACCTCAAGAATTCTGCCCTGCTGCAGACAGTTGTTGCACTTCTCCCAGGGCCTGAACGATCAATACTTCTGTGGATCTGCAGCACCGCACTGTGCAGAGCTGGGACTTACATTAAGCTTGTTACTCTGACAAACCTAGATGATTATTGCAGTATTTCAGTCTTTTGTTTTGCTGTTATCCTTCTTTGTTACTGTTCTCGTGCAGAGAAGAATTCCATAATAATTACACCCTGCAAAGCTCATGTAAGGCAAATGCTCCTCTGTATGTTGGCTTTGTGATACTACCTTCTGTCTGATACCAAACTTCAGTGTTGAAAAGTAATATTTTACTGGGTGATCAGCAAGAACAAAGTCACCTGTACTATTGAAGTATATGCATATTCTTTGCAATTATCATCTTATTTTTGATTAACACTTTGTTAATTATGTATATTTTAGATAACAATATATTTGACTTTTAAATACATTTCTCATCCTAGTAAAGATTAGTTACTTCAAATGATTTTAGCTTTATGGAATAGGTGCCTACTGATTCTTTATCTTCTTTCTTTCCATTCTTCAATTCCTCCTCAACTGAGTCTGATATCTTTGGGGCAGTGGAACTGGTTGCTGATTAGGAAGAGTCTTTTTCACACTGTCTTAAAAGCTAGTTTGATATGCAGTCCGATACAGATGACCACATAGAGCATAGTGTATGTAAAAGGCACAGAAGGAATAACAAAAGAATAAGCTAGTGGAAACTGAGATTAATAGAGAGAAAAATAGAAGAGGCAGAGAAATAAACAGCAGAAAACAGAAATGCATTGCTTCCTGCTATTGTGAGAGCATCACTAGAAATGTCTAAGTTGATTCCATTCATAAGCAGATAAATCCCCTTCTGCAGATGAGAAACAGGTAACAATGTGAAATTCATGGTATTGTGACTGCCCTTTACTGACAAATAACATCTCCACTAGAGTCTAATGCTAGAACTTGAGACTGCACAAGAAATGTCACAGGAGCTTAAAAATTTCTTAACAAAAAGTGACTATTGTATATCCTAGTCTTATTGGTCTTCCAGCTATTCATATTCAGGCTTTGAATTGTCTGGTTTTATTCCATCTCTGCCATCCTTTTGGCTCTTCCCAAGTTATATAGCAATTTTTCGGGGAAAGAGCACATCTTCTCTGTGACTGATACGTTTATAAAAAACAAGTGGGAAAAATGTAACAAGCCTTTAGGGAAACTGAGGAGTTCTTTATTGCACTTGCTTGCCTGCTTGATGATGCTGAAGCTACTCTAAAAGGAGCTATTTTTAAGGTTATCACTTAGGAAGGAACGAATAACTGAGGTTATTAATACTAGAGTCATTCACTTCAGGGGTGTTATTTTGGCTCTCATTTAGGCTGGTAGTTACTGAAACCTGTTAGCGGCAGAGCAACAGTCTCCTGATCCCAGGCCCTTTCTAGCAAATTAGGGCTCACAGAGCCCTATTGGCATGAACTATCCTACCAAAAAAGACCTCTTATAAAGATGGCAGGTTTTGATGTGTACTCAAGTCAGTTAAACGTCTCCTAAAGGTATCCTCAGGCATCTTGAGCTCTGTAGATGATGTAGATGAAGAAAAACGGGAACTCTGAAGTAAGAAGATTCTTGCCTCTTGCTCGTGCTCACATACAAACACAGTGTTCCCGGATGCTGAGAATATTAATTTGCTCTATTTTGCTAAGAGAATAACAATGGCATAAAGAATAGGAGTCTTGTTGGGGAAATAATGAAGTGAAAAATAAAAATCAACAACAATTACACTAATGAACAGTTATATAAAATCCATTGTTAAGAGGCAGGAAGTGAAAGGGATTATAATCCTGAAAGAATGTAAGACATGGAAGAGGTAATACAGTGGATAGCTAGAGCTGGTATTACCTTACAAACAATGCCTTAATGAGAGGCAAAACAGAAAGCAAAGTTTTCAAGTTTTCCTCATAAAATTTTACCTACAGGAAAAAAAAAGATTAACTTGAAGCTACATAAAAGAGGTATTTTAATAATACTTCTAATATTTTTTTTCTAAAATATTACCAAAGAATAGAGGCTAACCAGTTTTCCATCTAGTCACTAATCTTGGAAATGACACATGGTCTGTAAAGTGAGTAAAGAGTAGAAGGTTATGGGTTAGTCCAAACCAGCACAAAGTAGCAAAGATGAGGAGGATGAAATATGTTTATTTGAACCATTAAGGGAAATCAGGCTTTTGTTATTGCAGTCACAGATTGATATGCAGTTATTTGAAATCTGAAAAACAGGTTTTAAAAATAAACCAGAAAACATGACAACAAAGTGGAAATTGAAAATGCCTTGGCTGGGGACCTGATTGAGATGCCAAAGATCAAAGTCTAAACACTGTAACTGCAAGACACAATGCTTAAATAACAGCAGCAGCAAATCTCTGTCAGATACTCATTTACCCCAACAGCAGCCAAACACAGTGCAGATAACTTCTAGTTTACTGCAACAACAATGAAAACTAAAAGCAGTAAAATGCACAGAATTGAGCCTGAATATTAGTTTGCCTGTATTTTCCTGTGTGTTTCAGTATAGTTATGAATTACTGGAGTTCAACTTGACTTTCCTGTGATCACAGATTCACTTTTACTTCCTTGCTTTTTAAGCAATAACTGTAACAAATCCCTATATGATGTTGAGTTATGATTATTACATTCATGAAAAGTTTCTGCAAGCAAAAATATGAGAAAAGTGTATTTGTCTTGAGATAAGTTTTTTATAGCTTTCATTGTGTTTTTTTTTGTCTGAAGCTTTACGTCCAAAAATATTAGAACATTAAAAAGCAAATGATTTTGACATTTCACTTTAACAGCCTCAGTTTGCTTTCACCAAACATGAAAAGTTGAACTTCCAGGATATGAACTTTCCTCAACAGTGTTTTTTTTGGGAACACTATGCAAGAGGAAAAACAAAACAAAACAAAACAATTGAATCAATACCAGAATAATAAACCCTTTTGACATAAATCACAAGCGTTTTGAAAGATGGAAGGAAGGAAGGAAGTATTTTGCCCCATTCTGTGTTCTGATATTTGTAAACACATAAATTATTCACAGTGTAGTCTGGGTCTCTGTCTTGTTCAGGCAATAAACTGAAGATTCCTCCCTGCAGGGTATTCGCACTTTGTGAGCCCAGTGATGCACTAGCCTAAGCCATGTAAGAGAAGAAAATGTATTTAGCTTAATAAAACACACTGCACATGCAATTTGCGATTTTAGGAGAATCCTAGATGTTTTTGCATACCAATTCATTATATCTGAATGTGGCTCTGTCTGTGGGAACAAATGAAAAAAAAAAAAAAAAAAACAAGGAAAGAGAGATGAGTATGATCCACAGAGTAAGAATTTGGCCTTCAAGGACAAATTGAATGAATCGCCTTTTTCTTTAAAGTAAAAATGAAGATTATTGTCCAGGTGCCATCTCTACCTCATGAGGTCTTTTTATTGTAGGTTTGTAGAGGCTGTGAAGTTGTATGTGCCCCAAAAGACCTGTATGTGTCCCTCCTTCCTGCCCATCTAGTACTGGCCACTGTAAATACAAGATATTTCATTAGATGGATCTCTGATTACAACTGAGTAAAACAGCTCCTATGTTCCTATGAAAGACAGAGTATAATTTGTCTTTGCGCATAGTGTTTTTATAACTGTCCTGACTGATAGCTTAGGCGTCTTTCAAAAAAGTGGTAACTGAAAGAGGAAGCGATGTAGCAGGAAGAGCCAGAGATCTGAGACAGGATTCTGGTGGGCACTGTTGCCGAATGGAGGCAAAACAAGATTACAGACCAAATGGAATGTTACCATTCATGTTCTTTTATAAGATATAACACTGTCATGTTTCATAAAATCCATATTCATTTTACAGACGATCAAATGCTGTTTTTTTTTTTTTTTTTTAATTGATGAAATGAAGAATATTTCTGGCTCTTCTATCCTTTTCTTTTTTTGGTCAACAATATACATATGTTTGGAATTTTGCAGAAAATCCAGGATTTATCATGAAAGTAAAGATTTCCAGCAAAGCAGTGTGAAAGCTGGAAGAAATTTCATTTGTACCCTTATGATGGATTTTTCAGTTGAAATATAACAGTGTATGCTATTAAATCTCTGGAGAACATTTACCTGTGCACAGATCCACACAAAATAATCTAGTGTATTAAATAGTGCAAATTGTCAAGAACATGATAAAAATACAGGCACCATATGCAAGAGTAAGTCTTTTGAGACACTGTTAAAAATGCAGACTTGTTTTTTTAAGCTCTAGCATGAAGGAAAGGCTGGAGTAGAAGGCATTTATGCAGAGAGTTATTTTTATAGGTAGAGGTGGCTGTCTTAATCGCAGCTATGAAACTTGTTTGAATGTGGTGCCAAGTAACATACAGTTCTTCTGAGAAAGAAGCATGGCATAATCTGTGCTTCAGACCAGTACTTTAATACTGGTGAAATGATCCTGCCGTCTGAAGTTCCTAACGGAACTTGTTAACATCGTGCCGTCCCACTTAAAGAATAAAAACCCACTACAGGAAGACTAGTTCTAGGAAAGTGCTGAGGTCCTTCATCAGCGCGAGTAACTATGTGATGTCCTGTTCTTACACTGAACAGACAAGTGAAGGCTGGAAATCTTTGCGTAACGCCTTTCTTCAGCAACAGAATAAAGTAGCACAAACTGTGTTGTCAGAGAGGAGGCAGCAGTTATATTTTGTGATTTCTCTGTGCTGCTCTGTGGGAAATGTACAAAGTGCCATCTAAAAGCATGAAATAAAGTAGAGGCTGGAGGATTATCTCTCCTAAGCAAAGCTGCCAAAAAATATTTAGGGAAACGAAAATCTCAAGAGCATACAGCAATTCATGCCATGTTAATGTTTGTACTGGGAACTTTCCATTAGTAAATATATGAGAGGGAATAGTCATGTCCATCTATCTGCTTAGTAGCTGTTCAACCATGGAAGCTGCAACATGTCAATTATTAATCCACTTGGGGATACAAAACCTTTTCTTGAGGGCTAGTTTTCTCTTTAGAAGTTCTTTTTTTTTTTTTTTTTCTTCTGCTATTAAAAAGAAAATCTTAGAAATTTCTTGCAGATATTTCCAGTTACATTTTTTTCACTAGTATTTTCCTTTTTTGATACAGTTCTATAATTAACCCCATTACAATGATCAGTGTAAATGAACCAAATCTTTTTCAGTTTGATTTTTTCAAGACTAACTTCAATGCCTGTGTCGCAATGAAAAGTTTGATCTACTGATAGTCATTAAGACTTTTGAACAGCCATGCTACTGCTATTTTTGTTGATCAGGTAGTGAGCTTGCCCATTTCTGGCACAGTAACTAACAAGAATGCCATAAAAATGTTTATAAAACAAAAATCAGAACTGTCTATAGCCGATAAAACAAGAAACCAGTGACTAAGACTTCTGCTGCTGTTTCTTAAAAGCTAATCAACCAAGTGATGTGTAACATTGAAGAGAAATTAAACTTCAGTGAGAGAGAGTCGTTTTCTGAAGCTAGCCAATAATACCACACTGAGAAATCATTGATTTTAGCTGGAATCAAGAAAGGTCACTTCGTTTTTTGTTACTGCTCGATGTTGCTTTTCACAGGTTGATATCTGTCTGGCCAGTCTTCATTACTAATGCCCCTGTAATAGCACAGGAGTATAATTACATAGCATCAAAGAAAATCTTTGCAGTAAACACAGGTACTAATTCATCTTACTGATCAGAGCTGTCGTAGAGAAAAAGCTAATTTGATCACACTAATCACTGGGCATGACTCATCATGAACAACTTAATTTTGCAAATGAATAAATAGACAAAGAGACAAAAAATAAGCTTCACATATTTTTGCTTTTTTATGTTGTAAATTCTTTTAGCAGAATAAAGAAGCCATTAAGATTACGAATTCCAGTTTTAGTTTACCTGTTAGGTCTTTGTCAAAAGGTAGGTTAAATAGCATTAGGTATCTAGAAAGCTAAGTGAATTTGAATCCCACCACGCTGGACATTCTCATGCAAATGCACACGGCAAGAGACCGTGTCTATCTCAGGGGCATCGCGCTCTCGATGTACATGTACCAGGTAGAGAAAAGAAACAGATAACTCCCCTCAAGTTCACTGACTTTCTGAATAAGTTCAATGACCAAACCCAGACCATGGCCCAGCAGTTGCCAGGCTTCCATTTCAGTCCTCCGTATCCTGCCTCGCTGGCTAGCACAGGCAACAAGAATTCTTGGCTCTTCAGCCACAGCTTTGCCCTGCGCCAGGCTGAAGTCAGTCTCCTTCTTTCCTCTAAGACTGGAAGTGAACTGGACACAGAGAACTTAGAGGTTTATATCCTGCAGGCAGAGTTCGCTGGGTTCTGGCAAGTGAGAAATTCCTGGCTCTGCAAAGCCATAAAGGTGCAATTGCACGTGCAGCCTAAACTTGCACAACTGCAAACTACACTTTTGTGAAAAAGAATTGAAGGTGGTCAGTCTCAGCAGCTATCTTGTGCATCTGCTTGCTTCGCCACGAAGCTGCACCGTAGAGTATACATCTGGAAAATACGTGTAGAATCCGGAGCGAATAGAATAGCCCATAAGCCACTCAAGCTTTAAGTCACTTACTTTCTGCTAACTGGTTTATACATTCTAACTGTATAATGTGCAGAAGTAAAGAAAGATATGATGTTTGTGGGAAGTTAATAAAAGGTAACTTGCAGAATAAATAGACGGAATAAATGTGTTTTATGGACCTATTTCTGTCATTAGTATGTGGTGCTGTTAATGTCAGAAGATAAAGTCCTTTCCATGTGGTTCACTATCCCAGATTACTGCTGAAGCGTGGGGAAAATAGACAAACAGCTTTATGTATTACAAATACTGTTATTTTCAAAGGTATTTTAAAATTGATGTTTTGCATAAACTTAGCAGATTTCCTTGTTTTAGAGCAACTATACCAGAAAATTCCAACAGATCTATTGTGATACATTTACATATAATATATATTCTATATATATGTTAATAATTGTGATATCTTTCTGCTAGTATAAAAGTGGTATTTGTTCTCACAAAAGTTCATGCAGCTGTTGCTTGACATTTCTTGAAAGCTCAAAACCCACAGAATTTCTGAGTAGTATCCAGTTAAAAGTACTAAGCTTCACCTGCTTTCACGTCAAAAACAAAGAAATAAAATGCAAATGCTCTGCCATTTCCAAGCACAATTACAAATCAGTCCCAATGCTGATCAGTTTCCATTGAAAAGTTGACCAAGATTTGAGAATTTCTTCAGATAGAGTATGGATGTTAAGTCTGAAATGAAACCCAAACACTGACAGATTTTGCCAGTTTTTAGACTGATAACAACTACACTGCTTTGGTGGATATTCAGCTTGCATCTGAGAGCTTCTCACATTTAAGGAACCAGCATCTTCTAACACTTTCCCTATGTTCCCTCTGAATGTGAGGTTTTCGTTTCTCTTTTTTTTCTTCTGCATCTAAATGAGCGCCAGCTGTAAAACAAAGTTACAAATCCTGATTCAGGCGTCTCCCAAATTTAGCAGTTTGGTTCTATAGTTTTAATTTGGGCCCTTTTGTCCTTTCAGATGCTCTGAGGCAGCAGTTAAACATTTTCTTAAATGTAAATGCCCAGGAAAAAATCACATTCTGAAAGCTCATACGGAAAGCAGCTCACTACCTGACAGAGCAGTTTCTGTGATGCCTCAGTTCTAACAAGGAAAATCAAGATAGCAATGATACTTGCAGATGTGTCTGTCCAAATACCTTTGTTCTTTTTACAATTGATGTGTTTCTCGGCAGATAATTTTTGTGTACACCTGGTACAATTTTCTTTTATCACTTCATGATTAGATTTCAGTTCTAAGTTTGAAGGATTTACCAAGCAGAAAACAAAACAAGCCAGGGAAAGGTTTCTGCAGTCTTAAGCTGGAGGATGTGTGCCTGAAAATTTTGCAATTTTTTCAGCGTATTTGCAATTTTTTTTCAGACTGAAAAGCTTTCTTCAGTCTTTAGCCCTGTTCTGTCGTCCAAATGAAGAACTGTAGAATGATACCTTTGTGAAATAGCATGTTAGACCAAAATAGCTTGATTTTCTTTATCTCTTGTCCTTTGTCTGTTTGACAGTTCTTCAACAAGGTGTTTCATAGGTCCCTTCACAGAGTGGGTGCGTCATCTCACCTGTGTTTGGCTCTACTCTGAGCTCCAGATCCCAGGTTCAGTAAGCAAAACTGTCTCTCACCATGGTAGGACTGGGCTTATTTGCCATTACAAAGTCATAATTGCAATTTTGCAGAGACAGAGTAATAAAAAAATCATGAAATCTGGACGTTACATAACACACACTAACTCCAGATGGTGAAATGAAGTTGCCTATAAACACTTTCAGTATTTCTGGGGGAAGGGGTGAGGAAAAGAAAATGCCGTGCATTTGAACTGGAACTCAAACCCATGTTTACTATTAACTGAACAGGGGGAATCGGCTTTTTGCTTTCCTTTTTGCTCATTCCCATCTGCATCATATATGACATACCATACATGATGGGATATAGAGTTGTGAACTGTTAAAACTCTTGACAGAATCAGCTTTTTCACAAGATATCTGTTGCTACTGTGGCACTTGGAGAATCATATCACATCCTTCAGAACAGATAAAAGGGTTTCAGCATGCAGCAAGGTGAAGCAGATCAGGAATCACCTCCAAATGATAGTGACACATCCAAGATTCTACTTCTGAAAAGTTAGTAAAAATCTGACTCAGTCTCCAGTGAGGGAAATTCTTTTTTTGGCTTTATTCTATAGTTTTTTAAAGCCCAAGGAATATATTTTAAGCTCATATTTTAAGCCCAGAAAAGGCACAAAGACTCTACCTGATTCTGAAAAACACACAGATATTTAAGGACTTTGCAGCCATAATGAACAAGTAATGCCACTCTAGACCTTATCCACTGCTTTCTAGTACTGATGTCCGTTAAAGCAGCACAACTTAACTGTGGATTTTGTTAGTTAATCGCAGCAGATTTATGATTGTCCTCTGACATGTAGTTGCAAAAAAATCATGCAAAAAACAGAGAAAAATGTCCCTTTTCTCTGACGCCCACCTGGAATATTGATTTTTCTCTCAGCAGTCATGATATATTAGTAACTTACCAAGAAAGTGTGAGGCCAGAACTATCCTAATCCTGACAGAATGGCATTTAAATCCATCCTTGTCATGAGTGAAAACTGTGCAGTCCTGTTTCTGCTGCTGTAACTGCACTTTATTTTAACTGTGAAGAATTGTGGGCATTCACATTTGGAGGTACCTGAGCTGACTCTCAATCCCTTGCAAATCGCTATTGTGCATTATATCTGGTAGCTAAAGCTCTACCAATGTAGCAAGATCTAATAAGCTTTGTTACCTCTCTTCACCATCGTGGCATAGCAATGTCATCTAAACATAGGTAAAGAAAAATAAACACTCTAATCAAAGAGGAATGGTCTTGGGAGCCTTCTTCAGCTGCTGCTTTCATGTTTCTAATACTTATGTCTGCAGAAAGCAGTGAGAAGAATAAAAGATCGGGGACTGAGTCAATGAAGTTGTGCCTGGCTTGTCAAAATGTCTTTGTCTATATTCTTTCTTCTAAAACTGAACTCCTAGATGGCAGTGCTTCTTTCGCTCTCAGCGTGACATGTTCTCTGACATTTTGGCTTTTCTCTGCCAGTGGCAGTCTCAGGGATGTTATTGCCAAGATGCTTTGAAGTGAATGTAAATTGTGAGCTACATTTTTCAAGTACCTGTACCTACTTGAGTCTCATCACCATCTCTGATAGCTTCTTCACTACTGGTTTTAATGCCGGTATGTTTCATTGGCAATTGCAGAGCAGAAAGTTCCCAGCTGCCAAGAGCCGGCCCGAATCCAGACCCAGACACAGCACCCATGATAGCCCAGCTCAGGCCAGTGCTAGCAGAGCAGGCTGTGCTGCACTGGATAGGCCTCCCTGTCTGACATGAAGTGGCTTGTGTTATTTTTTTCTAATAGCCGGTGTTTGTGCAAACTGTGCAAAATGCTGAGGAAAGGCTGCTTTTCAGTGCAGTTCTGCTAACTTTCAACAGGAAATTTTTAATTTCAAAATGCAGCCATGTTGTTTTGAAAGTCCTTCTGTTTAGAGTGAGGGAAAACATTCAAATACAGTTATTTGAGGAGAACAGCATGTGAACAAGTGCTTACACCCAGCATTCTCTCTCACCAGCTCACATCAGATACTCTTTCCTTTTCTGCATTGCGAGCATCAGATTCAGCAAATGTTAAGAACATCTAAAGGGAAGATGTGCTCCTGCAATGAAGCAGACCTGTATCTGCAGCGCTCCACTTCTGTCAGACTATTACTCTTTTCAAATTCTCCACATAGCGGTCAGGCTAGACTGAAGAACCCTCCAGATGAGTCTATTATAAAAATTACATTGATTTTCCTTTAAAGTCCATAACTCAGACTATCTTTATGGATAACCTCCAGGGAATTACTACTCATTATTTCTGTCTTGAAAAGTTTGAATTGCACAGTAAGGGAGCATCACTGAAAGCTATCTTTCTCCTTTTCTCAAAATCCTCTGCCCCACACTTAACTGCTGCCGAAGCATAAGGTCTGGGGTATGATCTTTCTGTAACACTGCAGGGAAACAAGAGAATACCACAGCCTTATTTTAATAAGGACAATTAGTAGGAAAATTGAAGGAGTTAAAATTATTAAATTAAATGGACCTCTAATTTGGAAAAAAGCAAACTGGGATAGAGGGAAAGTCAGGAAAGATTAATTAAATATATATGTTATATATGTTTCATATTAATTAAATATACTTAAGCAATAGAATAAGACAGCATAGATCCTAGTTAGATATCTAGGTTACAGAAAAAAAAAAAGAATAGAAATAAATACTCTGATGACTATAATGAGAAGTATATTTGTTTGAAATAGGAGAAAACAGTGATTGTAATTTAATACTGAATTAAGATCAGCATGGCTCCAATGTCTTTTCAAACGGAGTGTTGATAACAGCAAGAGAAAGCTCTAAATGAGGCATTTCACAGGCCAGCGTGCTAAGTTGCAGAAATTAACATTTATGGAAAGTCTCGTGAATTTTTTTTCTTATTTACTGGTGTTTATTCTGAGATTTCATAGCAGTATGGCTGCCTTACAGCCCAGTTTCTTGGCTGCAGTTCATTTTGGATAATTATACTCTGCCTATGAAAATACATTCTGTGCTTTTGCCTTCCTATGAATATTTTCTGTAACGTTCTGTAATATGTGAGCCTGAGGCTGGGCTGACACAGGACTGGAAACTGAGGCGGAGGAAGAAGTTCTGTTCACCTTCTGTGCGTCTCTGTGGACCCAGGCACAGCCGGTCTCTGACAGTCATCATAGGTGGTCCTGGCTATTGCACATTCTGCTCACTGTCTTTAACACAAGTTGTTGCAGTGGGGATAGGTGTTTAGAGGTGAGGACTGTGGTATAGTCTAAGGGATAGACTTTCTTAGCAAAATACCAGTGCTGTGGTTGCTAGTTATTAAAAAAGGCCTATCTCTTTTAAGTACAATATGCTGCAGAAAATCATGGAGAAGGGACGGTGCTCTTAATTCCATGTGATGTTTGGGTACATCTGGAAATGCTTGCTATAATGTAAAAATAAGATAGTAGGTGCTGTTGACAAATAGTGCTTTTGCTGTGAGAAATTAAAGGAATTCTGGAAGAAATGTACTGACCGTCTATGATACCGTCTATGATACTGTCTACAGAAAAGCGCTGACCCTTTGCAAACCACAGGCACTTTAGAATATACATGAAAGTAGCCTGTGATGAAAACATCAACAGTGGTTGGCTGATGTGTTTGAGCTTGAAATTTCTATATTTTGACTGTGGAAATTAGCTGGCAGGGAGAGTTCCACTTCTAATGTTTCATCTTAGTCTGGACATAGGAAATGCAAAAACCAATCACATGCTCGCATGCACTGTACAAGATTAATATGTTCAGCCTCTTGGTTGGACTTGGGGCATCCTTGTCGTACTGGACTCCTTTTACCACTTTAGCAATATGATTTGGAATTTCTTAAGTGCTTGGAACTATATGACAGAATTCTAAGGAACTTCGCAACAGCAAAAATGGTTGAAATGTGAACTCAGAACACATCTGTTATTCAAAATAGGTGTGGACGCTGCTATACTTTATTATCTTCCATGTCTTCAAGGTGGCATGATATTGTCTAGGGAGCCTTTGCTATGGCTGCTCCCTCTTGTTTACTTTTACGTAGAGTGCAATCAAACCAACTTAATAACCAAGTCAAGGGTTTTTAAGAACCAGAAAGAAGCAGTTAATATTTAACAACCCTTTGGTAGATGAGTAAATACAATGAAAATTTTGTTCTGGCTTCTGTGTTGCAGAAGAATTATCCCTGATATACAAAGGTAGTCTTCACAAGATCAGAAGCGTTTGTCTTGCATCATGGTAAAGTTCTTTTCTATTTTAAGCCCTTTCTTTCATAATCTGAACTGTTCATGAGGCTTGCTGTTTACCAGTGCAAATCTGCCAGTATCTGTCCCAGAGATACTGGGATACTTTACAACTGTGGAAGGAAAGGCCTTCTATACATAGACAGTGAAGTATCCCCTTTAAATGTCAAATTTAATATTAAGGGATTGTGAAGATATTGTGAAGAATTGCAAATCTGGTGAAGAGCTGAGATCTCTCAGTATTTTTCATGGTTCAGAAAAATCGTGTTTCCATGGCATTCACATGCCTGCTTTGCTGATTGGTTTTGTGCTAGCCAGAGGGGCTGCACCACAATTAAGAAGAATCAAATCTCCATTCAGTTGCTGAATCACAGAGGCAGGGGGATTTTTTTTTTAAAGAAACATAGGGATGGACCATTGGCACCCATGGCAAAATACAAATAATAATCACATGCACCAGAAAACGAAAACAGTTTGTATGCTGTTTTTCTTTCAGAAATATGAAAAAGTATAAAAGTATCAAGAAAAAAAATGTTTCAGGTTTTTTACCTGAAACCTGTTTATCAGGTTTTTTACCTGTTTTTTACCTGTGACTTTTTTTTTACCTGTGATATCGGGTGAAGTCATAGGATCATATAGCAGGGGTTACGGCATCATCTGTTAGTAAATCGCAGAATCACAGGATGATTAAGGTTGAAAGGGTCCTCTGGAGATCATCTAATCCAATCCACTGCTCAAGCAGGTCATCTAGAGCATGTTGCCCAGGACTGTGTTCAGATGTTTTTTGCATATCTCCAAGGAAGGAGACTCCGGAACCTCTCTGGGCAACCTGTTCCAGGACTCAGTCACCTTCAGAGTAAAGAAGTTTTTCCTCATGTTCAGACAGAAGCTTTTGTGTTTCACGTTATGCCAGTGCTTCTCATTCTGTGACTGGAAATGGATGCCACTGAGAGGAGCGTGGTCCCTTCCTTTCTGCACACTTCTTTCAGATACTTCACTGAGTATCTTCACTCAGTCTTCTCCAGACTGAAGAGTCCCAACTCTCTCAGCCTTTCCTCATATGAGAGATGCTCCAGTCCTTTAATCGTTTTAGAAGCCCTAGTGTGATGATATCACACTAGGAACAAAACACTCCACTGAGTAAATCCAGGTGGAAGGTGTGTTAATGGATCAGAAATATGAGAGGTAAAGCATATTTATTCAAATATAAGCTGTCATTTCTGTAGTTTTGTGGGTTTTTTTTTAACTTTTCATATTTGTTTAGTAAGCTTTTCTCTTGGAGATGGTCAGTGGAAAGCTATGCTGGTATTCCAGCAATGGCTTGTGCATATGCGTATAGTTGAAGTAATCCCAGCAGATAAGTGCTGAAAACAACTTTTCATACAGCCTCATGACTTATTCATGAGGCATGCTGTTTGCATATGAGACTGCAAATAACACACACCAAAGGAACTTTCTTCTGAATCACTATTAGTGGTGCCTGATAACTTGTACACAAAGCTGCACATAAACATATGTTTTATGTTATAATTGGTTTTGTACCAAACTATTTCTAGATGAGTCAGATAATGAGCAATAGCAATATACTTATCCCAGGCATCACATTTTGCTACGGTGTGCTCCTAGAAATTCACTAACTACATAATTGCTTTAGGGATTTGTTTCTTTCCTCAGAATCAGACTGTAACTGTGATATTTTTAAGGGGAAAATATTCAAGTTTTCATGCTTCTTCCAAGTTTCCATCCAAATTGTTTACAGAGTAGAATTACACATAGTCAGCTGTTTCATGTATAAAACATATATATGCTTTATATTTATCTATGAAATATGGGATTATAAATACAGCTACAAAAAAAATCTTGTCAATAGTTTATGTGTAAATCAAGACATTTTCTATTATGTAAACAACTGCGAATTTCTTGTTATAGTATCTTTCAGAGAGTCATGTTTTTGTAAAGGTTGTTCCATGCTCACCATGGTTTACGGGGTTCTTCCCCATGTCCATTTACATCTTTTAGGTAAGATGGTCTTTATATATTCAGATGGCCTTTTGCTGAAACAGTTGCTTTTTCTTTTCTGTAACTATTTTGTCAGTTTGTGTGTCACCTCTCTAAAGATAGTAAGCATTTTCCAAATAAGTTATTCCTCCTTAGAGAAGGAAAGTCTAAATTCAAAGAGATGTCGATATTGCAACATAGGATCTCCATGTCCAGCATCACAGTCTTGTGTAAGGTACCTCAGCTCCCTGTATAAGAAGAGATTGGGGCTCCTAAGAATGGGATTCATGAAAGCCAGCAGACTGGTTCATGTGGGTGTCAAAAACAGGCAGCTACCACAGTTTGAAGAGAGAGAAGTGTCTGATTGAAGAGTCTTGGCCCTAAGTTGTGGCAAGAGAGGAGTTGGCTACATTCAGTCAGGTGCCTTCATTAAGGAATTGGTTTGACTAAGGCACTCTTTTAGGAGGTAGAAGGCCTCCTTTCACATCCTTACTTTGCTTAAGCTAAGCTGAAGATAAATCATAGCTCCCCCACATCCCAGCAGAATGTCTTTACCCTTGTGCTTTTAGGGTAGTGAGAGTTAATGCTCTCACAGTTGCTTACGTTGGAGTTGTTACTTCCAGTAATTGGGCATTTGTTTAAAAAGAGACATGAATATGACTCTATAGTCTACAGGCTCAGCCTCGTCCTTGCAAACTCTATTTTTCTGTGTGACTCAATGCATATTCAGTTACAAATGGAAAGTTAACCATCTCCAACAGAAAAGGTTGTGATTGCTTCCTCTTAGCACAACAGTCCTTGGTGATTGCAGCATTTTGCTAGTTTCTGAGAGATGTCTATCCAATTTTTATTTCATATCAGACAGGATGGAGCTATGAAATGGAGCTTTTTCACCTTTTAAGTACTGGTGCCAATAATAGCAAAACCACAATATCTGCATGAAGAAAGTCTTGCCCCCCAGCTCTCTTTTGTCTGAACAAAAGTGGTCTGGTCCAAGAATATCAGGCTAACTTAACCATTAGAAGTGAGATAAGCGAGGGAAAGCCTAGGCTGAGAATTTTATCTGAGCTAACATGGTACTGTTCGATGATGTAAGGACGTAGCTGCTTTTGTACATGACTACTAGAAGAAAAATAGCTGTTTATGCTTACAGGGTAGGTGACAAATATAGGCTTTAAGAATTTTAGTGGCACCTAAGTGTTTGACATACGTGTCTAGGATGGCAGTTAGACACCTCTTTCTTTTCTGTGAATCTAGCAAACTACTCTCAGGCATAGCAGAAAGATGAGAATTATTTCATGACATGACACAAGTTCCTTCTTTTAAGATAGTGAAACACTTAAGCAAATAATCTTTGAGTGGATCCATAAGGAGAAACCTGATTCAAGTAGCCTCTGTAATGCTTTGTGAATGTGTCACTGACTGAAGAAAGGGACCTTCATTCTCCTCATTTCTTTTGTTGAATGTTTCTCATTCAGGTGCCTAGAAATATTTGATTCTGAATTTCCCACTCTAAAATTAACAGTCATCATGAAATAGAGCAGGAGCAGGTCTGCAGATTAAACTGTGACATCCTCTTTTAATTAGAGATAACTTTTAAAACTGGGGCTGTTGTTCTGAAGTTTTTCTTCAAGAAGTGTTTGCCTCACCTTCAAGTTGGTACAGTTGTCCTTCTATACATAGAATAGGAACAAAGTGGTTTTTGTTCAGTGATAACAACCTTGGAGAATTTTATCTCAACAGAAGCTAGCAAACAGTCTGGAGGCTTACATCAACTTTTATTATATGAAAAGACTGAGTAATGCTGAATGCTGCTGCTTATCAGAAATTTTCCCAGTGGAAAGCTTGGACTGACTAAGTTGAAGCAAAAGTTAAATAAGGGTCAGGATGGTTGAGGCTTGGCATCAAAAGAACTCCTTTCTTAGAAGATCTTAACTTGCACAGATATTTTGTGTTAACTTTCTGCTGACATCTTTTGGGGACAACTAAATTATCCCATCAAATCCCATGCAGCAGTAGCATCTTGAAAAGCACACTATTTGGCAGTTCCTGAAATAGCAAGACCAAGAAAAGCTCCCATTCATTTGCTACTTGTCACCATACTAAGGAAGCACGGGGTGATGAGACTGTTAGGAAACAACATTATTGTCCAAGCATGGGGATTCCCAGAAAAGTTTAGTCTCTTGAGTGTGTTTCATTTTGTGATAAAGAACCATTGCCAGCAATCCGGTGCAAAGTTTCTGCTGCCAATGAACAGGGATGAATTTTCTGTGGTCTGGGAAAAGCTTAACGTGAAAAATGGAGAATCAGCAAAACTTGCTATGTCAGAACGACTCTTTTACCTTTTGTCTCTTTTATCCTTTAGCATCTGTAATACTGTCACAAAGCCATATGCGGGCCGGGCAACTTACTAAACATGCACAAACGCACACAAATTGCTAGGTTTCAGTCACTCAAACAAATGCTTTTTACCAATGAGCTTTGGCTCATTTCCAAACATAAGCTCAGTGAACACTACCAATGAAAAGCTCAGTTCTTAAAAGTTTTTAATAGAGAATGACATTTCCATCCCTTACTACCTAGGAAATGTTGTGGTCAGCAGACAGGCTGGAAAAAAAGAACATCAATAAAATTGTTGTTTGAATAAAATTATTGTTTTGAAAAAAAGAACAGCAATAAGATTGTGGTTTGAAATCTGTCGGAAAGGATTTTGTACTGATGCATAATGCAGAAGTGTCAGATGCAAGCCATCCAAAATGTGAAACGTTCAGAAAATTTTACATCTCTTTTGTTATTAAATACCAACTGTTTTTTAGGACAAAAGAAAAACGTCTGAACAAGTGTAATATCATTCAACATTGGGTTGCTGTCACTGGCCATTTTTCAACATTCTCAGGCATTTCAGTGTTCACAAATAATGCTTACTCTCTGCTGCTCTTATTTTCCTTTGTTGTGGTGGTTCGTGTTGCCTGTGTAGCTGAAGAAACAGTGCAGTTTAGTATTCTAAGCAACTAAAATCATCCCAGATGTAAAATCTGTTCATCCTGGCTTATATCCTAGATGAATTTGGCACTTAAGCCATTCAAGTCCTATCAGATGATTAAGTCATCCTGGAATGGAATATGTGTTCATGTTTAGCAACAGGAAGGGGAAGAGGCTTGCTTAGCCTCATATGAATTTATTTAAATTGAGGGAACTCCCTTCACCTTTGTGTAAGTAAAAGATAATGTCCTCTGCCAACACTAGTGTGCTTTAGTGCTAGAGTTTAACAATGGAGGATAAGTTTTTAATTCCATGAGAGCCTTTAAATTGTAATAATAACTCAATAGGCTGTGTCCAGTTATATGCAGAAATATAGTGCATTTATTACCGCATAGTACATAAGGAGACAGTTTCTTGGTATGTATTTCTGTAGTGCTGGAGAGAGCGATTTAGCATAGAGTTCTTTCAGTAAAGCCCAGTTTAACTGTCAGAAAACTTAACTCAGCACAGTTGCTTGTTGCAGTTCCTCGGTTGATTTTCAGCTCAAATCTGGATACATCTTTTAACAGAAGCTCAATTAATCCAGGATGATGGAAGCAAAAACAGAGTGGTTGTTTTTGACAATTTAGGCAACTAGAGAAAATTCTCATAAATATTCAGACTGAATATTATGAATGACATTTAAAAACAAAAGCAAATGGATTGTGGTATCAGCATGAGGCGATCTTTAGAAAAACAGAGCAGGCCAGAGATTCACAGGGCTGCCCTAGCAACGCCGCACATTACTGGTTCCTATCAGCAGCTGAATACCTGTTCATGCGTGAAGTGAAATGGCTAGTCAGAGAAACGGGGAGCAAAAAGGGAACATGCTCGAATGAAATCCAAATATAAGATTTTTTGCTGTAATTCTCCTAATGCTATTAAGTGAGTAATAAGTGTAAATAACAAAGTTTAGTAACCCAAAGCAGCAAAATTATTAAGAAAAAGTGAAATCTTGCCTTCCTAGTTTCTTCCCAAACTCTTTCTTCCTAGGAAAAGTGTTAGACCCACAATCCCTTCAGTACTTCCTGCCGGGATATGACTTAATATTGAAAATATTTGAGAAACAGTATATCTGATGCTATAGCATGCTCTTGCAGGAGAGTTCCGTGCACACATATAAATATCTAGTCTTCCATATGTGGTCCCCTATATTAATAGGGGAGCTAATATCTTCAGGATTTTGCATAAAAATATGCTTTTCTCTTTAACAATGTGCAAACTAGTCTGCAGCTGCTTAAAAGATCATACAGCAGTTATAGCAGCTCTTAGGGGCATGTCTTTTACAGCCTAGCTAGACACATGAAGCAAAGTCTTCATTTGGACTCTAGTCCAAGTCCACTTGCTGGGACTATTCATTATCATTCTTGCAGGAAGCTCCATGAATCCCTGTAGAATTATAACCCTCAGGGTTGCTTCTCCACCACGTTGCAAATATTCAGCTAACAAGCGTCCTAGCTCCCGACGGGCTAGAGCAGCAATCTGATATTTGTGTGGACAAGGATCAGAGGAAGCAATACAGGCCCATATCTTAGTATTGTGTGAAGCTAATTCTGACAAAGGGCTCCAGGAACTCACGGGGAAGAGGACAGACAGCAAACACTAGCCCTAGCCCCGGCTCCAGTGGTAGCTCTGTATTCCCCCACGGGGCACTGTAGGGACCGGGGCAACCAGAGGAGGAATGGGAATTCTGTTCGTGCAGACCTAGGTCATTGTGGAAGAGGGTTTAACTCAGTTCTGTACCTGAACTACCATAAAATGAACTTGTTTAAACATTTAAGTGACTAAAATTAGAAGTTTTTAGTAGTTCTAATTCATCTCGTGGTTTGGTCTGTATTAACTTATAGAGGTAAATGTAACTTTAATTTGAAAGGGGCCTCTTGTGACTCATAACGTGGTTTCCTGTATACTAAGTCAAAGAAGATCCTTTTCTAAAACAGGAAATGCATAATAGATGGTGGCTCCATGAGCAATTACATTATTATTGAATAATTTTATTAAGGGCAAAATCCAGGAACATTAGCCCATGCAATGAATTGGAATTGGTCACATCTAATTCATCATCGCAGGCAATGACATTATGTTAACAATTAAAAATTAATGCAGTCTACAGATTAAAAGGCAAAGTTAATGAGTAGGGGCCAAGTCCTCAGATGTATATCTATCAGTAGAGTCTCCCTGCACTGGGAGTTCACTAGTCTACCTCACCTCAGAATAAGGGTTTTTCAGCCATATTATTTATATACGTTATCATTTAGCTTCTTACATGCCTCTAATTTTAATAACCTCAGTTAGCCTGGAGCATTATCTTTAGTCACCAGTTTTCCAGAGAGGTGTCATGGTTGCTGACAGCGCAATGACTTGTGAATCAGCAGACACAGTCACTGTCCGTGTCATAGCCACTGATTTGCTAACCTTATCTCCCTTTGTTATCTCCCTTTTCCTGTTCTTTTTTTTTTTTTTTTTTTTTTTTTTTTTCCTCCAGCTATCTTGAAGGATAATAAGACAGTTGGGAGCTGTGAATTAAATGTTACTATATACATTGTTGTATATAGTATATAGTGTTGTATTGGATTTCCCTGGGTTTTGAAACTGCCACTTATCACTTATCTCTCCTTGGCCCTATCTCAAGCTGATGAGACCTAGCCTATTTAGGCATTCTTCATACAGAAGCCAGTTCTTGATGTCCCAGTTTCTTGTACTATGGTTTTATTTGCACGTAGGAAAGTTAATTCCAATTAGATCAGACCTGCTTGTATATGATTTCTGCACTCTTTACTCGAGGAGAAATCTCCGTAATATTGATAGGGAGTGGAAAAATGAAGCTATAACGACTGGATGAATTTTTGATACATATTTTGAGAAATAATTTCTGCATCCTTAAAATGTAAAAATCCTTGTTTTCCCTTTTCCCATATTCCAGCCATTCCTCTGCCAAAATAACAGCAGCTAAACCACAGAACATGCTGATTTTTTGAGTTACTGTACCATGAAATGCCAGCCCATATAGTCTCAAAACAATGTGGGTTTTAAACACAAAATAATAGCTCTGGTAGATTTCAGAACCAAAACCTCACACGGTGCTCTGAAAATGTATAATAAATTTTGAAGAGTATAATAATAAAACCTAGTAGATGGGCAAAAATAGTAAATACTTGTAATACTTTAAATTAGAAAGTTGCTTTGTCTACTGGTTTTCAATTCTTCTGACATCAAGAAATTGTTTGCCTAATGTTGGGTATGTAGTGACACTTTAGATTCCCTTGAGTGTCTAAGACATCTGCAAGGAGCTGGCAGATATGACATGTGACATATGGGAGACTTACAACTTTCTGCAATAGCAGCTGTATGCCAGGTAGGATACCACTGACACTTAACGTGTCATTGGATGCCTGTGTTTAGGAAGCTATGTCCTGTCCTTTATATCCTGTATTTTTCCTTCAATCCCTTTGCCATTAACTATGACTCAGGGGTGTTAGAACACGGAGTAATTAGGTGAGAGTTACTGTTTGTAGATAGGAGATTGCTCAGAAATAGCATGTGTGAAAGCCTGACAGTCACATGATTTAATTCGGCGACACCAATTTTTATCAACAAAATTGAAAGTACATATAGTTGACTATATTAAGGGCTGTTTAGCATCATGGCAATACAAATACACAGGGATACATTTTTAAAATCCAATTACTTGGAAATTACTTGGAAATTGTTAAGTGGGGGAAATAGATATGATTGGAATGTATGCAGGCTAGATCTCAAAACTATTTGGCTGGAAGGGCATTTTGGTAAGAAGGCTGCAAGGTTAGGCTATACCAACAGAACTACATTAATGAGCTTAGTCTAGAAGTTATATAAGTGAATAATTTACTCAAATAGAATATAGCTAGAAGAACGCATAGTTAGGAAAATATCTACAAAGTAAATGATGTAGGAGTGTAAAACAGCATGCTTGAAAGGTAATGCTTAGGAGTGGTTTTCCTTGAACAGTTTTTTTAGTTTGTCTTTTTATGTGAATGAAAAGAGTAACTAGCTTGTTAGTGGTTTTGCTTGTTAGTGTTCCTTTGACTGTATTCATCATAAATTTAAGGCATTACTTGTTTTTTTTCCTATCCCTGTGTACAAAAAAGCACAGTACTAGCTTTTGGGTAGATATCCAGCTGTTCAAAAGGAATAGCTGAATAATTTCCCTTGTTTCTGTAGTTGCATATTGCTCATTCAAAAAGGAACTTCAATTTGATAAAATAAAATATTAATTACAAATTGATCACTTTTAAAATAAAGGAGAGGGCTGTTTTAAGCTTTCAGTCTTTTTTGGTAATATTTTTCCAGTATATTCAAGTATATTTATTATTGCACTTTTAAAGTAATTATTAGATATATCTTAAATAAGAATCTGACCTAGAGTCTGTGGAAGTCAGTAAAGCATCTCACATCTTTGCAGTGGACAGTATATTACATAGCACCAAGGAAGGGTTATATCTGACCCATGAAATACCGTAACATTTTGACAAAGATAGTATAGCAGTATCTGTGCTTTCATCTTATTCCAGGGCTCGCTCTCCAGCAGTTATCGTGCCTAAATTTACCTGGGAAAGACAAGCTTCAGTAACTGTTTGTCAAGGGTATATAGACACTTTCCATAGGAAGTGTGAAGACCACTGGGATTGACAGTTTGAAAGATAAATTGGTAGATAGTGTCTGTTTAGTCATTGTAAACATTTTAAACTGGCACAATCAAAGGCAATGACTATAGCTAAGAAAGACAGCACCGAGGATTCTTAGCAGCTTCTCCAAGGAGTCTCAAAGTTTTCCAAATAGTGCTACAAAGATCTGTCAAATTTTGAAACTGAATTCACTGAAAGTTTGAAATTGAAAGAAAATCAGCTTTTTTCTTTGTATTACTCTTCTGAACTGTTTATCAAAATTCAAGCCAGAGAAAACCTTTCTCCATAGCAATTTCATTTATTATTGCAAACTCGCACCCTGCTGAAATTTGAAATGAAGCATGAAGATTGCTGAAATTATCACGTCCCTTTCACTGAAACAGCTGCTACCAGAAGAGGTTTTAGCTCTTTGAACACTTTATTTACAGTGCTAATGGAATTAGCTAGACATTGGGGTTACAGGTCAGTATCTGTGATTTCTTTAAAGATGATAGATGGTAATGATGCTCTCAGAATGAGGGACTGCTACCCAAGTGAGTAAGTTGCTCCAAAATTATCATGACTCTGCGTGTGGGGAGGTTTCTTTATACGTTCTATAGGTCACAATTTGATATCTCAAGTATCAAATGGATTGCCTCTGCCATTACTGAGAACAGAATCTGACAGTGGCTATCACAGAATAGCTAACATATTTCAGCATAACAGATAGAAGAATTAACTTCCAGGGAAGTTCAAAGATTGTATAAAATAGCTGGCAGCCTTATACTCTTTTGGTAGAGATATTAGAACGGCTACTATAGACACAAATAACTGAAACATTTCTAAACCTTTCATTTTTTTCAAATCATTGCTCTTGGATATATGTTTAACAATCAGCAGTATTTAATATGTGTCAGCATATAATATTTTGTATTTCCCAAATGCTTGAAATATCTGAGTGTGGCATCTCAGAGATCATTTTATGGAGAAGTACAGTAGGAATGATAGGAAAAACTGTTATCAGGTAGTCTTCTGTCACTAACGGCTACTTCCTCAGAGTTTGTGTGTTTTTTACCGTGCTCCTTTGGATTGTGACTGTTCCTAGAATATTAAGTGTGTTGTCATCTATTTCATGGGCAAAAATTCCAGCAAATATACTAGACAGAATAAAATATTTTGTGTGTATTAAGCAACTATTAGATATCCAGTCACCTGCCTTCATATCCCATTACATTTTTGAAAGGCAGCATTTTGTGATACGAAAGGAATGCTCAGGTCTCTCTCCATTAAAATGTTTCTGTGTAGCATCGGGTGTGTATGAGTTGCTTTCAGTTTGGCTAACTCCTAAAGGAGATGAGCACAGCATTGGTCTTTCATCTTTCATCTTCATGGCTTTCTGAAAGCCAACTAGAACCCAAATCCTAAAACTTTCAGCTTATCTAATTCTATTTACCAGTTGTTTTGCACCATTATTAGTTGAGGAGGAGGCACTGTCTTTTATCTGTTAAATAATGAATGCACCATAATGTGCTGGGCATATTCCAAATGTTCTAACAGTTCATTTGCAGGCAATGACAGAGAAAGTGCAAGCAGAAAGTAATGCATCTACCAAGATGCATTCAGAGAATAGATTTAAAAGAGAAAGCATCCTGTATCAAATTATGTATTTTGCAATTTCACTGCAGCTGAGATAGTACCATTCTAATCAAGGTCAAGGAGTAATTTATCTGCAGTCCAGAGCAAGCACCAGTTGAAGATATTTCAGGATGGGCAGACTAATGATACAATACTGACATCCTTCTCCATATAGGCTGTGCTTAACCCGCAGGGTTGGGGATACCATTTGTGCCTTCAGGTGGGTGTTGTAGCTGCACGTTGTTGCATATTGAACCAAAGGCAATGAAACTCCATGCTCTACTTCCAGAAAGGCTGAAAAGAGACAGGTTTCTGTCAGTCTGTGTCATCCTTTGGACAGCTGTGGGAACCACCTTGTAGCAAATGCTGGGAGTTCTCATGTACTTATATCCCTCCCTTGTTGGGCCACTTTATTCAAACACCTTTAGCTGTGCTCAGAATGACTGTGCAAGCAGGATAAATGCGGCTTAAAAGCGTAAAGCAATTATTTATTGGCAAACATGCACAAAAGACAGCTGAGCTTTAACAAGCTACTAGGCTAAGCATTACTATGCTCACTGCCTCCAGCAAGACTCCCAGGGGCTTGCAGCTGGCCAGGCAGGTATCAGTGAGGAGGGAAGTAAGGGTCAGGCTCTCCTTCTCCCTGAAAGAGATCCTTTCTGTTACTAAATTGTCATTTAGTAAACCAACTCTATTTTCTTACCTTCAGAACTGTACATCTCTCCGAATGGTGTTTTCCCTCTTGAATCCCTGAGCTACTAATGATTCCTTTCTTAACAGTTCAACCTCCACTTGTAATTCTACCTTTCTTATCTCATGCGGCTCTACAGAATTTCCTCACAGCTATCTCACATCTCAAAAATTTCCTTAGAAGTCTGAAGCAAAGTTACACAGCTGGGATCTAACAGAGCAAAGGCCTTGGGTATAGCTGAACTCAGAGTGATGCGAGTGTTACAGAGAAGATTGCACAGAGTAGCTTATACCCTACAATGTAGGTACAATCAAAACCAGTGGGATTTTTTTGCTATAATTTTAGCAGAGTCAGAATTTCAACTGTGAAACAGAGAATTGTATTGACAGATATTTGTTCTCACCCTTGACTACAAAACTTTGATAGGAATAACATGGGAGATGAAAGACAGCATTTAAACATCTTTGCATCTTTAAGCACATAGTGTACATTTCTGATCTGATATATTCTGAAAAATGTCAACATCATATCATTTTTTAAAATATCCACAATGCATATTCACTTCAAAATGCTTTCTTTTTAGTTGCACAATTAAATCTCTCTCATATTTTATTCTCTAGCTTGTGAAGATTGTTTTCCTGAAAAGATTAGCAGAGTAGGTCTGCCATTCCCTCCCCTGCCTGCTTAAACTCTGAATTTGAGAGTTATCCAAGCATGCAGGCCTCTGTGGGATTTATTTGCAGTATGGTATTTTTCAGTGTTTGTGATTATATACAAGAAAATTCCATGTGTATGTTTAGTGATAGAAATTCAACCTACAACTTACTGAGGAGTAGGAAACTGGGGCATTTTTTTTTGAAATCTTTTAAAAACCAAAATATCAGAACCTCTTTTATTGTCCCTGAAATACTAAAAAGTAACAATTTGTTTGTACAATGCTAGGTTTAGACATACAGTGATTTTTTTTGTTAATTTTAGGTTTTGAAACATATTTCTGCATGATTTTTTAATTTGTAAATTAATTTTAATTTGTTACTCTACTTATTGCAAACCATATGGCACTGATGAGACACAAGCAAGGAACTAAGACATATGGTTAGCTTCACTATCTTTTTTTTCTGGGTTATGGAGAATGTTCCTGGTTCTGGAAAAGTCTTCTCTGTTGGAGACAATGCACTGTCCTGTGCAGGTCCATAAATGAGGCCTTCTTTCGCCTACAGATTCTCAAGGAAATAATCTCTAGTGTTCAGTAACAATATGAAATGATTTCTGTTCTTCTTTCATCTTGATTCTTCTACAAAATCTTCTGTTCTTAAGGTGTGACTTTCAACATCCGTAACGTACAAAAGGATGTCTGAAGGAAGAGCAAATGAAGTCATGACATGAAGTGAAATGCTAGGATAGGAGGCAGCTGTAGCAGGTGAGGGCCATGTGGAAAATGAAGCCCACACCTGCAGCTAGTACAACCCTAAAAGGAATATATCCGAGCAGAAGAACCCAAGAGCATGCAGATCAAAGGCTGGGCTGAGGGAGCAGATGTTCTGACTAGGAACTCAACCCCTGTCCCAGAAGGACTGATGGGACTTCTTATAAATGCATATAGATTGATGAAGCATGCAAATATGGACTGGCTGGAATTAGAAAAATCAGAACCTCATGAAGAGTAAGCTTGCAAGCCCTTGCTCCTCAACTGCCACCACAGTATGGTGGGGCAAGCTCGGCAGGATGGATGGGGAATGTCCTTTAGCAGCCACACAAAAAAGAAGCGCTAGTAACTGAAAGGGTGAGTGTACCTTTGGGAGCCAGGCTGCCAAGAGCCATGGGGGGAACCATGATGAAGCAGCAGGTTACTTGATAAAGACTGTTCTTGCTAGCCCCTGCTCCTCAGTTGCCACCACAGGCAGCTACCCTATCAATTCTCTCCAATGTATTTGGTTACATGGGTAGACTCTGGAAGCTGGGAAGGATGTCCCAAGAAATGAAATTATTGTCTTTCTCTCTTGTCAAGATACTAAGTCACTGGACTCCAAGAGAAAAAAGCATGTTTACTAAATGGTTGTGGTAAAGTGCTGAATATCATTGGCCTAAGTAATGTAAAGGGACATCTAACTAATAGATGCATTCATTTAGAAGTGTATTTTATTATACTCTAGTAGCTACTGTGGTGTTTCCAGAATGGTCCTGGGCTACCTTATAAGATACATGGAGAGCAGGTTGAGGGAAATTGTCATTTGCCTTTACTTGGTGCTGGTGAGACCATACCTGCATGACTGTCTGGTGTGCTTCCCTGTTCAAGAAAGTTGTTTGAGAAATCTGAAAGTGTCCAGCAGGCAGCTGAGAGGCCCTAGAGCACCTGAAGGAAGGCAGATTTTCCTCATCCAGAGAAGAGGAGACTAAAGCCCCTCTCTGTGGAAGAAGGGGGGTGTCCTAATTTCTTGGGAGAAAGTTACAAAGAAAGTGGATCATGTTATTGGCAGATCCCAGAACAAGCTGCAGTGTTCAGAAGTTGCAGTTTGGGACGTACAGGTAGGACAACAGGAAATGTCCCCTGCAGTGCTAAAATAAACTATTCAGTGAGGTAGTGAAATCTCGGAGCTCAGAAGTTTTCAAACTTGGCTAGTAGAAACTGCACCTGACCTGATCTGGGTTAGGACTTGTGCTGCAAGGAGGATGCTAGATCTGATGACCAGCCAACACTTCTGTGAGAGCAAAAGCACAAAAAAGTACAATACATCAGTCTTCTGTGCTCTTAGGTTTTGTATATAACTCTCTGGTATGACTAGTTATTGCCAAAACATTTTGGCAGAGATTGGAACTCTCCTCCAGGCACTTCATAACCATTTAAGTTGTCTTGTGTCAGACACCTGTTGGTGTCTGTTCCAATCACAGAGAGGAAACATGCAGAGATCAAAAGACAAGGGACAAGAATACTTTCAGCTCTTCTTTTAAATTTCCTAAAATATGATCTTCAAAAGATAATTTACTTTAAGCAAATGGTCAATGTAGATTACATCATATACAACGAGCAGAAAGCTTGGATTTATAGTTTAGAAAGGCAAAAAGCTTTGAAAGGTTTCTACTGTGTGATTGTGAGGCATGTCCTCTACAGAATGGAGCTCAATATAATTTTGCTCTTCCCTTTGTTACTGTGAGAGAAATTTATTGTTGTTAGCAAGACTGTTGTGACGGCTTACAAAGATCAGTTTCTCATAGTTGACTGGACTCTGCTTTTTTTTTTTTTTTAATAGATTCTATTTTGTTAATAATAAATTGTCAGCATAATAAATTCCCTGCAGCATACCTCTTTCTGAAAGCTACAGGGACACAGTATATCTTTCAAAGAGGTGCTCTGAGGTATAACATATTTTCTCTCACTAAAAGGCCCACCTTCAACATATACAAAGCCTAAATATCAAGGAACTTATGAGTTATTTCCAGTATAATACTCAAGTCTTGACTAGCTATTAAAAGCTCATCAAAATAAGACTGTGATAAGAATCACCTACTAATACCATAGATCTGCTTTCATTTTTTTAAAAAAAAAAAGGAAGAAAAAAATGCAAATGAAAATAATTGACAAAAATGCATGTATTGTGGTTGAATTATTTCGCACATTTGTAACTATGGAGAAAACATATGAATGGGCCCTGTTTTCATTGCTCAGTACTTAAATATAAAAGGGCCTTCAGTGCAAGTCCCTTTCCATTTTGAGAATAAAAATATGTTACTTGTTACTTTCAACATTCTAAAATAAAAAGAAATACAAACACATCTTTCAGAAAGGAAGTAAATTCAGAAGTATATCTAAGACCATGCCAGTGGAGTGCTCCACACAGCTTGAATTAACTTGCAAAGTGTTCCATAGTTGTTTCATACAACACAGGTGAGTTTCCTACCTCTGTCCAGCTTGCCAATGCAAGCATCTACCTATGTCGTCTTCAGTTTACTCTTCCCCTTGTTCCTAGTCACGGGATTAAAAATACATCTTCTCATCTTTTGTGTCTCTGATGACCCATTCTAGTTTCTGACTGTGTTTTTTTTTTTCTCATATCCTTTATTTAGGTCTCTCTCATCACAGTTCTTAGCGTATCACAATTCCTCTTGGTGAAAATGTTTGTCTGCTTTTCCTTCCAAGCTACTACTACTTTCCACCTGCAGTCTCATTGGATGCAGTCACACTGGATGCACTGAAGCATTTAGCATGACTGGAGTTGCTTTCCTCCTTCCAGTTGTTTTCAGTAACCTCTCTGGCTGCATTCCCCTGCTGCTTGCCTCCTACCTGCCTCCTAGCCAAGTCTCACAGCAAGTCATCTGTTCTTACACTCTGGGAGCTTCCAGTGTCCTTGGAGACTCCAGATCTGATACCACCAGTCTTGTCTTCTATGGCGTTGTCCGCTCCTGACTCTCTTCATGCCACTCTTTTAGTGCCGCTTCTAAAGGGTTCTCCTGAACTAACAAATAGGAATACAGCTTTTATCAGAAGCAGTCGATGGGTTTTTAAACAAGGATTTTTCCTAAATCCTTCATATTTGGTTTCTTTTGTCTTTAAGGTTGTAGAACTGTCCTTAGCTGGTTAATCTAAATTGTGATTGTGAATGTCAGAAGGAAAAACTGGAGTCTGTGACAACAGCAGTAATCTTGCAATCAATACAAAAATCCATGTTTTGCTTCAGTCACCAATTTTACCTTTCTTTATTTAGCTTCTACCTCAGAAAAATGCTCATCCAGTAGCTTTTGTCTGATTTTCATTTTGTTTGCTCATTCTCTGCATCATGAGTAGCCTCTCTGAGGTTATTCATTTTTCTTCCTGTTTCCAGGTTGTGGTCAGAAGCTGTGCTCTTATCTGAACTTGATCAGGATAGAGGCAGAAATTTACTCTTAGGAAATACTTTCTGGTCGCAGAAAAGTAGTTGGACCCAAAGGTATATGTGGACATCCCCACTGATGCTGTGGGACAGTGATGGAAAAGAGGTATGACGTGTATGCAGAGACAGGTGTAGTTATGTCATACAACGCAATGACCCACTCCTGCTTTTTAGCGTGTATCAGATGGTATAAAAGAGACCCTTCTGCTGTCCCAGGTACATGTAACAGGCCAGTGTGGTCCAGCTTGCAGACTCCAGGCTGGATCCTCACTGCAGGCTAGTTCTCTCCACCTCTAAGGAGAGGCCTGGAAGTATTACTTCATTTGCAAAGTAGTCCACAGGGATGGCAGGGTGCAGTGCACCAGGAAGCCCCCTGGTGACAGTAGCAACAAGTCAATTCAGTCATGAAGACTGTTTTCTGCAAACACCTACTGTTATTGCAGCCAAAGTGATAGCTAACAGCGCAAAACTCTTATTGCTTGTTCTTCCTGGTTAAGGAGTATCATTTAGTAAATATGAGCAAGGATACAGAGCTGTTCGTGGCTGTATCTAAACAGGCTGAGGTCCTGGGAGAGATTAAAGTAATTTCAGTGATGGGCCAGATAATTCAATGATTCTTGTTTTTCATTCTGCTGTTCTTATGGAGAATGAAATGAGTACAGATTTCCTTTGGAGTCCAGAGTCATTGTTTTGCCTGCAAAATGGAATCTGTAGCTGCAGTCCAAGGTGTGTGGGATGCCTTCTGCCACATCTGGAGTATAAAGTATAGAATGAGGGGACATCAGCGCACAGAGGGCGTGTTTTAGATGTAAATACATAGAAAGAACCTATTCAAATCCTGGGTAATAAAGACAAACTGAATTCTTCTGATGCATTCTTCTGGGTCTTTTTGATTTTTGTGGTGATTTATATGAGCAGCCCTCAGAAGTTTATAATACTTTTTCTGGTGTGGGAGTCAAGTCACAATCTATTTCCACATCATTTTGAATGTTGCCTTTTAATCACAAAAGTCATTCAGCTGTGCCGAGAGTTTTTAAGCTCCGTGTAGATCCATCAGATTATATCAGAAGAATATGTCTGTTCATAGCCAAAGCTCTAAGAGCTCTGTGAGAAGGAAATCACTGCAGAATGAGATACTTTGGATTTTGTGCAGAACCTTGGAAAGCACTCCCAGTTCTGGCCAGTGCACTGCAATTATGGAAGGTAAGGCCTGGTGGGCTTATCTTTCAGATCCTAGCCACCTCATGCTAACTAGAAAGATATCTTGGACTTCAGGAGGAGTAGAAGTGATGAACAAAGGTAGAGGAAAAGCAAGGAACTTCACAGAAGAAATAAACAGCACAAACTTCTTTCCATCTAATTTAAACTTTCTACCAATTTTTTAGAATAAATGGATGGAGTGAGTGTCTTAACTGTCCCCAGGGCTAGCCAGAAGCTGTATATGGCTGAGCTATGCCTACCACCAGAATAGCCCATGCTTATTCAGTGGTGTTTGTGATGGGCTTAGTGCCTTAACAAGAAAATATGAAAAGTAAACCAGAACTCAAGAGGAGCTTTGCTGTTACTTTCAACAGTCAGGATTTCATTTGGGGAATTTTGAACTGATTTGGTCAGCTGTGCATTAGAGGGACAGCAGAAAAAGCTGTCCACAACAACAGAACTTGCTGGTTACTGGTATAGAGCTGACATACACTGTAAAGCATGGAAGGGGTATAAATCTGCGTAGTACACCCAGCAGCATCTAATCAAGGTATGAGATGGGACAGTCTTATATCACTGAATCCCTGTAGTTCCATGTGACTGGATGAGACAGTCTTGCTCTGCCTCCATCTTCAAAAAGCTTCTACTGAAAGGCTTTCAATTTTGATAGTTAGGCTCCCCTCTCTAGTTTCCTACATTTATTTGTGACTAGCTTATACCAGTTTGTTATTATGTCAGGACTGCCTTTCAGTTTAGATAACTCTTCTCTCAACAGACATAGCTTCTGCTTGCTAGGCTTTTGACATAGATTCTCTATCTTCTGATCATCCCCCACATTTGCTCCAGTCAGCTTTCCTTGCTCTTGGGCTTGGTGACTCCTTGGTGCTCTTGGGCTATATGCATTTTCAAGTACCTTTTGTCACGGCACAAACACCTGCCTGTATCTCTAGCCTTAGAAAGTCTAGCCTTCATGCACTAGATCCCAGATAAACTATTCAGAACCCATGGTTATTCCCCCTATGACAACTTCACTCCTTTCTTCTTTCCAGCACTTTATTCCTTGCCCTGTAATGCTCATGTTGCATACAATGGAAAAGTGCAGTGTCGGCTACACAAGGTCAGAGCAGGCTGGAATGAGTTAGGAGAGGTGCAGGGAGGTGTGTTGATAAGTGCCATGTAAGGATACTTGGCAATATCCAGCTACCCTGGAATCCAAAATGCTACCAAGTATGCTCAGTCAATCTCATCTCTTGGCGTCTTACTTGCAATATGCCTTTCTTTTTTTTTTTTTTTTTTTTTTTTTTTTTAGAATAATAAATTGGTTTTTTTTTTCCATCCAGTCAAAAGTATTAAAGTCTTTAGACTTCTGTTTCTAAAGACACAGGAGAAGTAGAGCAGCTGATACATAAAGTAATGCTTGTAATCCTTTTTCTCTCCTGGCTCTTTCTGTTTTCCATTGCTGGCAGGTATTCCAGTTCAATTTTGAAAACAAGATAAGATAGGACTTATTAAAAGATAGCATTACATATCCCCCACTTCATTTTCCAGAATCTTCAGAGAAGGGAGTAGTAATGATAACTAGACTCCTTTGCTTGAGGCAGTTCTGCTTTCCTTGCTTGGCAATTCCAGTAGAGGAGACAGTAGAAAGCCTCCTTTCACACCTGCTTCAGAGGACTGGAAATTTGGCAATAGTGTCAGATTGCAAGGAGTGAAAGTGAGGGCATGAACCTGTGAAGCTCAGCAGTTGTCTCCTTTCTGGTTCTTCTCACTTGAAGAACTCAGACTGTGTTAACAAGAAGTGATTAGATCTCAGTATCGGTGCCATAAAGATACTGTGAGATAAAAAGGATAGATGAAATTTGACAGGATTAAATTAGCAAAGATCAAATAAATTGGACAGGCTAGATTAAATCAGATAAACAAGGAGACAGATTAGGTTGAAACTACTAGATTAGATGGAATAGTTCACTGTATGAGAACTGCTTCTGAGAAATGGGAGGGATATTCAACAGTTCTTGGAAGGTTAACAGAAAGAAATCCTTCACTCTGAGTTGCCAAGGTGGTACAGCCATGTCAAAGACAAATGAGATTTAGAATACGTAGAGAGAAGCATTTTCAGAAAAGGAAGATAAAATATTAAAGCCACTACAGAAAGCTGGAGGAAAACCTTATCTGAAATAAGGCTACTGCACTAATCATTCAGAAAATGAATTTAGAATGGAAAAATGCAGAGGTAAAACAAATACAAAGATGAGAAAAATTTAAGTCTTTTTTTGAGAGGCTAAGATTGCCCTTCCTTCACAGTAAATGAGGAAATAAATATCAGCCTGCAGAATAGTAGAACGTTATCTTTTTAAAAAAAGATTATATATATGATAGCAGCAGTCTGTCTAGGTCAATTAGGAGACACAGCTTAATATTCCCAGTAAGTCTGGGATATATATGCTTTTGCATGGTGTTGAGATAATAGTCACATATTAAAAAAAAATAATAATCCTGAAACACAATAAAAATAGCACCTTACAGAAGAAACTAAGCAGGATTTGGCCCAGTGTAAACAGAAGACATTCAATCCTTGGAATTAGATACACTGTCATGATCTAACATGGGTCATGCTAAGTTTTTGATTTATTTTTGTCAAAATGCACAGCTTTATTTGGAGATATTTTCAACAGTTATACCCTTAACCAAAAGAATGTAGCTTTTCATTAGTGTACTGTATTCAAACTTTGCTCTAGAGTTAATATACTTGATTCATAAACTGTATTTTTTTTTTCTGATGAAGAAAAATTGAACAACAAAGCTGGTAGAAATAAGTTCAATATTTAATTTGCCAGAAATACAATTTTTCTCAGCATCATTATGAACAAGGTTTAACATACTACCCTCAGTGCAGAATCTTTTCACCAAAGTCTAAATGGATCTTTGGTAGCTGGCAGTTCCAGGGCTGCTGATGTTGGCACTAACGTGCTTTGCATTAGTTTGCCACAGCTGGAGCTCTTGATTCACAGGCATGAAAAGAATCCAATTAATTTCCCTTCCTTCCTGCCTGCCTGCTGCCTACTTATAAACTTATTTAAATCACAGGGTAAATTATGGACCAGCAGAAAAATGTTGGCTGTGTAATATGAGGCATACGGACCATTACACAGAAAAAAAGACCATCAAAATGTTTCTATTGTTAATATGGAGAGGAGACTGTAATGTATATATACAAACAGGACCAAGAGAATGTGCATCCAAGACTTAGACTATTCAGTAGTGTTTTTACAGTGGCTAACTTTTGGGCAGCCAAATACCAGACCCCAACAAGGCATTTAAGTTCTAAGCTTTTCCCTGAAATAAATCAGGAACTTACACAACAGCTCCTGTTTTATTGAATCTGGGCCGCAGCACACCCTTCTCCGTATCCCCTGCATCGCTGAGGCTGACGGTCAGAAGGGTCTCCCTTGTATCATTTCTAGTGCAGTCAGCTAAAGAAGCGTTGAAAGCTCCTGTATGGAGAGAATGTGTTCTAATTAATTTCTAGCAGAGGATAAAATGGGAAAAGGACAGTTAGAGGAGGATTAAAGAGAAAAATGTCAAACTGATCAAAATGGTGCCAGTGTCTTTGCAGGTTGGGGGTGACAGCTGTATGGAAGGGTGTTTGCCATTTCTGTATCAAGCTGAATACAAAATGTCAGTGGAAAAGCTATTAACTCCTCTAAAGATAAAAAGAGCTTCCTCTTTTATCCAGGTGTGTGCAGTGGTAGCAATAATAATTTGATAGACATTATGGCAAGGACAGTTTCTGTCTGTTTGGATCACATGATATCTGTCACTAAAAAACTCCTCAGCATGCTCAGTCTGTATTTCTGTTTCCTGTTAATACTAGACTGGAAACATCTCTTCAGCATAGGAAACCTGTGCTTTGTTATTATCCCACTGCCTGCAACAACTTCACCCTTTGAGAGGATCAGGGACAGGGCAGCCATGAGCACCCATGGGGCAACCCTTCTGGCACTGTAGTTTATCTGTTGTCAGGTGCAGTAACCCTTTTAACCACAGTCACATGGTAGGAACCAGGCCTGATACCAGGATCTGCAGGATGGTGAATATGAGACTGCAGAGGAAGGTAACAGAGAGGATGGATATTTTATCTGCCATAAGGGTGAGTTTTCTTGCTTTTGCTTGAGCTCTTCCAGGGGATTAATAATGTCCTGAGGTAACAATTTCATACAGTGATAAATATTAATAAAAATACACAGCCCAGAAATAATGCAGAGAACAGAGAATTTGTCAGAAAGGATGAAGAAAGGGACCACACTCTCAGGAGCCAGGCCCAAGATTCATCTACTGTCTCTTTGGCGTGTGCCAGGCTACCGCAACTCCTATACACAAGAATATCATTTTTGTTTCTTTGGAGGAATATTCAACATTACATAGACTAGGCTGCACATTTATAATGTTTTCTTTAAAGACCTTAGAGTTTACAGTGATGACAACTTCTGCTTCATTAACAATAGGGATATTTTACTGATATGGTTAACAACCATGTGTTTTCTCTGCCTGAGTTCTATCTGGTAAAGTTTTATCTAGGCTTAAGAGAAACCCACCACATAAAGATACATGCTAAATCTATTCCTTAAGTTTATAGTGGTCCACCATACGACACCATAACTTTAAATTGGTTATTGAAAGTTCTTCAGGCATTTAGTCCTGTCTAATACCAAAGCCATTAATCCTACGTCTGCAAGATACTACACCTGTTGTAGCTGGGCATACATTAGCTATGTGACTGCATGCAGTTGGTAAGCAACCCCAGTGAATTCATTTCTCTGTTTTGCAGTATTTTTTTCTAGACACACATTTAGCTTATCTGATTTATGTTGTTTGTTGAGCCATAGACAATAATTATTTATATAATTTATTTCATAGGAAAAACTGAAGTACGAATATTAGAATATAAATTGTATTAAATATTGGAATCCAAGTTACACTTTGAAAAACATAACAATTCATTCTTCTGCCAAGAAAACAGACATTTCAATAACCTATTTAATTATAGGGAAGTTACTAAGCTACTGAGTTATGGATGAATTCTCATATAGGTCCCCTCTGCGAAACTGGTATATGCGTTAAGAATATCTACGTATGCCTAGAGAGTATGTACATACATGAGGACGTAGGTGTGTGAGAGTGGTGGAATCTGGACTCAGTATCTAACATTTGAAGATGAGCAGATGCAAACTTTATATCTTCTAAATGACTTAAAGTGTATATGCTATAAGCATTGCATCAGCCTATCCAGCAGTGTGCAAATATTTCACAGTGTGTTCTGGTATCCCAAAGAACCTTTGGGCACCTTCCAGATATGTCGGGTTCCAGAGCAGAATCTGCAGCTCATGCCTTAAAGCTTTTCCTCAGGCTCAGGGTTTCCACATCACAGAAGGCTGATTGTTGGAAAGGAAGAGGGTAACAACACATATGTGCTCATAATTGTTCACATTATGCTGCTGTTCCTCTCAGTTTTTTATTTCAGGCTGATTTCTAAGCCAAGAAGCCAAGTGAAGCAATTCTGTAACATTACTGTAGCTAAAATCCAGACAGAAACAGGATAAAAATTCAAAAGACACAGCAGTCAGCCTGGCATGTTAAATTTTGTGTTGCATAAACTCACATATCTTCCCGCTTGCAGCAAGTCCATTACAATGCCGATGGCCAGGACCCGATTGTAACTGCTTCTGGCATCATTTAGAAAAGGAGGAAGAAAGTCCTTTAGAAATGACAAGCAGTAACACAGTTATAATCCCCCCTAGCTCACAAATCTGGTAAAGGGGAAGCTGAGGGTGTTTCTTCTACAGAGAGCTGGCAGAGAATCTGAGGACACTTGATGAAATGTGATTATGCAATGCAGGGGTAAGGTGGCTTTATTCCTCCCCTCTGAACCAGGAGCTTATAAAGTGCATCTTTCAAGCCACCTTCTAAAAATACTGTGATCCATCACCACAGATGGCTTACAAATATGGTTCTAAAACCTGAATTTCAGAGGTGCCACAAGTTCACTAGAAGTCAGTAGACTTCATAATATTCAGTACTTCTGAAAGTCTGGGCATAGTTTTCTGTGGTACTTTGTAGAAAGGGAAGGTCAGAAAACAAAACTGAGTGAGTATTGCATAGGTTATAACTGTGCATACAAGCCCATGGTTTCATAGCCAAGTAACTTTCCTTTGTATATTCAAGCATGCACAGATTTTATAGATGAAAAAAAAAATGGATTTGCCTTAAAAGACAGGGATTCTTTCTTCAACCAACTTGTTAAATCAAATCCAGCTTACTAATGGCAAAGCAATTATCTCTATGAGAATGCACTGTGTTTAAAAAGAACTGGATCAGACACTCCTTATAACCTTTGCGTAAAGATGGGGCCAAAATACAAGGAATGCTGTTGGTGTTTACACGAAATACATCTACCAACAATGGAAAAGCAAAGTGTCAGAATGATCTAAGACAGAGTCTATATCATTTAGTGGCAATCTATCATTTGCAACATAGGTTTCCAATTTAACCATAAAACAAAAATCCCAAAAAATATCCACATGGAAAAGAGATATCTTTTCAGGGAACTCTGCAGTGAACCTCAGATCATTTAGTCCCTTGCTGAAGCGAATCTTGCATAACACAAATAAGCACAGTTTTTTAATTTCCAAGTAGACAAATGAAATAGGATTTAGATTCATAAAAATCTGTTTTGCCAACTACAATTTCTTTTCAAGTTAAAAAAATTGTTAAAAAATGGAGAGAATCATCATTGCAAAGGAAACTGCATGTGAAATATGGTACATGTGTCAAGATGCTTTTAACTACATGCTGCAATTCCAGAAATACTTACCATACTTCTTATGTTTGTACAATAAATCTAAGATTCTAATTATTCCATTAAGTAAATCATTTTCCAAAGCCCAGATGGAAGAATCAAGTGCTTATTTTCATGATATTATAGTCAACCTACTAATATTTTTTGTTTGTATCATTAAGTAATAATTTATGGTGCAGTGCAAGTCATTCAGCTTAATTGTAAGAATTATAAGGATCATTTACCTGTTTTGAACATGATGCATGTTCCAGTGTCCTGACAACACTGAAGTGAGTTTGACCTCTTAACTGTAATTTTTAACTTGATTCCAGTTTCTGCATGTTCTCCCTGCATGTTCCTCATATACCTCATCTCCACATCCTCAGACACACTTTTCTAAATGAGTCTAGTCTGTAAATGAGGCTATTTGTATGTAGTCTAGTGAAAACTGAGTGAAAATGTATGCTTTTAGGAAATGGATCTTCCATCATCCAGGTCATTAATGAAGATACTGAACAGTTTTGGCCTCCTTATGCCCTGAAGGATGCCACCAGTGACTGGCCTTCAACAGAACTTTATGCCACTTAGGACACCTTCAGACCAGAAGTTCAGCTAGTTTTCTGTCCACCTAGATGTCCATTTATCAGTTTATCAGTAAGGATGTTATGGGAGACAGTCAAAAGTTTTGTTAAAGTCGGGATAACAACATCCACTGCTCTCCCCTGGTCATTTCATCGTAGTGTAAGTTGCATGATTTCCCTTTCATAAATCCATTGCTAACTGCTCCCAATCACTTTCTTGTCTTTAATATGTTTGGAAATAGTTTCCAGGTTTATTTGCTCCATCATCAGTGTTCAAGGTGAGAATGACAAGCCTGTCGTTCTCCCTGCACCCTTTGAAAATAGGAGTGACATTTGCTTTCTTTAAGTATTCAGGAGCCTACCCAATCATCGTGATGTTTCAAAGATAACCGAGAATGGCCCTACAATGACATCTGCCAGTTCCCTCAGCATTCCTGGATGCCAAAGTGCCTCAGCAACTTAGGCACCCCATCTTCGCTGAAATCAGACTCATAAACGTAGCAGGAAAAAAAGATGCTTAATGAATCTGAATTTCTTTGAAAATTTGACCCTTTAGCTTATAGGAAACTGAATTTCACAATAAATCTGCCAGGAAGAGAAAAAGAGAATATAGAGTCACAACTTTTAAAACATCTTCTGCTAAAAAGGTTGTTGAACATACTACAAAACTTCTACTATATGGAACATTATAGGCCTGGCTCAAATTTTTCTGCAGCCAAGATTTCAGCTCTTGTCATGGAAAAGTTGAGTAGCAGACACCAAGCCATTTGTCAAGGACTTCAAGTTGAACAAAATGGGAGCTCTGCTTTTTTAGAAATGCAAGTCACACTTTAGATAAAGGTTCCATTTGTATTTGGTTCTAAAAGATTTAATAAATTTTTAGCTATCTCAATAAACAGTTAATCAGTGCCTAACAGATCAGAAGGACATTTCTAGCCTATGATAACCTTTAACACTGTTCATCTGAGTGTATATAGCAGTTATAATAAAGACTACTTATATCTGTAGCATACTTCTAAAGTCTATTAATAATTTAACTACCCTTTATAACTTTTAAATCAAGTGCTGATAGAAAGTGAAGCCAAAAACTAGTGTTTTCCTGACTGGAAGCACAGTTCTAAAAATCTAGTCCCAAATGTAGATACAGAGCACTTGAATTTTGAACTCAAGCCAAGAATAGAAGGCAAGGAACCTTGAGCCAATTATACCATGTTGGAATATGCAATCTCTGGATCACAAGAAGATAAAAGCTTGGCAACATTGTGTACTCTCTCAACAGTCTAAGTATTCCACAGTGCAAAATTTGTATTTTACTAATGAAAGTAATTGAACATTAACTGATTTTATTCTACAGAAACACATTAGAGTGGTGCTTCATGTGCACAGTTTTGAATAAATACAATTCCTAGATTTCTGATGGCCTTTTACCTATTTCGTACCCTAAATTAGTTTGTGCTAGACTAGTTTGGCTAAACTTTTGGCTGGTTTTGCCAGATTGATTCATAGCTTTACCAAAAATGTATTAATTTAATTTTAATTTTCATCACTAAAGAGCCCATCTATTGCTATCTGGTTGCAGACCTCCTGCACCTGGAGTGTAGATGATCAACTACTTGATTATGATGACTTGAAAGACTTCAGTTTTCTAGTTACGTATGTGATGCTCTCTAAGTCCTATGGCATCTCCAGAGGGAGAGTGTGTTATACTTAGCATTGCTGAAAGAATAGTTTCCTTTTTTTCCTAATAGGAATTTTTCCTTGCTGTGATTAGTTGAACTGTACTTTTGTGGTCTACTTAGCCCTTTTAATAGGCAAAATGTAATCTTCTAGTCGAAATGGGAGCCTACTATTTGTTCTAAAGTAAGTGTACACTGGTATGTCTATGCAATAGTATAAGGTCCTACTACCCTTGCTTTCTGTTCTTGTATAGCTGTTGTTCCATACAGGGAGTGCTGTAGTCGAATTAACTTGAAAAAATTATCAGCAGGCTACAAATTCATAGGAGGTTCCTGACTGCAAATGTTGAGGCTGTGATCCATATATTTAGCTGAGCAGGAGTTTTGTATGTGTCTAAATGAAGGGCTGCAGGTGGTAAGAGAAGGGACATGTTAAGTGGTAGGATTGAAAGAAACAGCTACCATTTGTAATTATGTTTTGTTTTTTCTTGTTTTAAGTGCCTTAAAAGTGAAAAGTATGTAGAAGACTTAGAATAGCTGGGATTAAATTTATACCATCAAATGAGGCAAATAATTTTATCTGTAATATCTTCTCACTTCTTCCTGTATATTCCCATTCATTATCTTCTCCTTTAAAGCAAGCGTAAGGGAAATTTCTCATATTTTGTATCTGCCAAACTCAGTTAATTTCTTGACATAAAGCCAAGCAAGGTAAGTTACAGCCATACTGAAGGGATTGCTCAGAGTGATCTAGCAATCAGCTGATACTTCCTGTTGCACCTTCAGTCCCTCTTGATTTAATTCTATTCAATCCTGCTGAGAAGAACTAGCACTTTATTAAGTGACTCTGAATCCATCTCCCCTTCTAATCCAGTATTTAACTGTATAGATCAAAGACCTACATCTAAACAGATGTCAGTAGCTCAGGAGAAACTGCAAATGGAGATAACACAGAGAACCCTAATTTTGATGGCTAATAATCTCTGTCTATATATATATATATATATTTATACACACACACACACAGAGAAATTATTTTAATCCTTATATTAACCTCATCCAAAGGTATTACTGGACATGTTGTTATGCAAATTTCATTCCTAAAAAGTTTGCAAAGTACAGCAAAACATAGTCTTTTATTTTCTAATGCAAGGTTGCAACCACCATTTGTTGTTCAGTAATTTTTTCCGGAGTGTATAATGCCATTCTCTTTTTATAAGTTACATAGGAATGCCTTTCCCAAGATAAGATTGTAAAGGCCAGGATATATCATCTGCCTTGTAGAAAAGAGTTTTATCATTATCCTTGATTCAAAGTGTGACTAAAAAATATAAGTTAGAAATTTACAGAAATGGAACATACATTAATTAAAATTAGTTTTATTTATTTTATTAATTTTAAATAATAAATAACATTAATTCCTTGTCAGATCACTGTTAGAACCATAAAACATTGGATTGACAAAGTGGGAGCAGCTCTTACCTTGAAACTAGTGGAGCCCATTTTCAAGAGAGTTTTGTAAACATGCTAAAATCAGAGCTGCTACTGATTGGCAAGATGATGTCTCGTGTTGTTCATTAAATTTGTGGAAGGAGATTTTAGTCATTTTTTTTGCCACTGACCTCGACTGGCTTTCAGTTTCAGTGAATTTTAGCTAGGGCTTTAAAAAGCCTTGAGAAAAGGGCCCTACCAGGTTCTTGCAGTTCTTTTCTAAAAATAAAGTAAACCAAGAAGGATCTATTTTTTCCCAGCAGTTCTGTTAAAGCCAGAGCTTGTGGGCCTGAGTAAGAAGTTGGACCCAGGTTTTCCTGGTCGATATGTAAACAAGTAGGTTAAATAGTTGTTCTGCTGCTCTCTTGCCAAATGAAGACTTACAAATTTAAGCAAAGTGAGACAGCTTTGTTAAAAGAAATAGAAAATGAATTCCACCTCAAACTACTACCCAGTATTTCAATGGTTAGGCACTGTCCCGAGAAGCAAGAATTTAAATTTACTCTTTTCTCCATATGCTGGAGAGAGCTGAACAACAGTATTTAGACGTATCATCAGCCCAGCAACATCAGTGGGTGGCTTGTTAAACAGCTCTCCAGGGTCAAAACATTAGGTGACAGCTGATTCAGAGTTCTGAGGATTTAGTTTTGGACTTAAATATCTGAACTTAATGTCATCTATAAAAAACCTGAAGTCCTTCTTCTGAATTAATGTCTCGTGTTCCATATGTTACATGAAATATGTTGCTTAATACATTTAATGTTTAAGACTGAGGTCTCCCAGCTTTTAGTTCCTGGGTCTGTTATTGGTTTGGTTTTCAGAGTTTGAGTTAGTCACTAATTTTCCAGACAATAGACTAGATAGAATATTTTTCAGATTCGTCAGGATGTTCATCAAGGTTCAAGTACTTCTATAGTAACTGAAGATCATAAAATAAAATCATAAAATATCATAAAATATCGTCATTCGGGGTCATAAAATATCGACGCAAAGGGTTTTCATAAACCTTAAAGTTTATGAAAGATGATGTTACTGTACAAAATACTTCTACCTCAATAAATGCAAAACAAAGACACTACCAGAAAAAATCTGAAAAAAAAACAAACTTTATATTCTGTCTGTAATCTGTGCTGATTCAATAGCAAATGCATACATAGAACACCAAGCACCATACTAAATCAATTTGCCTTAAATAAAATAGAAACGTTTTGTTTTTAGGGAATGATCATTAATATTTTTTTTTCTTCAAGAACCTACTACATAAACCAACTTAGTATTTTGTAATTAAGTCAAGTTCTTCAAAGTCAAATAACTTTGCTTTTTCTCCCTTCCTGTCAGTCAATCATGTTACAAAAACTTCTTCTACATTCAGTCAGACAGCATGCTGTAAAGGGCTCACTTTTCTCTTAAAAAAGAGACATGACACATAAGCCACCGCTGCACGGTCTGTCATCAAATCATCCGCGTGGCATAATCCCCACCCTGTTATGTCAGAAAGGTAGAGTACATGCAGCTGGCTGCCGTTCCCGTGTGCCTGCTAAACCTCTGCTGAAGTCAGAGTGAGCCAAAATAGAAGGCGAAAAATAGACAATCCTTTCAAAGCTTTGTGAAAGGGTGTTCCGTCAGTTAAAGGAAAACGTAGTACGTAAGGATGAAAAGAAGAGCAGACATCATGGAAGTGGACACTATTTTTAGCTCAAATTACCATTCAAATGATGATGTATAATTATCTATTAATGAAAATAACTTCTGTGCAGCTTAGTGGCAACTTTACTGTAAGTTTTACGTAGATGAGTGAACTTAAGACAACTGTTAATCTTCTAAGTGACTTAAGACTTAGAGGGTAAGATAGACAAATCTGTCCATAGAGTAGTCTGTCCATCATATCAAAGAGAATAAGACTGCAAAATGCCATCTCATCCTTCTTCATTAAAGAAATGCATAGATATATCCTATATGGATTACCTATATATTTTTATATGTTTCTATAAACACAGCCTTTAAATATACATAAAAATGTATTGCATACATTCAGCAATACGTAAATACAAACCCAATACCAAATAGTGGTTTTCAGTATATTACTTAAACATATACTTAGTTACTTAATATACTTAATTACTTAATATACTTTATAAAAACATATACTTAATATTTAATAGTATACTTATATTACTTAAAATACACTTAAACATCCATGGGATTTTTGTCTGAATTAAAAGTAAATATTTTATGCATTCATTGATTATGAGTTTCTATGTGTTTTCAATCATCTTTCTCTGTAACCTTGAGGACTAGAAAATTTACTTCCAAATAATGGAAATCTGAGACTCATTTATTTCATGATTGCAGTAGCTGTCATAAACATACACATAAATTTCAAAGGTTGTGCTTCAGATTAGGTCTAAACTGATCCCATGAACTGTGCCTCCGTTTGCAGTTGGAGCATGTTTATATTCTTGCAGCGCATCTTCTGTTTTAGTTATATCCTAAAGTAATAATGTGTGTGTGGTCCATGACCACTCTGGGATGCAGTCCAGAGCGCAACAAAAGGGAACGGTTGGAGTTGTGCTTCAAAAGCATGCTTTTGATATGAAATGAAGTGGTAATGGAGAAGCTCCCGTTGTCGGCATTGCTAAATCACCAGCCCTTATCCATGAGGACTAGAGGTGATTAGAGTATTAGAGAAAAAAATAGAAAAAGAAAGGAGTTGCATTTATTGTTCACCCTACTGGCCACCTTTGTACAAGTAATAAGTAACAAGAGAATGACAACTCTGAAGATGGATTATTGTCCATCTGTACTTCTTTGTGCGGTCAGTGTCATTGCAGCATGTTTTCCATTTTTTCATTTGTGAACATGCAGAGTGACTAGGAGACGTGAGCATTTATCTAAAGAAGTATGATGGGTTTGCAGTGGCAAATGCATAACAGAATTGAAGTTCACCTTCACGCCACTCTATTATGCCTGTGTGTTCATGCATGTAATGACTTTGCTGAGAAATGCGTAAAGTTTGGTGGTCAAATTGAGAAATCCAAGGCAGGCACAGAAAATGAAATAGAGTTTTGAGCCAGAAGAGAAAGATTACAAATGTTACACTTTTTGCATGAAAGCAGACCAGTTTCCAGAGAAAAGTAAGAATGTGGAGAATTTGGCAGTCAAAGTATAGGTAGAACAAAGTAGGCAGAACAAGCCCAGAGCAAACAAGCAGATTTACTCACTGTTAATACTGTAAAACAGAGCTCACTTTTTTAACTAATTCGCCACACATCCCAGTAAATGCTATGTACAAATGTCCGTAACTACATCCCTTCTCAAAATCCTCTATTTACTGATAGTTAGATCAACTCTTTCATTTCAGTGGACGCCATGCAAAGCATTATTATGTACTCTGAAAATGTTTTTGGGAGCAACAAACATCAATTTTCAATACAGAAGGGCAAAATTATCTTGATTTATCTAATGCTGAAGTATTCAGTCACTAAGGGAGCAGCCTTTTTCTAGCAACGAATGTTCTTGTGCGCAGTGCTATATCACCGGGTCCCTTCCCGCATCTGTCATGGTTTGTTGCTCTGTAAAACTTGCACGCTGTAGATATTGCTGCAAATAAAACATCTTCTTATTTCACGTGCATTACAATATCTTTTTAGGCAGCAGGAAGAAGATATATGTACCTTCTTTTGTGCTGCTAATTATATACATATATACAAGGAAACAGTAATACGGCATGAGGAAAAGCCTTAACAAACCAAAACAAAAGAAAGCATTTGGTATTTCTGTCTGCCTGTGATAATATGGTATGAAAGCAAGCCCTGTATCCAGTCCTACAGCTCTGTGTGAAAGTTGTCCCTATTATGTGATCTAGAGAAAGATAATTAATTAGTCTACCACTCATTTAAATTCTGGATTACTACCCAGAGAGGTGATTTCAGACTCATAGATCTAGAAGATTCATTCACATTCTCCAAGCCAGGATGAGCTGTGCCTCTGCCATTCATAGCAGATGTTTGTCTGCCATGTTCTTCTGTACTGTCCTTGATCGGGATTCCTGCATCTTCCCAGGTTATATGCTTCACTGTTCCCCCTGCTAGTAAAAAGGCTGAATGTGTAAGGCAAATCTTCTCTGAAGCAATTTAAGACCAGTATTTATTGTCACCTCCTTAGGGACATGAAAAAAATGCTTATTTCTTTTCTATTTTCTGTAGCCTTTACATACTTAAAGATTGCGCTCATATCCCTTTCTCTATTTTCATTTCTATTCAATCATTCCTGACAAGTCTTTTATCTAGAAAAGTGCTACTTAATTAAATGACTGAATGAAATTGCCCTTTCATGGCAAAGCTTCAAATAATGATACACCTAAAATGCCCTTAGCTTCGGTCTAAAGATTTGCACCTGGAATTTTTATGTTTAGCACCTATATGGTCAAATAATCTTTTTAATAGCAGTATTTCTGGACACTGACTATGCTATAGAAGTTTTGCCTGTGTAGGCCAAGAATCTGTATTAAAGCCTGTTTGAAAACCTGAATATCAACAGTGAAAATCTGGCATTGCAAGTTCCAAGTTGCAAACGTGGGCTTGTGAAACCAGGCATTTCAAAGCTGAGGCATAAAGTGTGAAGCCGATCCAGGAGGCAAGACACTAAAGCAGAGGGAATAAGGCAAGCAATTAGATAGGGATAAATTAGTTCCATTTAAATGAGGTTCTTAATAAAAGCAAACAAAAACTAAATATGCAGAAGACTCAGAAAATAATCATGTGCAACTCTTCATTATTCTTCTGTCAACAGATTTTTCTTTTGGATTTTTCTCTTTTGGAGAATTCTGCTCTTCCTGCTGACAGCAGGTGCTTTGTAGATATTGCAGAGGTGTGCAAATATCTTCAAGGTGCATGAGTACAAGCGTTCTGACAACCCTACGCGTCCTGCAAGAGTTAAGCGTGGCACTTAGTGAGCGGCTTTGTTCTCGATTACAGACACGCTTTGCTCACAACCTATGTGCTGCTGACAGAATCTGTGACCCAAATAAATTTTCCATTGACTCAGTGGTGGTGATTATAGCCAAATTGCAAATTTCCCCATTCATCTTCACTTCAGCGGCTTTATTACTTTAGAGTAATCCTAGGGTCACCTAGGCAAAAAGTATCTGCCAAATCATAGATTCTACACCTGTTTTTCATTCTGTCCTACTCTTTCAGTAGGAGTAAAAGACTGAAAACAAACTGCGTAGAATATGATTTTGAATCTTAATTTGTGGGTGCTTTTTATGAAAATCTTATACAGATTGAAGAAGGTATGTTTTTAGAGACATTTAGTCATTAAAATGATAAGAGGTTATAAGGGATAAAGATAAATACATTACGGCAGTGCAAATAAGGAAGTGTTTGCATGATAGTTCTTACTGGTATCTATATGTCTTCATTGTTCTAAATCACCATTAATTAAATCTATTGATACAATTATGAAAAAATATGAGAAGATTCTTCCCCGCATTTACTGCTACGTATAGGAATAGAGAACTTCAATAGTTGATAGAAACAATTCCTGAGCAATGAGATAATTGATTGTATTTCAGGGGAGAAAAAAAATATATTTTTCCTCTGTTTTGATTGTTCAAATTATAAATATGACTCTAATGATCCAAAGTTTAAGTTCTGAAGATAACAGAACTTGTTGAGAGTGAGAACAGCACCGGGAATTAAGTGAACAATTCCAATAAGACACCGGCCTGTAGAGCTATTGCTGTGGTTTTTCTATGAGCAGGTACTGAACAATTCCTGCTGTTAAAAATTTCCCCTAGCCTTAGTTAGCACCACCGCCTCTTGCAGCTCTGTAGCTAGCAAGTAAAATATAACTTTGCAGGCGCGAAGCAGCTGCGGAGAGGTTTTGTGGGCCAGTCGGGCTGTAGGAGGGAGGTAGCAGAGCGTCCCGTGTAAGCCCTGGCCGTGAGGCATCATGTGCCCCAGCTCTCCTCCGTGGCTGCTTCGCTCCTCACATCCGACCGTGCGGGAGGCTGCGCTCGTGAGCTGCTGCCTAGAGACACTCCCCGTGCAGCAGGGGGTCATGAGTCTCCCCAAGGCATGTGGCCATGCGTATAAAAACAAGTAGCACGTGCTTAGATGCTACTGCACTGAAGACAAATGCAGTGGGAACCGTCAGGGATTCTGAGCATCCCTGAGTCTCATCGGATTCAATGGAACGTGCCCCTGGGGAGCCATAATGTTACAAATGTCAAGACTTGACAATGAATAGAAGATAACGTAGCATCTTAATGAGGAATTGTCACCCCCGATTAAGCCAGTAAGTATTTTAGTATGGCCTTTAATAACCAAGGCTTTCATTGCATGCAATCAGAGAGTACATTAGGAAAGCAATATGAATAATAGCTGTGTGCTTTGAAAATTGAGGACAGATGCATAAGCTATAAAATCTCTTTCCAATATACTAAATAAAAAGGAGAAAACTCCCCCAGAGTATTTCTAGACAAAGCATAAACCTGAAATCATTAAAAATAGGTACCACATAGCACCTATTGCCAGATTATAGCAGCTCTGGGTATATGAGGTCACATGTACTATATTGTTTAAATATAGTTTTGCTTTCTCATCTGTCTGATTCTTCTTACCCACAATGATGATGATGATAATAATAACAATAACAATAACTTTTACATTATTAGAAAGAGGATGAACAAGACTATCCATTTGGAATCAAGGAATGAATAGTCAGCACCAAGGGAAAGTTTATAAAATATTTCCTGGTATTACTACACCCACTCAAGCTCCAAGGATTATCAGTACTTTGTACTTTGTTATCAGTTTCTTAAGGGCTTTGCTTTTATGCAAAATTACAGATAATTTAAGATCAAAAGAAAAATATTAGCATGGAAAATTTGCCTTTCTGATAGAACTAGTAATAACAAAGATAATTGACCTGCTCATGAAAGATTATTGCTTCTGAAGAAAAAGTTAGATATTTTATAAGTATTCAGCTAATGTTATATTTATTAAGATGAGTAAGCACACATTAATAATTCAATAAGGCATATATGAACTGGTATTCTGAGGAAATCATGCAAACATGCTGTTTCCTGTTTGAGGAAGATGATTGATTTTCTACTTTGGTATTTTTATTAGATTTTTTATTATTTTTATTTAGATATTTAATTATTTTTATTTAGATACTTTATTAGATACTTTATTTTTAAGAATTGTACCATTATTTTAAATAACATTCATAATTTCTGTTATTGTTTTAAAATTCAAACTTTTTTGGCAAATGAGTTTTATTTTCTCCCATTTGATCACCTTTCCAAAGGGAAGGAAAACAAGTTTCACTGAAAAAAAGAAGATTGACTTAAGTGAGCAAATGCATCCCATAGTCAAAAAAATAGTAGCAATATGCCAAAGTGTATCTCATGGGCTGGAGAAGAAAGCTTGTTATTCTAGTCAGAGGAATAAAACTGTTGCAAACAGCCGTTTCAAAAGCTCCTTTCCTACCTTTCAAAATCCTACAGTACCCATAACTGTCTGACCTTACATAGCATACCTCATTGGTAGATAGAGTGGCTGTGTAAAATGAGGATAAAAGGTTGAAATGCATGGACAGAAGTCGTCATTTGTGCAATATTAGAAAGAGCTTTCTTCCTCCAGCTGTGTACAAAGCACTGGGCAGGAGCTGACAGAAGGCATGCAGTCGTTGCTGAAGGGAATTCATGAAGTGCAATTTATGAAGCAGCCAAGCACAAAGAGAGTATCTGGTGTAACAGGGAGTTACAGGATAGATGCCGTCATGCTTGCAACACCGTATCCCTACACAGTCAGAAACACAAATTCCAAGATCTTGAAGCCGTCTCTGTGGTGGAAGAGACAATATCCCTTCTCCATGCATTGCCAGCGAGGGTAGCTGTACCACAAACCTAGCATCTACAGCCAGCCTTCCTCAGACTGCAGAAATCTGTACCGCATCCTGACAGCTTATCTGCACAGGCAAGAAGCAAAACACTTGTTCCACCAATGGACAGAACTTGTGTGATCACTGGATGCACTGGGGTACAGCTGGGGCACAAGGGGTTCCCTGTAAACACCATCAAAGTTGTGCAATTCTTCCCCTTCATCTCCCTGCTTATTTTTTTTATTTCTCCAGATGCGAACAACACAGTTAGCCACAGTTATGCTCCTGGCATGCTGGAGGCTATCATGATGGCTGATCTGATACAGTTTTTCTCATATTTCTCCATCTGTTTCTGCACATCACACATTGTCTGCTCTTTTAAGATTTCAGCTATAAGCTGTTGGGGACAGGAACTAACCTTTTCTTCAGATTTTTTTTTTCTGTGCCTAAGAGCTATTCTTAATGTGATCTTCTCATATTAGCCAAATATAAATTAATATATTGCTTCAGTCACAATCAATTTAAAATGCCTAGTGTAGAAATAACACATTCCTTCACAATAGCAAAAAAATTAGCAAATCTCTTTCTTCTTGCAGATTAATTAATTATTTCTCAGAGCCTTGCAGAAGATGCTGTTAAGGTAGAAAGGAAGGTAAGAACATCAATATTTAACCCTCATAACAACATTTTAAGGGAGACTTGTCACTACCAAATATTTTGTGTTGTGGGAATTCAATTATGTCCTTTGTCTGTTTCATGGAAACTGTAACCTAGATACAGAGCAACCAAACTGATAAACATAAAACAATATTTGGCATGTTATGAGCAACCATATTTCAGGGGAAATTATTTGAATTCATTTATATATATCGTAAACTTAAATTACAGCCATGAGTTTTGGCTCAACGGAGTTCTCTGAACTGTAATAGCAGAGAAGTCTAATATAAGGTTATTTTTTCTGATTCTGGGAAACGTCCCTTTCCTAATATAATGGCAACCCTGCCACTGTGCATTTGAGTCTATAATAACAGTTTAATTATAAAGCTCATTTTTCAGTGGAGTTGAACTTCGTGACATAGAACAATACTTCAGAGTGACAGAAATAGCCAAAGGTTGGAAGCAAACAATAAACAATTTTGGTCAGTTGTGTACATGCGTAAGAAAAAGAATAAATTAAGACTGACTTGTGAATGTCTTTCACTTTCTATTTAAAACTAAAATATGATTTCTGCATACTTTTCCAAGATAGTCAAGGTGTTTTCAGGCAAAGACTTTCAAACACCATTTTTCATAAGCAAATACACCTGGTCGCTCTAATTTTAGTCATCACATTGACCTACTTATGAAAGGCCTTTCTTTTTTCCTAGCATCCTTACAAAGAAAGTATCCTTGAGTCTCTCTGGCTATTAAATAAATAGTGAATTTAACTAGTTTTCCCACAGCAGAGGAAAATGCATGATGTCAAAATTCCAAAAATAGTTTTAAGCTTTTAGATCAAACAGCCGTAACAGTTCTACATCTATAGATGCCTTACATTTTCATCTGAATCCCATGCTGACTTCGACTACTTACAGCTTCACAAGTAAATCAATATAAGTGCAGATTACGAGAGCCCTTCACTTCTCTAGGCTATTGACTGCCACAGAAGCCTGTATTCAGAGAAATGGGAGATGTCTGAAGTTGCTTTGTATCTTTGTCACCTCTTTGATCAATCAGATCAGCTTAGATCAACTTACAGAGCCAGTGCTGCTTTGCCTAAAGCTTGTGACTATATCATCAAGGAATCTACCTTGTCATTGTCTGACACTATTTTATTTTACTTTCTAGTAAAGGGTTTTTGCATACAAATGAATACCTCTTTACTCTTAAATTTCACATGACATTTACATGAGTTAAAAAATAAACAAGCTTGTGCAATTAAGTTCCAAAATTCAGCTGAGCTACACGAAACACTGAGCTTTAACACAAAAGAAAAGTAGCTTCTGACATTTTGATGCACTTTTCTTTGTCCCATCAGAACTGCTTTGTGGTAGCAGGAGTGCCTTTTGAGAGTGTTCATTTCAGGATGCTTCATATTTCATCTGTTCCATCTTCATTTATCTCCAGCAATTATACTCTTATTGGTCTGACTTAAAATAATTCAAAGGATAACTTCATTCCACTCTATTAGGAGTTTTCAGTATATCTGATACAAGTTATGCTGTGATTAAAGCTATATAATTATACAATTAATTATTCTACTTCTCTAAGTGATGCGTAAAGTTTTGTTCGTGAGAAAAAGGGATAGTAACACATGAACATTAGTAGGCATTTAGGTATGAAAATGTGTAATTGATTAGGATTACCACTTACATTTACAAAAGGCCAGATGCTAAAACAGTTGATATCCTTCCTAACCCACCTGCTGGTATTTTCTTGGCTGATCAAGCCCCAGATAGTACTATTACTGAATTTTAATTTTGGGCCCTCATTGTCTGTCATTACCTGTCTGAAAGGGCAATCTGTTTGGCTTTGCAATTAAATTGTGCATAGTTACTTGTCATCTTTCTCCACATTTGCACTTTCTTTCATATAATAGGCTTTAAGACTGCCAAATTTAGACTTGGGAGAGAATAGAGAGTGTCTGAATAATGAAACCTTGTAGAGGCAGTTACTAAATGCTATCAGGGCTGATCAGACACGGTAGTTGTGATTGCAAGGTAGAAAGCTGTTCATGCCAGTGGGACTGCAGAGTTGTAATGTATGCTAGAAACCAATCAGTTACCTATCAAAACCTACCTTCTTGCAGAGAACCGTCCATTTTATTGTCTTACCTAGTTTTGAGCCAAAATTTTAGAGGATTTGTGTCTTGCCCCCATGTCTTAGTTGAAAGGAAGTTATTAAACACAGCAGGAAAAAAAGAAGAATAACTAGAAAGATCTGTTCAGGCTCCTGTCAAGAGATCATAAATAATCCAGACTTTATTTTCTACTCCACAAGATATTGCAGTGTTCTACATACAACAGAATCTCATTATTTCGCACTTCATTATTTATATTTTGAATAATTCTTACAGTCCAAGCTTAAGTTGACAAGTTCTTCTGACATTCAATAAGAAAGTAAAAGCAGAAGCTGAAGGGACGCTTTATTTCCAGTAATTCATGTGTTTTACAGAATAAAAAATAAGAGATGCTACTTTCACTTGTCTGCAAATAATTAAAATGCAAGACGTATTACCAACATTAATTTAAACTAATTCCCAGATTTTACTGTACTTTCAGATAACTGTAGTTATATTCATCAATATAGCAAGAGGTATAAGGCTGCCCACAGAATTTATATGAAGCTTTAAATCTAACCTTTCTATGGAGAGGAATGTAAACAGATGATTATAATATATTTTTAATATAAAAATTTAATCAGCAAGAAATAAGGGTTTTTTTTCTAATCAATGTGAAATGATATGATATCTAATCAAATCTGTGCTAGAAGCAGAACTAAGGATCAACACAATATCTCCTTCTGGATGTACATATTTTCAGTACTTTCAGCTTGAAGAATTTGTTATGTTCATATTGTCCAAGGATTATATAAACCAGCTTTTCTACATAATAACTCAGTGAAAACAAATGAAGTATGGCAGATCCACAAACAACACAATCTTAAAGATAAGAGAATTTTTCAGATATTTAATTCAGTTTCTGAAGAACTGCTTCATGTTTTTTCTTCTGTTATTCATTTATAACCCATAGAAGTCTTGGTTTTGGCAAAGAATGCCAGAGATTGAAAATTAAACTGAATAATATCATATAAAGCAAAAGATAGGAAAAGAAATGGTTTAAACACAAAGCGAAATCCCACTGCTTTAAATTCAGCACAAGAGAAGGCCCAAAAAGCCATTTATTCAAAGGACAAAGTCCAACAACTGAATGGCAGGAAATACATAAATAAATACCCATCTGTGCAACATTAACAATGAGAACATCTGTTTTACTAAAATTACTACAAACCTCCAGGTTTAGTGCAAGTCATTCTTTTTATGTATGAGTCCATCATCCTAATCAACAAAGGAGCAGCACTGCAAATGTGGGACCCAGCCCAGAGGTTTTGAGGTGTTTGGGAACTTACAGGCTTTTCACATCTTTGCAATTTAATTGGTAATGACTATTCTGGCTGTTGTTTCTAAGCCAACTTCTGCCCGTGGCCATATTTGGATATAACAGGTTTCACGTCAGATTTCTAGTTCCACAACAAATTCAGACAAAGATGGAGCAACAGAAGATACTGATTTTTGATTTGTGAGCAATATATAAAAACAGATAATAGATCTGTTGTTAAAGGTATATTATAGAAGATAATGAGCCCGACTTTCTCTTGTGATCCCTTTATTTAGCACAACTCAGATTTCCTGATGTGCTTATTCCAAAAGGCAACTGGCATAGCAAAATGGCTATTCTGACTTACCTCGCTGCCAGAATGTCGATGGCATATTCAACCCCAGCTGAAAATGCCTCGCAGAGGTTTGCTGCGTAGTCCTGGGCCCTGAACTGTTTGCTGTCTTTCTCCCCGTGGGCGCTACCTGCAGGCACGGCGAGACAGCTGAGCTATGGCAACTGCTGAATAACGCAGAGCCCTCCTTGGAGAGAGGGACCCTGCTGTGCGTGAGAGGTTCTGAGCACTTTCACACCAGCCCCAGCAAAAGGAAGCACAAAGTTCTGACTCAGGTCCTGAAAAATGTAAACTTGACTGCAGCGTCCCATCCCGCAGCACCCGTTTGGCCCAAGTGAAAAGCTGGCCCAGCTTTTCCCCACGTGGATGCCTGAGCACAGTAAGGGTGGGACAAGCACTTACACAGGCAGTATGGAGGAAATAAAGGAGAATCAGCAGTTCAGAGTGAGCCTAGTGTCTCACAGACACAGGTGGAATTCTCTGCAATTCTAACATTTGATTAAGGTTTGCGTGTGCAGGCACACAGATTGAAAAAATATACTTAATACTTCAAAAGCCAAGAAAGTCAGTATAAAACTATCAAAAAAGTTTATTTTTTTTTTTTTTACTGTGCAATTTTCTAGAAAAAAATAGACAATTTATAGAACAACTATATATTCTGGAATTTTATGACAGTTACACATAGTATTTCAAAAAAGAACTATCACATAACTTCCTGGAATCAGATGGCTTAGAACATACAGTTACAATGTACTCAGTAATCACCAGCCAACTTCATGTCTTTTCAGAAGCTCTTTAAACATATCCAGATTAAACTTTATAATAGCACAACTCAGTGGATGAGCTTTTAGTGACTTTCTCTAGTCTGGAATAGATCAGGAAAAGTACAAGCACAGCTTCTAACTCCCCTGAATCATTTAATATCTTTTGCTCCAACCAAAGGAGGATTAGTCTGTTTTGGAAAAATAACTGACTTTTTTTTTTTTTTTTTAAAGAAGGAATGATTAGAAAATGTCATTTAAATTTTTTTCCTCATACAAATTAAATCTCATTCCAGCTGTCTGAGATATGGCCGTCTTCAAATCCTTTCATTGCCTTTCTTTCATCTACGGCATTAGATTTTATCTCTGAGGGCGAAATCCAAGTGCTTTCTTCAATAATGCTGAGATTCACCTCTCTTTCTTGAATGTAAAGCCTTAAACTTTTACCTGCAGCCTGAGTAGAAATTTTGATCCCTTCCACATGATGTTTACCACCATCCTCTTGGCCCCAGTTTGCATCCTCTCACCTCGTGTGTGTGATCATATTCCTCGCTCTCTATCCAGTTTCTTGCTTTTAGCAGCACAACACTCCCAAGAAGAGCTTTTCTAATAACACATAGAAGAATAGGATTGTGTTGATGACTGTCATTAGCATCAGCACTGATTTTATATGTCTTGATCCATTTCTTACATTTCATGTTTAGATGGAAGAAAAAAAGAAAAAACACTAAAGAAAATACTAACTCTGTTAGTCCACAATGCTCCTAAGTCCCATGGGATAGGAGCAATTGGTTGCATTTTCGTAAGCTATAGATAGTTCATCGGTGCTAATGATGCAGTCATGCATCAAATGTCTCAAGGCCTTTTGGCATCAGTTAACCAGACCCAACTTGCTGGTGCTTCCCAGTTGCACCGTGGGCTCCAAATAATTGTGTAAGTAAATCCACTGTCTTTAAAGATCAGTTCCAGAGGAGCATGTTGCTTTGCTCGTGTCATTGAATTTCCATCAGTGTTCCAGTTTTCTGATGTGCTGTGCAGGATACAGCAACACTGAGTATTCTCTGCTTACTCTTCAAAACAGTAGCTCAGGTCTTTCCAGGGTATGACCCAGCGAATGGAGGCTGAGCAGTGATTCCATTTGTACAGTGAATTGCTGTCTGTCTGCATACCTGTCCTCTACCCTGTCAGCACTGACAGGCAAGGCCAGTTGTGTACGAGGGTAAATGTTGCCAGCACTTTGTCTTGCCCCGGGGCTAGTGATTGTTCCTGGAGGCAAAGGCCTCTTACCAGTTTATCCGGTTGCTGTAGCAAATACATAAAATATGCCACTCCGGCTAGTATTCACAGCTAATGTCAAAAAAAAAGTTGCTCTGGTGGGTGGGTGACTTATTCTTGCATGTGGCTGAATATCTTAACCTTTTGCTTGAGCTTATAGATGGTTAATAACAGAAACATTTCCTATGTCATAATAAATTACAGCCTTTCTCCTCCACAGCTAGGCTTCAGCTTATAGCGGGTGTGTTTCTTGATTAAATCGTTTGTTTGCCGGCCTCCATGTGACTTAATAGATAAAACGAGTCTTGCTGAGAGGTGAGTCACTGTTGTCCTTTCAATTAGCAAAGGCTTATTTTTCTAGGAATGTGAAAACTTCTTGTTATACAGCCTTTTTCTGCTTCGTAATATTTAAAATCTGAATCATGAACATTCCAATCTTTTGTATTGTTTTTGTTCTCTTCATTTCCAAGCTTTTAGTGATTTATATATTCCACGGCCATAAACCCTTTGCTGATGATAGCCAAGGTTCTACTGTCCTTCCTCGTCTCAGCACCATACGCTTGTGTATCAGCAGGTAGTGCTTTTTACCTACCCAGCTTTCTGCAAGATCTCTGCCTTCAGGAGTCTGTCTGTTTTCCCTGTGAGGCTGCAATTCACATGAAATATTGCTGCTCCCTTGGGGAGCTGCCGCAGGGACTTCCCAGAGCTTGCTCCGCTCATGGAGCCGTTGTTGCCTTTACTCTTTTTATAGAGTGGCCTCCAGCAGAGGCCTTGGCGCATATGCTGTCACATTTCCCATGACACTGAATCCATGTCAGATTAAGACAGATTTTAGTAACGTCTAAATCGGAATGCAGTTTAGATTCTGGGCAGCGTTCAGAAGAGCAAGATAAAACCATGTAAGAAAATACATAGGTACATGGTGGAGATATACCAGGAGTGTTAAGGCAAATTGTGGCAAACTGTGAGAAAATAAATACTGGCATATGGCTTGGGTGAGGCAGTCCATTTTAATTTCTTAAATGAATGTCCTTGCAGCTGCACTAGGACTGTTCTTTGAAGTATTTCCATGCCCAGGAAATTATGAGGAAACCTGTAGGTGTTATTCTGGTCCCTGTACTGACCTTCTCAAAGGAGTTTTTCAAAAAAACGTGCCTTCAAATGTGCAAACAGTGTGGCAGGATTACCATGCATTCTCTGTGCCAGACAGACAAGGTTACACAGCAGAACTTACCAATGCCAGTATTGGCATTAAAAAGAAAAAAACATAGCACATGTATTTGCATATTTTGCTCAGGAAAGGTTAAAACCTACACACTTTATCTAACAAATAGTTAGATTAGTCTGACTGCTATTCAGAGCGTCTTTTAGGGATTCCTCAGAATCATCAGAGATAAACAGGGTTAGCTTTATTGGCAAATATGCAAACATACATTCAAAGCAAACCGTGAAAATAACTAATCCAGCTGCCTTTACTTGCCATATTTGACAAGTACCCTCACCATCAAATTCTGTAATGACCAAGGTGGCAGATAATGCTTAAGATTATCTTGTGTGTGTGTACATTTTCCTCTCTGGTCCCAGCAGATATCGCACAAATCTCAATTTAAAGACATTACAGCTAATGAATCATATGGTGAAATTCCCATATCAACTGTACAGTTGGGGAGCAACAAACTCAGCTTGGCACAGTAAATCATAATACCTAGCATCTGAAAAGATAATTTGCAAGGAGAGAAAGAGATGTCAAATTCAAAATCACAGTTGTAAAAATAAAACTCCTGACATTTCCTTCTGTCCTGCTTCTCCTACTCCTCCAAGTGCAAAACGGTCAAGTGTTCACTAGGCAAAGCAGTGCATGCTCAGCATAAAACTATCTTTATTTTCACAGAATCCATTTAAAATGAGAAAATGAGAAATGTCAGGATGCCCAATTTTGCTAGAGAAAGAACAACTATTTCTAAAAGAGTTCAGGGCACAATGGTGCTCTTATAAAAATGATGTAATTTGCCTCAACAAAAGTAAAGCCTGCCTGGTTCAGTTCATTTTCTTCCTTACCTAGTGCTGCAAACGTGTTGCTATTTACCTTCCAGCATTACAGTGTCTCTTAACAACTAAAAATCAACTTCAGGCTAGTAGTTGCAACCAGTAAATAAATGAAAATAAACATTTATCACTAAAAGTCTCAAAAATATGGAGGTCATCTTTATTCTGGAGATTTGTAAAGGAACGATCTTGTTAATTCATTTTATGTGTATTTCTAGCCAAGATGATTTCACTGGATTTTTTCCCTTCTCTCAACTGTGTGTCCTGTATGTACACTTGTCCTTTGTGGGGTCTAAACGCATGTGAAGAAAGTGCAGAGCTCTGCTTACATATTCTTGTAGTACCCGTGAAGGAAGCAATGAGCCACCAGCCTCCCAACAGCCTGGTACAAAAGCCATTGACTTCTTTACACCAGTAACAGAGTATTTGGGGTAGAGAAATATTTGGGACTCATCTCATCTTTGCAACTTAGGAGTGAAACAGACTTTGTTGCTCCATGCTTGAGATTTATTCTACATTTTTTTTCCTCTCTGAATTTTCTGGAAGTTCAGTTTTCATGAACAAAAGTTCCCTTCCTGAACTCCCTTCCTCCCTTCCTGTTCTGTTTTGATATAATTCTACTGATGAGCTTGATAACTGTGGAGCGCCGCTGGGGGGCTTTGCACGTCTGGTGCTGCCAAGAGCTGAGGAGAGGAGCTCTGGCTCTTACTGGCAGAAGAGGACAACTGTCCCCGTGCTCTGTTTCCAGTCTGAGATGGGCTGGAACAACGTGTCCTTGCCCCAGTGTGCTGGCTGCCCGGCTCACACGTGTGTGCTCAGGCACCCAGCTGCTAAGCCTGCTCAGGCCCTGCTATCAGCGAGGTGACGTGGCCCAGCCCACGAGGTTCATTTACACTCTCCGAGATCCATATGCTGTTTCAGAGCCACGGACCAGCCCTTCTGACTTAGAAAGGTAAATAAGGGAATGCTTAGGCCTAGCCCTTGCAAAACTAAAATATCTGTATTTCTCCCTGAACTTGCTGGGATATTTCAAAGGCCTTGCTTCTGCAAATCCCTTTCTGTCTCGCTGTGATCCACATCATACAGTAGGAATGAATGGCAACAGCACCCTCATTTCAGTTTCCACCTAGGAGGTACTTACGTTATCAAGTTCATTTTGCAGTGGAATGTGAGGTAAATGGACTCAAGAAGCACTGGAATAGAAATGCAGACAAAAACAATAGTGAGGGGCTTGCAGATAATTCCAAGTAACTGGAAATATTCCATTACCTTTAACCTGTCTCTGCAAAGGGAACAGAGGAAACAGGAGGTCCCAAAGTTTCCCATATATCATCAGTGCATCTCTTGGATATTTGTTTGGTTCCTTATCTCTAGGAATGAAAATTTAGAGATTAGAAAGTGCTTTAATAAAGCACATTTAATTTAGGAGAATAATGATACTACTTTAAAGAACCAAATCACTTTTTCTGCTCCATGCATCACTATAGTTTAACATCCTGCATCTGTCCTTTCTGTGAAGGGTCAAAGAGTCAGTCTAACGTATAGGATAATGATAGGCAAGAAAGGAATTTCAGCAGTTTAATTCAGTCTTTCATTAACTTCACTGGGAACTGGACCAAGTTTTCTCCTAGACCAGCCATGAAAGTAAATACTCCTTTATACAGAAAAGTTTAGTTGCAACAGTTTTCGGGATACATTAACAGACACAGAGACTAGTACTTTGAGGCCAGAATAATAATAAAGACAAAAAAAAATCTCATGATTCCATTCAAAACAACAGCAAATTGAGCTATTCTACTAATCATGAGCTGGATTAATATCTACTTGTGTAACTGTTGACAGAAACTAGGCAGGCTGGGATTTTGCAGCTCTTTGTGTCACATTTTGGTTGTGTGGAGCATGGATATTTGGGTGTGCAGGCAGGGAGGGTTCTAGATACGCGGTTCCAGCACCAGGCAGTAGAAGTCTAGAGCTGCATTACATCTTTGCATGCTTGTGCCTCCAGCAGGAGCCTGAAATGACCTTGCTAATAGAACAGATTTGGTATCTTGGGTATAACAGCAGTGACTTAAATGCAGAGAAATCCCAGATGTACCTGGGATTAGTTCTACAATGTATGTGATTGTTTTGCAAAGCACTTAGAGGGACTTTACTGTCCTTCAACTGATGGGTTTTACATTCGTGCAGTGATACTCATAAAATGTGCTGATGGTTTTGAAAGAGCTAACTTTTTTATTGTCGTTGTGCTGTCTTGCTTTCACAACATTAATTGCCGGCCACCTGCTAGAGTGTATGTGCTAATGTGGCCGACTGAGGGCAGCGAGCAGGGAAAGCCCACGTTGGCTGAACGAGCGCTTCCCCGACTGCAGTGTGCAAAATGAAAGCACAGAACATGGACCGAAGTGCCCTCTGACACACCAAAGTGCTTCCAACTGTAGAATTACACTTGCTTTCCCTGTGTCAGGCAGCCACTTCAGAAAAGCTGGAAGATATTTAAGGCAAAATCTAAACAGAAATGGCTCTGCACTAACTAAAGACAGGTCCATCGTAATATAGTGGGCATTATAGTCTCCATCTCAGGGCAGTGCTGCAGTTCCCGGAGCTGGCTGGCAGCAGGCAGTCCGGATGTGCAGGCAGGGTGGAGGTGTGACGGCAGCCTTGGAGTTGCACATGTCCAGGTAGATGAGCTCAAAGGCCTCTTGCAGACCGGCACGAAGGGCTGCGGAGAGTCTGGTTTCCCTCTGCAGGCTTAGCTCTTTGCTTCTTGGTCTGGCATGGGAGGAGAGCACTGCAGAGGCCAAGTGACTTTCGAACAACCCTGTTCAGGTGTCACGATAGAATCACTAATAATATCGAGAACATGCGTGTGTGGTCTTCAAGGAAGAAAGAAGAGCAAAGAGGAAGGAACTCTGTACTTCTATAGGAAAGATGTATGGCCCAAATATAAGTAATGGATAAATGGATCAGATCCTTTGCCTCATTGTGATTAACATCATCATTAATTCATTACACTGTGTCTTAATAAGGGGGAACAGTGATCTTCAAAAGAAATAGATTTCATTATGAAATAATAAACTTCGATATTTTTAGTAAGCGTTTCTAAATAGAATCTTGAGCCTTTATATTATCTGTTGTTACACCAAAAAAAAAATTGCTAAAGCACATAGGTATTTATGTGTGTTTGTATTTTTACTCATAACAGTTAAATGATTAAAATTGCCACCATTAATAGGCAGTCTGCAGTGATGGCCACACCAAGGAAACAAATATGAATTACACATAATAAAAGCAGTCACCTGAAATAATTGCAGCTATCAAAGGACAGATCAATCAAGGACCAAATTAAACCCAAGGAAAGATCAATTCATGCAGAATTGAAATGGACAAAGCAGTGACATTAATTATTGCTAATGTGGTCTTAGTGTGGCTGGAAACACTAAAGAAAATGAGTTTTGATGGGTGAAGTTTTCTTGTGGAAAAAAGGGTGGATAACAAGGGCTCCCTCCGCAGGAGCCGGGTGAGATGGGCCTCTGTGGCACCATTGCTTGCACCCTTTTCTGTATCTTACACAGGTTGTCTAGGGTGAATCTCAGCAAGAGTTTGCTGCTGAATTCAGTCTTCTGAGTTTAAAATATTGTAAGCCAGGCGTCAGAAGAGAGAAACAAATGCTCATGTTAGACTTAGAGACAGGCAAATTTTGTCTCAATTTTTTTTTTTTTTTTTTTTTTGCTGACAGCCAGTACATTTACTGATTGCTGGAAACGATTAGAAGAAGGAGTGATCAATACCTATCTTGTTTTCCCCGGATGCCTAAAAGTATAGCACAGGGTTTTAATAAGAATTTGTCAGGGCCATGAGAACAAAAATCGACCTTAATGGCCCTGACCGGCCTCCTCTGGGACCTCCACCACCCATTTCAGCCCAGCCTGGGGCCACCAGTCCCGGCCTGAGCGACACGTGGATGTGCCTGCCCTTACCCCTCTCCCAAAGCAGCGGCTGCGTTTCCTGGCTTGACCTTGGGTCTGGCTTGTCTTTGGCGGGTGCGCGCCGGGCCCCGTTGCTGTGAGCACCGTGCAGGCGCCGGGCGCTGCGCCGGGCCCTGCCGCGCGGCCACCCCGGCTCCTGCTCCTGCTCCTGGCCCCTGGCTCGCCTCCCCTCTGGGAGCAGCCCTGCTCTTGCTGCTTCCCAGCACAACTGGGAAGGAGATGATGTTAAAACATCCCTTTAAGGGGCAAAAGTGCTTTGTCCAGCTGACCATGTAATACAGTAATGTGTTATTTCTTGGGCTTTGGTTCAAAGCCAGATAATACCTTTTATGGTCAGAGTGGGAACAGGAGTAAGATTTTTTCCTACTACTTGCAGGAGCTCTGTGAGCACAGCAGTTAGTCTCACGTGCCAGGGAAGACGTTTTAAGCTGTGGCACTTCCCACAGGAGAAATGCTGAGTGAGAAAATGTTTTTCAAGTTTTCTGTCAGAGAGCTGTTTTCTGATCACAGCATTGTCAACGCAGATAACTGACCCCGTGTGAAAGTCTACAGCGTTCAGCTCCAGATGTGACAGCTAGAAAGGCACGGCAACTTCTGGGGAATTCACAGCTATCAAGTAACTGACTGGGCCTCAGGAATCTCTCTTAGCCCTGTCTCTTCAGTGGAAACCGGATACCTGACCTGGCTACACATTTCCCACAGAGCTCCAAATATAGAAGGAAAATACACAGTGCTAGAAAGTGAAAAAAAAAATCCTAAAACTGTCTCCAAGAAATCTGTTAGAGAGAAAGCCATGAAATACACAAGATGCCTTAGGCTTCTTGAAAGCAGCTAGCCACCCAAGGATTAAAAAAGTGCAATTGCCAGAATAGTGGGATTCAGAGATTTACTGAGGTTCTGGGATTTCCCGGCCATGCACTCAGTATTGATTTGCACTGGCAGCCTCCTAGGCAAAGAACAGTGCTCACAGCAACATTAAATGTGCTTTCCTGAGGGCCTCTTTCCATGGGACCATGACAACTCTTAATTAGGATTTTTTTGTAGTGGATACTGGCTAAAGGAGAGGAACAGAAGGGGAGAGGAACATGTGCAAACCTTCTATTCTTGTATTCCTTGTATTCTATTCTTGAACTGGAGAGAGGAAGGGCTTCCATCTTTCTACCTTGAGTAGAAATCTTGAAATCTCTACGAAGCAGGAAAAATGAAGGCCAGCAGTAATTTACAGGGAAAATACAATTAATGCAAAAAGCTATTTCAGAAAGTAATCCCTTTTGTGCCTTCACAAGTGCTTTCTCTCATCTCTGCTGAGGAAGGCTGCAAATTCCACGGGAGAGAGGCCAGAAAGCACTAATGAAAATTACTGACCCACTCAACTGTCCTGCTGAGTAGGAGCGCTGCAGAACCCCAGCCCAGATTTGGAGAGAGGGGGTGCTCAACAGCCTCCCTTTAACCTTCCACAGAGGCTGTGGAGAATCAGGAGCTGCTGGCAAGTTGTCAGAGCACAGGGATACCGAGGACATTTTCTGCTGTTGCCTTTGTTTTGTTTTTCCCAACCTAAACAGCAGATTGTTTTTAACTCCTTCATTTATTTTGCGTGAATTGACTGTGTGATCACAGTTTACTTAACTTTGCCATCTAGTGCCCAAGTTCACAACAGCCATTAATGAAAGAAAAAATTAGCAAGGTCCTAGAGGGCACTCAAAGGAGGCTTAACAAGGTTACACCAAGCCTGTGTTATCTTGTATTTAAGGTGAGTTTGGTTTTGAGTCTGTAATTCTACAGTTACTCAACTAGCTTCATTGGACTGCTTGTTGCAGAGGCAGTACCAATTTTAGAGAATTAAAATAATTGAACACCATGTCTAGTGCAAAGAAGGTTTAAAACTTTGTATAGAGGTGGAAATGTTTTAAAGGAATATTTCAAGTGCCTAAATTCTTGCAAAGCCTGATTGCAATGGATTTCTTTACACTCTGCAAGTACCAAAGACACAATTATTTTTGTGTTCATAATCCTTTTTCACAGAAACATTCTGTGATCATAGAAGAAATTGTCTGAAGTTTATTTGCAAGTATTGTCATTATAAATACCATTTTTGCAGTCCTTCATAGGGTTATACATACTAACTCTTCTTGTGATTAGTTTCTGACTCTAAAGGGGTGTTCTTGAGCATGGGAAGTATTCCACGTGGCTTTTTGAATGATTAGTTTAACTTATAGAAGCTAAAATAAATAAATAAATGATAAGATTTATTAGATCAGCTGCATTAGAGCTAACTTATTTATAGCTATCTGTCACCTCTTCCTCTTCTCAAATGCTGATATAGATGCACATCTAAGATAGGAAGCAGGTTACACATCCCATCAGGAAGAACGTGAAGGGACACCAGCAATCCTCTCTCCAGACACAGGAGTCAAACTTTTAACTCAGTATTGCTGAGTTGCAGTGAAAACTATTTTTTAAATTTAAACTAAATTAATTAAATTTAAAATTATTAATTAAATTTAAAACCACTTTATTAAATATATTTCCCATCATATGTCAGTGATCATCAAACCCTTTCTTGCAACCCAAACTTAAGAAGCAGCCATTCCCAGGTCCCTGGAGGAGTGAGGTAATTTTCTGACCAACTTCATGCTATGAATCTCTTTACCTGCAGGGCTCAGATACACTAAAATGGCAAGCAGCAATAAAAGCTTGAGGGCAAAGTACAGAAACAAAGTGACTACAAAGCCATTTGAGTAGAGACTGATAACAGTGACTGTATGAATTCTTAGCCTGCTGCAAATGAAAGATTCGAAAGAGAGAGAAAAACAAGCAAGAAGAAACAGATTGCATAGACTGCTGGGTATGAAAGCATATTTGAGCAGTTACCAGGGATTCATTAGTACACAGTAAATCCACATTTCAGCTTGGTTTATAGTAACCTGCTCATGTATCTAAGGCTTAAGATAAATACATGAGATGTGAGATCAGTTAAAATAATTTGCCACTAGTGGGAGGAGAGCAGGGTGTCCTGGACCTTGTCTATAGCTTGGACTAGGATTGTGGAGATCTTTGCTTGCATATAGGCCATGATATCAAGGAGACTTTTTGTAAGACGAGATGCCTACAAGAGTTAATTTCTGTGGAGCTTGGAATGTACTCAAAATGCTTGAAATGAAAACCTGTCCTTAAAGATGGAGATCACTTGTCAACAGAAGTTTTGATTAATGACCTGTTTAAATCAAATATTTAAGCTATTCTTGCTTAAACCCTATAAAGATTTTTTTTAAATGAATAATTAGAAAAGCTCTATGTGTTTCTTGGCAACAGATTATTTGGCCTGGCAGCACAAAATATATTTTCATAGGATCTGTGATTGAGCTTACCAGGAGGGTAATGCATGCAGAAGCCATTTAACTAGGCACTATGAACTAAATGACTGCAGAATGATGAATGATAACACTACATTCATTTTATTATGTATGCAGTGTCTATATTATTTATACAGTACATTTGCAAAGTAAAAGCACTTTAAGATTTTCAGCAACAGAATCCTGAGAACTTACAGTATCCACAAAATTACAATCTAGCTCTGTACCAAACTGTTCAATGGAGATTTACACCTAAGAGGAACAAGCTTTCCCCCAAGCTAAGAAAAAAAAAAAAAGAAAAACTTTTACCTTTTCTTCTTTAATTCCATTAAAATCTGAGATTTAGGGAATAAATGTTTCATTTGTCTTTCCTTCTGCCACATCCTGAATTAATAAATTGTAAATAATCTTCCAAATGCTGCAACACTAAAAGAGTTCACTACACTTGCCCCGTTCAGTATTTAACACCTGATATGTGATCATGGCCTGTATACACAGTCAATGTAGCAAATCTTTGAAAACAGATTATTTCTATATTGATGTATACACCAGATAAGTAACTGTCAGATATTTGAATATAGATTTTGGTCGTGTGGCAAGGTTTAATGATCCCATCAATAGCTCATGGCAGAACAGAACTTTTGAAGAAATGAAGTCTTCCGTTGTAGCAGGGGACTCAACGCTAGAGGCTCCTTAAGTCTCCCTCAACAACATACCTTGATGAATAGAGGTCACACACTGAGGGGACGGACAACAGCCGCAATGATATCGCATCTCAGTCTTCCGGACTTTTACAGGGAATATTGGAAGGCCAAGTGGAATGACTGCAGATGTTCGCATAGAGTACAACTGTTAGGTGGGTGTTGGAGGCGACAACTTAATTGCAGGTAACTTGCTGGAGTAGGTAACTTAATAAGACATTACAGAGGAAAAAAATAACCACAAAAGAATACCTCTTATTTGACTTAGGAATTTGCTTATTAGATCAGCTAGATGGTTCTAGCAATACAAAGCCAAAATCCATAAGTACCTTCTCCAGTCCCTGCAAGTTCAGGACCAGGTGTGTTGCCAAGATGCAGTTGCCTTGGGTGAGCCACCCAAGAGAGGAACTCTCCCTTTGCTGCAGCACATTGAGAGTATCTTCCATCTAATAGCATCTCTGCTGCCCATCTGATCTGCAGATTATGCAGACACGGCAGACCCACTGAATTCCAGAAAAGCCTGCTGTGAAACGCCACAAGCATTTTAACAGTGCTCAGTGGCAGCGTGCAGCCTGAGAGGAGCGGGGTAGCAGGAGCGTCTGCGGGGTCAAGCACAGCACTGGACTTCCTAGGCAGAACTGTGATAATCATTGTTTATTTCTGGTTCCCTGGGCAAATTAAAAACTCATAAAAATGCATTTGGGGTCAATCCCAAGATTTTCCTCAGCCTGAAAATGGATGTTATGCATCTCCTTTTTATATTTGATATATGGATATATAGTACCTCGTTTTAGTTTTCAGCCTTGACTAAATCAGACAAATTTGAATTCCAAACATCTGCTCCAAAACAAGAAATGTTTTGTATTAGTATATTTAATATAATATATATTAATATATTATAATATTATATTTATATTAAAGAAATGTTCTTCTATAAATGTTTTATAGAAGAAATATCTAAAAGAAATTCTTTGATTGTTCTTATTTTCTTCTTATTGCATACTGACTTGAAGGAACCCAAAAAGGCACTTTGGTCAGTAATCTCTTCATTGAAAATACTTTCACAAAGCCTTGTACACGGATGCTGATTTTCTATAAACACATACATTAAATTTTTATGGTCTTTTTTCCACTGTATTAAAGGAGGTGGTGATACTTTCTCCCCTGATGGAAATTGCGAAGTAAAGTTTTTATACTATTTAAATAAGTAGCATGTTACATAACTGGCAGTAGTCACATTATGTTACCGTTCGGGAAGAAAACAAGAAATACTGAATTTTGGTAGCATAGAGCCACCGAAATCAATGCAGCAGTGGAGTGGTGATCTGACAGTCCTTTGACAGTCCTTGGAAACATTTCTTGTTCCATTCCCAGATGAATAGGTTACCTCTCATATGAAATGTTTTAAATTACTTTCATTCAGAATTTTGCATTTATAGATTTCTTAATTTTCAGTTAACCTAGTAGATTAAGACCTATTCTGAAACCGCTGTTTTCTGGAAATGCTTTGTTGTATGAGTAATATTAGACATGGCCTGCAATGCAAAAGACAGATTTTTCCTGATCTAGACATCAGAGGTTCACTTATCTACTGAGTCTTCATTACACCTTGGTGATGATTTTTTTAAGGACTTTTATTTGTTTGAAAATGTCTAGATGTTGATGTATTTTACCAGTTTCATTTCTCTGCCTATATTAACAGCTGATTCTTTTGCTTTTTTTTTTTTCAATGCAAAACTAGGGTACTGGATACAAAAGCAACTTGTGCAATTGATATGGTTGGCATATTTTAGTTGTGCTATGAAGAAATATACACAGTCAGTGGGGTTTTCAATACTGAAGAGATACAAGTAATAATCTCTATTGCAAACAAATCTGTTGCAAACTTGTAATGACATTTTAATTATAGGACTGCTAAACACTAACATATGAGACTAATGTAGTTATCCAGACAACGATGCATTGTGTTGTGGTGTCTTTTGTTTCAGAAACACATCTTTTAAAACTCCACCAGCTTTAATGTGTGGAAGATAGTGAGTGTCCCACCAAAATTTCTTGAAAAGTTCTTGTACAGAAAAATCAGATTGTTTTTATCTATTTGAAGAAAGTCTCCCCACCTGAGTAGAAGCTTACAGATTTTTTAGTCAGTGCCTGAATTTCCAAACAAATTCCACAGAAAAGATATCCTTTCTGAAGAAGTTCTGCATCTTTTCCATAAACATGGACCTGAATTTGACATTTAATAGCCACCTCAAGTCTTTTTCCCAACTTATAACTCCAAGCATAGTAGTTTAATAAAAACATTGTTACTTGTGTCCTTTGGCAGGCTATTTTAAGGTGTCAGCTCAATTTTTTGGCACTGACATAAACTCTTCCCACAGAAAAGCTGTTCCTGTTCTCCACAGCGCTGTTAAATGAAAAAGCAGTAGACCTCATTCTTCACTAACTATGACTTTTCCGCTATCCTATTACTCTAATTTTCCACCATGCTCTTGACAGGCTTGTAGGTTGAGCCCTACCAGAAGAAAAGAGTTTTCTTGATTTGTTTCATCTTGATGACATTTTCCTCACGAAGGAGGAGGTGGCTTCCTACTTTTGCTTACACAGCCTGTTTTCGTGGGGAAAGGAGAGGAGCTGTAGCAGCAGCTGCCCCGCCAGCTGTGAGGCTCCCTCACCCACAGATGAGGCCTTGTCGCTGTGACACAGTGACCACATCTACTTGCCTGGGCCCTTTGCTCACACCCTGCCGCTCTGCTGGATGGAGTAGAGCACTGAATGTTCAGCCAATGCTGCCCAGGATATTTCATAGGAATAATAAATCTAATAACAATGATGTGTGGAATAACATTAACTTAATGTTAATTAACTTAATGCTAATGTTAACTGCGCCTCTCTAGACAGGTTCTTCCTCATGACCCTTCTCATAAAGGCAGATGCCTTACTGTGCGAGAAGTTTCTCTCTTTTGGTGGTTCTGTTTGTACAATAGGGTGGTGCACAGTAGGAGCTATTTTGAAGAAATAGGAGGTCGGTCACATCACAAGCTCAGGAATGTGAATGAAGTAACATATCAGAATAAAGTAATTTCACAAGGAAACAGCACAGTGCAGCTGTGTTCTCCACATTTAAATGCCTCACCCCTCCCAAATGCCTTTGAATTCCTCCCCCAAGGACTTGATGCTTCAGGTAATCACTTACAGCTGGAGCAAGGCACTCAGGTAAGGTCAAGGAGGTCTGACTTGAGCTGCACATGATTTGGGCTTAATGTCAGGGGATATTGCCTATACAGAGTAAATTATTTCTCTTATGTCAGCTCAGGGAGACAGGAAAGCAAAATAATTAGAAATAGGATGTCATGTCAGACTTACCTGAACATTTGGGAGTACAGAGATAGTTGTTCTGCTTTCTCTATTTAGCAAGACATGATGTGCTGCTTGAAATTGTAAAACCAGTGTAACATGGTTTAGTCAGTTTGATCATCCGGCAAAGGCTTAATTCTGCTATATTAGAGATCTATGTGCGCTGACAAAGGCAAGGATAATAAAGCTCCTAAGCAGTCAACTGAAATCTCTATCCTAGGGGGATATTTTTTTCTGCTAAAGGAATGGGAGATAGCGGTGCAGTTGTTTTTCTCACTGTACGTTATTTCCAATTGCAGTCCCAAAAGACCTCCCTCATTCAGAAATGTTGAGAGATATTATATGAAAGACTGGACTGTTTTAACTGCTTTAACCTTAGCTCCCTCAACAGGATGAATTTGAGTTTGAAAAAGGCTTGTTGAACTTTCTGCAACAAAGAGCCCCATAACTAGTTATCCTGCTACAAAAAGGTTTTCCTGCCTCTGTGTATGCACAGAATTCAGCACAGCTGATAGGTATTAAATGCTCTCTATTCTTTTTCTGCAGCACCAACAGTCTTGCCACCTTTGGCTTTATCATTCAGTATTTTAATTGCCTCTGGGAGCTGAAAGATGAGTGAAATGTTAACCTCTATAAATAAGCGATGAAACAGTTACTTGAACTATCTGGAAAAGGAATAGGTAACAGCTTGGGAGTTCAGGTGAAATGAAAAATGAAAGAGAGTACATGAGTGAATAACAGATCATGCAACAAATGCATTCCTGTGTTCTGCTGAACCAATACTTTAGCCTTTGCAGTCACAAAGTCCCTCAAAACGCTGTTAAAGAGGAGCGCTAGAAGAAATTTGATTCTGTTCCAGCCTTGTTTTATACATATGTGAAGTCTGATGAGAATTTGCCTAAGTAATTAGCACAGGATCTAGTTCGGGGACAGCTGGCTTACAGGTCCTGGAACAGCAAAAGCCTGTCAACTTTCCTTGGAAATGAGCTGTCCTTGGAAACAGATGAGGACAGTGAACCAGTGAAAAGATCCAGAGATGACAGGTCTGCAGAGAAAGAACCAGGCTTGCAGTGTTAATGGTCAGTGGGAATAGTCTGGTTTGATTTGCATTTGCAGTGTAACCCCTTGGATTTGAAATCAGTCAGTTCCTTCACTCTGAGGCCTCCAAATAACTACACAAAATTCCAGTGTAGTTTTTAAATTTACAGGAGAAGTGTACTTAAACTCTTTAAACAGGTTTATCATTTCATTTTTCACCATTCTTATTGCAGTTTTTAATGTTTATAGCACATAGAAGATGATGCTCTTCTGCTTATTGAGGGATCCTGCGTATTGAAGCTGCAACTCAATTATCTGCAAAGCTTTTCAGGACTGCAAAGAGATTTAATGTGGATTAAGTTCCATCTGGGAAAAATTGGTGGAGGTTTTTTTCCTTTATATAAAGGACAAAAAAAAAAAAAAAAGGATATTTCTACATAAAATGGTGGCATTTTCTTTTCTCTTTATAAATAAATAAATAAAAATAACTTGAAGGGGATGGACCTTCTGTTTTCTCAACTCAGCCATGTACTTTTTATGTCTGATCTTCTTGGCCTTGTTCATTTAGTCCTATTCTTGCAAACTCTCACACCTGAGAACACTGACTACAAAAGCAGAGAAGTGACCAGAATGAAAATTTACATTTGAAGCCTCCTTTCTAGGTTGCTTCAACACCTGCTGCATCATATTTGAAAGGAAAAACAAAGGCATGAGGCTAAATTCCCATGCATAGTTGAGTCTTTTTAAATTACTGCAGATCAGAAAAATCTATCTAACCCTTCTATTTTAGACTGGAGGGGAGCAGCCTCTTCTCAGTGGTGGCCACTGACAGGACTAGAGGAAAGGGCCACAAACTGAAGCACCAAAAGTTCCACAGGAACTTAAGGAAAAATTTCTTGCCAGTGAGGGTGCCAGAGCCCTGGCACAGGCTGCCCAGAGAGGCTGTGGAGTCTCCTTCTCTGGAGATCTTCCCAACCTGCCTGGACGCAGCCCTGAGCCACCTGCTGTAGGTGACCCTGCGTGTGCAGGGGGGTTGGACTAGATGATCTCTAGAGGTCCCTTCCAGCCTTAAGCATTCTGTGATTCTATGAACCACCCCCCCACATGAAAACTGAGTACCAAAAAAATCTTTCCTCCCTGGGTATCTTCACTAAAGCTCCTGCAGGCCAAATTATTCATTGCTGTCAGCTGGGGCTCCTTGAAGCTGGGGCAGGCCAGGTGCTTGTTGCAGGCCTGTGCAGGTGAAACAGGTTAGAGCTAAGGAGCTGTGCCAGGACTTGAGCACGATCTGACACTCACTCCCTTTGCTCCTTGTGGAAAAGAAGCAATATTAGTATGTGTTTTCAGTGTGCAAAGGGAGTAACACCTTAGGTGTGTTTGAGAAAAGGTCTATCAGGTAGGTCTTTATGTCTTCTTTTTGCTTTAGTTTTCATATTAATAGTGTACTTTATTTGTTCTCGTTTCATGTGATTAGTGGGTGTTTATTATGGATGCTCTAAATCACATCTACATTGTTTATTAGCAAGTCCTTTCTTGCCGCAATCATCTGTGGAGAGCAAGATAATGTTGTGGTTCATGAATCAACCAAACTGGTGGTCTGACTACGGAAAGCAGACTGATAGGGATGATGAGACAGGAAAAAAACTACTTTTTTTTGTAGCTTAGCGGTTTGAGTGCAATGTTCTGCTAGTTAGAAATAACTTGTTTTGCTTTCTAAGCTGAGCAATGTAGATGTAGCTGGGGAAGGTGAAATGCAGATGCTGTGTTCCTTTCATGGTTGTTCTAAGCTGTTCTTTTAAGCTACTGTGCTTATGAGTTGAGAGGCTTTGTGCTAGCACATGAAAAGAAGCGTATGGAGAAGTAGGTCTGCAGCGTAGTCCTGGAATATCCCCTCTTTCAAGGGCTAAAGGTTCTTTCAGTAAGCCTCCTGCAGGCAACCGTGTTGTTGGCAAATAGAAAAGGAGAAAAAAATGGTCTGTTGTATCCCTTTCTGCCCCTGAAAAATGTAATAAGGGAAACTATCGGGAGAGGAGGGGGAAGCACCTGTGCAGAGTGGAGAGATATTAGGGAGTGAAACAATAAGTGAATTTAGAGTGTGAGATGAGGAAATGAATGTATTTGCTAATGCTCTAGCTGGTACTAACACAGTGGTAGCTGATTACAAGAGGAAGCATTTATGCTAATGGTCTTATTTTGTGATTCAATTTTATTTCAACTTCTACCATCTGTTTTAAAATACATATTTCTCATAAGATTCTAATAAGTATGTGTAGTTCGATGCTTCATTCTAACTTCATTAGTATCTGTCAGTGATTTAAATGCAGACTGAATTTGACCAGAATTTGGTCTGCTAGGTTTGTTCCCTGTTTGAATTATAGTTTCCGAGGAGTGCTCATGTGGGAGAAACTTTTATAGAAGGGTACGTTCATGTGTCTCTTCTTTATTTGGAAACAGTCCATCAAAAATGTAGCTAAACTTTGTGCATTTTTGGAATGATGTTTTGGATCAGTGGAACCAATCTATAGCAGGCAATTGCCTGGTTGCTTCTGATGCACAGCAGATTTCATGATTAAAGGTGGGATTGTTTGAGCATTTTCTTCAGTTGTAAGTCTTACTCATCCAGTTATAACTAAACAGAGGTCTCCCAAAGTGAGAACTTAATTTGTTGGTGTGAAGTCTCCTTCCTTTCTCTAAGCAATTTTTTGAACAATTTTTGAAACCACTTCTCAAAGGAGTAATGCTCAGCGTGTGGGATTTGCCTGAGACTTTGGATATTTAAAGCCCCTGAGGGCTATGGCACAAAACCGGTCTGAGAGTGGAAGCATTCCCCTTGCTCCGAACCTGAGTGCTTAGCATCTTATGTAAGGCCCTCCTCTTCCTCAGTAAGAAGTTATTGTGTGTATGTCTGTGCGTTAAAGGGTTTCTTTTGTTACAGTAAAAATGATCTCAAAGACATGTTTTTACTTGGAGTCTGAGAGATTAACTAGCTCTGTGGTATGGTGCTGCCATCCCTGTGTGAGTACTGGAAGATACTGGTGGCCTTCTTGGTTGTGGGATGCATCTCAATGTCCCCCCTGCTGCAATGGGCATGGCCATTGGCAAGCAGCAAATATGGAAACTTCACTTGTGAATAAAACAAAGGCTTTCTTTTTTTTTATTCTTGCTCTTCTTAGCTGTGTAAATCTGTGTTGTTTTGCTCCCAGAGGCCATGAGAAACAAGGCTCACGCTCCTGCTTTGAATCTGGCTGGTTCGTGGGGTTGTGTATGACTCACCTCTTTTAAAATTAGCTAAGCTTAATTTGTCATTTAGAGCTTAGTAAACACAGAAAAGCTAAAAGACTAGTCAGGGATCAAGGGATGGTGTTGATTTTTCTTTTCTCTGTGACAGTCTTGAAAGCTGATTTCTCATACTGTCCCAAGATGACCTATAGATGAGCAAGATATATAATATTTTGTCTCTTTCCTTGTCTTCCCTTAGCCTGGTTGTTGCCAAAATATATGTGAAAACATGTGAACTCTAAGTAGAAGATGTTAGTGCTGTGGGCTGGACCATTTTGTAATAAATAATCTTTTGTTTTGTAGCAGATGCTGGTCAGTGGAAAAATGGGAGCTGATGTTATCCTTGCAATTTAAGCTTTGCCTTAGCATCAGAGCATTAATATGATCTTCTCTAATCAGCCTTAATAAATAACATATATTTTTGAATGTTAAAAACAACATTACTGATTTTATGTGCAGGCTTTTTTTCCTTTGAAGGTAGCTGTTGAGCTTTTTTTTTTTTTTTTTTTTTTCCCCCCCCTCATCTGAAAGGACAGCTGCCCTAGCCAGGAGAGTTAAAACAGTTTTTGCCCTACTGAAAAATAGATGCATCTTCCCAAAATAGAAATTCTTTTGTCTAAAAGAATGACTTTTAACTGTATTTTCAGGGATGGACATTAATACTAAGTAGATGAAGTATCCCTCTGGATTTGCATTTTATATCTTTTTAGTGCCAAAAAAAACCCCATGATGACTAAATAGTTCTTGGTGTAGTAATAAACTTTAATCAGAAGTAACTGTCTTTCATTTTGCATTTTAAAAATCACATACTAGTTTTATGTCTTAAACATATTTGTGAAGAGGATTAGAAAAGATCTTCTAATCCTCATTCCATTTTGTCAGGTTTTTATTAATAAACTATAAATACTCATTGTAACTATGCCATGCTCACCATAGGCATTATCCTGAGACACACTAACTATCTGGGCCCACGTGGATCATCAACATCCTGCTTCAGCATCACTCCTGTCTCAGTAGTCCTGTGAAGCCAGAGCTGTTTTCTCTTCTCCTTCCTGTCTTCGGTTGCATTCGGTCAGTCACCGCGTGGGCAAGGCTGGCTGCCAGCCGTCGTGATGCTTGAGATTTCTGCATTTGAAATAAATGTTGCAGCTGCAGCAGAACTCACAGGATGTCAGGCATGCAAGGCACGCTTGTACTTAAATGTCTACGTTGTCTATTCCACGGGGCCTTACTGGCATAAATGTGTTTGTATGGTTTGGGAAACATTGTATTTTGCAGGATCAAAAATTGCAGGCTTTCATGTCTGGCTGTGACTTACGCCTGCAGTGACAGGTGAGGGGGAGGGAATACTTGTGTGCAAGAGAAGAACGTGGAATTTTTAACACCAGTATTGTGTGACACATGCAACATAACTGCAGTTAAAATTTGTCCACCACCAACTTCAGCCCCTCACATATGGAATTGTACATAAAAATGTTGATGAAACCAAAAAGACTTTTGACTTCTGACTTTGGTATAGTTAGGGTTTTGTAGGTTATCACTAATAATGCCATGATGATGGGGAGGGAGCCTTGAAATGGATGCAGGTGGAGAAATGGCAGGAGGAAATACATATGAGGGCACCTAGTGCAAAGTGATGGCGTAAAACCATTACTGCTCCTCTTGCAATATGTTCACACAGTCAAGAGAAGTATGAAAATGAGTTTAACAGCATATTTATGGTAACTCCTATGCCGTTTTCATCTTATTGCTTCTTGCAGTATTACAGTGTGGTGCTGTGCCAATGATGAGAACGATAGCCAGTCCCACAGGATGAAGATGCCTGAGCAATTATCAAGGACAAGTTGATGGGTTTCCTGGGACCCATCAGGAGCTGAGTCAAATGTGACTTTCTAATAGCAGCAGCATACTGCAGACCACAGGGGTTCCTACTGTACAAAGTTGAGGGCACATACAGTCATGAAGTGGGAAAGTTTGAAGAATTTAGGCAGAAGGAGGATGGCTAGAAGGTGTTTCCCATGAAGAACATTTCATCCGATCTGTTGCTATTCTCGGTTTGCTCTCAAATCACTCCTAAGAAAGAGGGAGCCAGCCTGGCATGCACAAGATGTGCTGGTGGTAGCAACGGGAGGTAGACACAGGTTTGAGAAGTCTGGCGCATGCAGTCACTGAGGCAGCAAGAGTGAGATCAGATGGGGACCGTGTGGGTAATGGTGGCTGGGGTGAAAGCCTTTGATATCCTTGTGTTCTTTTTCAAGAGCCTGTTGTTTGGGTTTCTGCTGTTTCTGCAATGTGAGGGGAAAGTCAATGAGTAGTAAGTCACATCTTTTCAAGGCAGAATCATAGTTAATTTTCCAGTTTGGGGAACTTTAGATTTGAGACTGCGCAAGCTTAAGCAACGTGTACCTATAAATATCTCTGAATTTATGGCTTATCTCTCACTGACTGTGGTTCTCTCTTCCCCCAGATCTGCCTGTAGTGTAGATTTCCACCTCTAAAGTAACAGAGAAATGTTAGCTTAGAATAGAAGTGAGGAGAAATGCATCCCAAATCCTTCCTTTGGTTATGAGGGTAGCAAGGCTTTACATGCCTCCTGATGTGAATGTGGTGCTGTTGCTGTGTCCCTTGCTGGAGGTTCAGTCCCCTGCACAAGCCTGCTGTCCTGTTTGCTTTTCACATTCCACGTGCCTCCTGTGGGAGCAGTTTGGTGAGCTTCCTACGGGGCAGCTGCAAGACGATGCTGGTTAATGTCCTCTAAGTTGCTGAAGGTTTATCCGGTTATAGAGGGCAGCACAAAAAGGCAGATCAGGGTAAGGATGGGTGAAAGCATGATGGGTACCGGCAGGCTGGAGAGGCAGCGCATGATCTGCTGCTTTTAGTTCTCGTGTTCTTCACATCTTACCTTCCTGCTTTGAAACTAGGTGAAGTCTACATTGAAGCTTCAGGTGCATGAGATTAGCCCTGTTAATAATCTAACTTGCCTTAGGCCAAATTCTGTTACTGGTTACATGGTCACAAATTGTGAATAACTACACTGAAGTCCATACAAGTATACAGAAAGGTTTAAGGAAAAAAAGGATTGTTTAGCTTGGAGAAGTTTGGAGGCATTTGGAAAAAAAACACACAGTGTTCTACCTGAAATAAGATTGAACAATCTCCATCACCAGGAGAGAGGCTCACCTCTGAATGATGGAAAAATTGCCTGGAAAACTTCCATTTTGAGCTGAGCTGTAGGGGAAAAGCTACCCAGGAAAAACAAGGTGTTCCTCTGGCATCTTCTGCAGTGATGCTCTGGTTGATTTGGGTCACCCAAATGAAAGCAGTCTCCTTCAGGGAGCAAAGCTCTTTTTGCTGTGCCTGACCGATGGCTCCGCTCAGACAATTTGTAATAATCACAGAATCACAGACTGGATGAGGTTGGAAGGGACCTCTAGAGATCATCTAGTCCACCCCCCCCCTGCTCTAGCAGGGACACCCAGAGCACGGGTCACAGGGTGGCATCCAGGACGGTTTGGAAGATCTCCAGAGCAGGAGACTCTCCAACCTCTCTGGGCAGCCTGTGCCAGGGCTCTGTCACCCTCACAGGAAAGAAGTTCTTCCTCACATGGAGATGGAACTGCCTGTGTTTCAACTTGTACCCATTGCCCCTTGTCCTGTCACTGGCTCCCACTGAGAAGAGTTTGGTCCCCTCCTCCCTGCATTCTCCCCTTAGGTATTTACACCTATTGATCAGATCTCAATCTTTTCTTCTCCAGGATAAACAGGCCCAGCTCACTTAGTCTTTCCTCATATGATAGATGCTCCATTCCCTTAATCATCTTTGTTGCTCTACGCTGGACCTTCCCTAGAAGCTCCACATCCCTCTTGTACTGGGGAGCCCAAAACTGGACACACCAGAGCTGAGTAGAGGGACAGGACCCCCTCCCTGCTGGCAACTCTCCTCCTGATGCAGACCAGGATCCCATTGGCCTTCTTGGCCAGGAGGGCACGTTGCTGACTCATAGTTAATTTGTTGTCATCCCAAATCCTTCTCCACAGAGCTGCTTTGCAGCAGGTCAGCCCCTAATCTGTACTAGAGTCTGGGGTTATGCCTCCCCAGGTGCAGGACCCTGCACTTGTTGAACCTCAGGAGGTTCCTCTCTGCCCAACTCTCCAACCTATCCAGGTCCCTCTGAAGGGCAGCACAGCCCCCCAGGGTGTTGGCCACTCCACCCAGTTTGGTATCATCGGCAAACTTGTTCATGGTGTGTTCTGTGCCCTTGTCCAAGTCACTGATGAACAAGTTGAACAGCACTGGGCCCAGTGCTGGTCCCTGGAGGACACCACTGGCCACAGGCCTCCAGCTAGACTCGGCCCTATTTATCACGACCCTCTGAGCTCTGCCATCCAGCCAGTCCTCAATCCACCTCACGCATGTAACCCACGCTTCCTGAGCTTCCCCGTGAGGATCTTATGGGAGACAGTATTGAAGGCCTTGCTGAAGTCAAGGTAGACAACATCCACAGCTCTCCCATCATCCATCCAGCCAGGCACCTCATCGTAAAAGGCTATCAGGTTCATCAAACCACTTTCCTTTCCCTTGGTGAATCCATGCTGACTGCTCCT